>JAIPUX010001232.1:60508237-60531991 GCA_020142125.1 Phrynosoma platyrhinos | reverse complement strand
TAATAATAATAATAATAAAGAAGAAGAAGAAGAAGAAGAAGAAGAAGAGAGTGTTCTCTCTAGGAATCTCTCTAGATCCTTCAGTGAGACTTTTGGTTAAAGTTGACCACAGAGTTGCACTGGAGGACCAGATATTCTTAGAGAGAACATATTAATAAAATCTGTGAATAACTAAATCTGCAAAAGTCGAACCTGCAAATGTGGAAGGACGAGTGTAAACATCTGTCTCTGAGGAAGCTAGAAAAGTAGTAAAAAAACAAAGGTAGAAGAAAATGGTTATGGTATTTGTAATAATAATAAACATATATAGTGCAAACAGACTAAAAGACAGCAACTCTGTTCTCTACCCATTTCACTTCAGAAGGAAGGGGCACCCAGAAAAGGCTCATGATAATTTAAATGGATGAGTAGATTGATACAGAAGAAAGTAGTCCAACAATTTTCAGTTTTAAGCTATGTAAGGATTCTGTGTAAAAACATATCACTGAATAATAAAATTAGGATGGTACAAGCCATCGTATTTTCCATCTCTGGGTGTGAAAGCTGGACAGTGAAGAAAGCTGATAGGAAGAAAATAAATTCACTTGAAATGTGGTGTTGGAGAAATGTTCTGAGTATACACCATGGATGGCTAAAAAGAGAAAGAAATGGGTCCTAGAGCAAATCAGGCCTGAACTCTCCCTAGAAGCCAAGACGATTAAACTGAGGCTGGCATACTTTGACCATATCATGAGAAGATGTGGCTCTCTTTGAAAAAATAATAATGCTTGATAAGGTGGAATGCACTAGGAGAAAAGAAAGATTACATTCCAGAAGGATAGATTTACTCAGGGAAACCACAACCTTGAGTCTGCAAGACCTGAGTTTGTGATACTTAGAAGCCTCTCGTTTGTAGAGTCACCATAAATCAGCCAGTTTGGAGGCAGTTAACAACTGTTTTGCATATTTGAGCAACTGTGGCATCCATAGTTTTTGGCCTGCAATTCTTATGAACCATAGTCATCATAGCCATGGTAAGGGATTATGGGAGTCACAGTCTAAAAAAAAAATCTGAGGAGTCACAGTTGCCCATCCGTTTTTAATGTTTCAGACCAACCCTTTGAATTGAGCTTGCCAACTTAGCAGGGACCATTGAGTGTATTTCAGCACAGGTAAATTATAATCTCTTTCCCTGATAACTTCTTGTAGTTTAGCCACAGTATCCTGAATTAGCTGCCATTTCCAATTGACTTTGTTTGACAACAGCCTAATTATTGTGACAAGTAATGGCTGTCATTGCTGCTGTGACTAATGTTTTTATTTTTGTTGTCTTTTCAGTATAAGGTTTGTGTTTGCTTTTGATCAGCACACTTTTAATGGCGCACATCAGTATAAACCAGTATTTGCAGCAGGTAGGCATAATTTTTAACTTTTTCTCAACTATTGTGTTTCAATTGTTACAATATCATTTGCGAATCGTCCTCATCTCAGTTGTGCAACAGATCTTCCGAAACTAAAATGTTTCATTGAAGGGACAGGGAAACAACAGGAACATATAATTTGTTAAAAACATTACTTTTATTTACTAACTTTCACTGAGGTAGCAGTGCATGCGATCATGGTGCCATGCCTATTATATCTAAAACGTACATTTTAATTTTTAGAAGTTTTTTGAACATTTTTTAAAAATGTACCGTATTTTCCGGCGTATAAGACGACCTGCGTATAAGACGATCCCCCCATTTTTCCAGTCAAAATATAGAGTTTTAGCACCTCTATCCTCGTTATCCTTATATCTGGCGTATAAGATGACCCCCCACTTTAGCCACAGATTTTGCAGGTAAAAAAGTAGTCTTATACGCAGGAAAATAAGGTAAGTAATTCTTAAACTGCTGATAATCAACATTTAATTCTGGCCATTGCATTTTGGGTTATTTAATTTCGCTCTCTTTCATTCAAGGAATTGTTATTCATTATTCACTGTGACTTCTGAGAGAGAAAGAGAGAGAGCTGGTATCAAGTAGCAGTTAAATAAATGATTTATGAAACTGGAAGCCACATTTTAAATTTCAGCTCAGCTCACAAACTCACTGGTTAGTAATAAATGAACTTAGTACGTAGGTCACAGTTCTGGTTCATGGAAGAATACAACATTCTCTTCTAGTGGCACAAATTGAGTTGTCTCAATCCCTTCACAATTATAGCAGTAGTCAAAGCAAGCAAGGAGCTTATCACACCGCTAAATAAACTTTCTTACCTCTCCCAAACTCAATCTTAATTTGGGCGGCATCAGGATACTATCACAAGGATTTTGCTGCCATGTCTGCTGCCCGTGTCCAGCCTGGGTCCCAGGAATGCTCTGGTGGCTATTTTCTTAAGTCAGAAAACTCCTGGGTTGAAAAGAGGCGTGTGAGTTCCCCTGGGACCTGGGCTGGACGCAGCCGGCAATTTCGGTGGCAAAATCCCTGTGATAGTATCCGGATGCCACACGAATTAAGATTGAAGTTGGGAGAGGTAAGAAGGTTTATTTTAGATGTGTAATAAGCTCCCAAGACAGCTTCTTATTGCTTCTGTTGTAATGTTAATATTATCAACTTTCTTCCACCATATTTATATGTTTATGTTTTCTCCCTATTTTTTTTACAGGTGTTAGAGTCTATTGACAGCAGAGATGGCTTGTTTTGTGCAGAATTAGTGTCATTTAAACATCCTCATGTTGCAAATCCTAGACTTCAGGTAAGAGACAAGGGCTGCAATCTATATAGGGAAGGCTAAAAGTAAATCTAGTTGCCAGAGACGGATTATCTCTGAGCAAACATATCTAATTCTGAGTACAGAATTGGAACTGTATTCAGAGATCATCGAGCCCAATTCTGTGCCTTTCTGTTAAAATGGAGGTCTCCTGCACCACTGTAGAACATAAAGTATCTTAATGGTAATTACTAAACAATTATTTGTATGTAAGTTGCTGATTTCTCTAAGCTGCTGTTTTGTTTTCTGTTTCAAAAATAAATTTTCCCCTTGATAAACACTGAACAGATTTGTGAAAGGCCCTGGAAGAGTCAGCCCTGAAAAATCTAGAGTCCTGGACCATTTGTTCCAATTTTAAAATGAATGTACTGTATTCTATTATGTTTGTTATCAGAGCCACTTTCAAACTACATGATGCCCTTCACAGGGAATTCTGTTATTTGGTCAGCTTTTGAACATCTTTTTAAAATTTCCATTTATAGTCATTTTATGATCTTGAGATATGATTTGTATGTATGATTTGTGCTTGTCATTTAAGCTGATAAACTTGCTCTCATGGATCTGATTATAGTCATTCACATGCATGCCATCTATTGAAAGTGTTTTTAAGGGCAAGTTAATGCATTGATGGTAAAGCAAGTCAGAGCTGTCCCATTTAAAAGTGAATAGCTCTCTTTAATATTTATTTCAGTAATTTTGTACACAGTTGAATGGATAGTCCAATTACCTTAAGGAACCAAGGTCCAAAACACACTGCAGAAATAATCCAGTTTGAGACTGCTTAACTGTCCTGGTTCACTGCTAGGAAATCCTGGGAATTTTAGTTTATTGTAGCACCAGAGCTCTCTGACAGGGAAGGCTAAATGTCTCACTAAACTACAGTTCCCAGAATTCCCTAGCATTGAGCCAGGGTAATTAAAGCAGCCCCATACTGGGTTATTTCTGCAGTATGTTTTGGACCTTAGTTCGAGTTACCTTCCTTTTGATCTAAATGTTCTTCACAGCTTTAACCAGCATGTCTCAATGCTATGGAATTCTGGGATGTGTAGTTTTGTGAGATATTTAACCTTCTCTGTCAGATAACTCTGGAGCCACAACAGACTGCAAATCCCAGGATTCCATAGGATAGAGCCATGACAATTAGTGGTGTCCAACTGCAGTGTGGCAGCAGCCAAAGTGTCCTTTGTTCAATTGCATTTGTTTTATTACTAGCTTTCATCTCCAGAAGAAAAATGTCAACAAGTGCTGGAACCACCCTATGATGAAATGTTTGCTGCCCACTTAAGGTAAAAGTGGGGAATGGCTTGAATTTTTACAGATTCATGCTGAAGTTCTGTTGCAGAAGTATGTTTATCTTGGAGTAAAACCCTTGAGCATAACATGGGGGTCACTCCCAAGTATATGGGAATGTAATTGCTCTCTGAGGAAAGAGGTGCTGGATTAATGTTTCTGAACTGAGAGAAGGAACATGTTGGTGCTATAAAAGAATTTGTTTGTGATTTTTTTTAAAAAAAATATTTTCTGCATAGAAACATGAGTAACATATCAGGAGCAACGCTTATATAAGGAATAAATTAGCCATCTATTTCTATAGATACCTATTAGTATGCTACACAAACATGGCTGATACTTTACAACAGTATTCCAGGCTTGGAAAAGATAGTGTTCCTCCTCCTACACAGGCTGTAAACTCATAATGACATAATGACAGAACAGAAAGCAAACACATTCTAAGCAGCTTTTGGAGCATTCTGTTCAAAATAGAAAACTTACAACATGTGTAGCATATGATAAACAACCAAGCAATCATAAAAACATTAAAAACAGTGACAGACATAAGAAATAGTGATTGTAAAACAAGGAAAACAATGCAAGAGTTCAGTACCCTAACATTCTATGTAACATGCACCTTGATCCTGTGTCTGTATACTTGCAAATATGTCTTGCTCTGTTTAGTGGGTTTACTCCTTAGATAGCTTGCATAGGATTGCAATCTAAAAATTACAAGCTGGAAAGTAAATTATTTAAAATATAACATTCTACTGTGCTGGTATTCTACTCAATTGTCTTTATGAGCCAGATGAAAAAAGAATCATTTCTAGTCATTCAGGAACTTGAATGTTTTAGGCTGAAATTCTAAGCACACAAATTAAGGACTAGGCACCACTGAATACAATGAGGTTTACTTCTAAGTAGTTATATACAGGATTGCACAGCTAGCTTAAGAAAAGATCTGCTCCTATTTGGGCTGGTGAAAAGCCCCCTTAAGTGGTCCAGATGCAACCTCAGGGCAGCTTCTGTGCGCTCCGGCTGCATGCAGTGCGTAAACGCCACCCCAGAGTGTCCTGAAGCTGCCCCCATGTGATTGGCTGGGTGGCTTACGGGCGACTTGGGAGCATGTGGCACGTAAACGCTGAACTCCCAAGCTTCCTGGAAGGCAGCTTAATTTGCCAGTCTGTTCTGGCCCTTTGTTTAAAAAACATTTTTAAAAGCTTTCCTGCTGTGTATCATTAGATGACTGCTAATATATTTGTCTCTTCTCTTTATAGATGTACTTTTGCAGTTGCCAACCACGATTTTGTAGAAGCTTACAAATGTCAGACTGTTATAGTACAATATCCTTTCACTTTGATTCCATTTAAGATTTGCAGTGCAATTCTTAGCTCAGAAATTTCACTACAGACTAACTGAGCGACTCTAAAATGATGACCAAGCTATTGCTTTTATTTTCTGGGAAGGATAGTCCACCAGTAGTTGAATGTAATACCACAGAAAGTGGTGTGGGTTGTTCGGCAACTAGTTAATTGTGCATAAAGTCTTGGTTGTATGGAGTGTGTAGCTACTTTTAAGGTATTCCACAGCACAGAAAAGGAAATACTCCAACTACCAGACCAAATCTGGCCTGCAATACACCTGAATTCAGCTGAAAAAGTTCCATTCCCCTCACACACACACCACATACAGATCCACCCATACATTGATCCCCTTCCATTTGAAAGGGCCAGTGACATATAGTTGAGTCCCACTGTTACCTGAGATTTGAGCTGACAGCAGGATTCCTTACACTCTGGGTAGCAAATGTGAGTGGAGATTGAGGGGGAGATTTCCCTTATTAAAACATCTTGTTCATATATATGTACCGTACATATATTTGTAAGGGTATCTGTGTGTGGATCTGTCTCTGTTATTTCCTATCTGTGCAGAAAAGAGGACTTGAATACTGGGAGAAGGAATGGCCAAGATAACCTTTTAGGAGGAGTTAAGACCACACGTTCTGAGATGTAATCCATCCCAACAGCTAAGGGAAAGTCTGTCCAACCAAATTCCCCACTCCTGCCATGGTGGATGAAATGGCATTCCCCTTTAAGAATTGTTTCTGCTGTTTGGTGTAAGTGGTGTCTGGTGCACGAAGTACGTTTCACGATCTTAGGTTGGTCTGGAAGCTGTGTCCACTTAAAGCACAGCTTTTGTCTTCCATGCTCTAGTAACTTTCATTGTGAACAGTTGCAATATTTGTGAGGCTGCCTAACCACTCTTGACATTATTGTTGGTTTTTGGTTTCACAGTATACTGCTATGCTAATGAATCACTTGAACAAATTATAAATCACACTGTGTTAAATTTCCCTAAACCTTACACATCTTTCCTGAGAGCTTTTCAAGCACACAAGGAAGAAAATTGGTAAGTATCTGGTTAACATAATTATGTGGCTAGAAAAAGGAATGTTCTGTCCCTTCACGTATATCACTGCTCATTAGAAATGAATATTTTGCTGCTAGGTGAATATCATTGGTTCTTTTGATGTCAAGATAACATTATGTCCATTAGGTGGTGTCTTTAGGTGTTTTATCCAAAATCATGTTAATGGCCAGGAGAATAATGCTAAATATTATATAAAACAATGTTTGCTCATTGCCAAGCTGGAACTATTGAAAGCTGAAGAGATAAAATGGGTTTTGATAAAGAGAAGGGAGAAGGCAGAATCAAACAGTTCCCAGAAAGAGTATCAAGGGAGGCTGAGAAAAGATCAATTTATGTGTTGTGGGGATGGGACTGGAACTATGTATTGAGGAGGAATCTAAACAAGAGGAAGTTTGATTCATTTGTTTTAAACAAGGTCTGACAACATAAAATGCGTTCTGCCTGTCGAGTTCTTTTATGTAGCCTTTTGGCATCCTTAACAAGAAGAGTAATTGTGACCCAAACAAGAATTTGAAATGCCCATCAAATACCCCTTGAGCACATTTGCACTTGGGAAGCATGGGCTTTCTCTAGATCCCTAAGCATTTTTGTCTGGTCAAGATAAATGGCTCTTAACCACAATTAATTGTCTCAATGTATTGTAAGGATGAGTTTGTGTTTGCTGACACACTTAAAATTATGCTGCAAACCAGGCATTGGAAACGTTGAGCCCTCCAGATGTTTTTGACCTCAAGTCTCTTACAATTAGCTATGCTGGGTTGGGCTGGTCGGATTTGTAGGCTGAAACATCTAGAGGACTGGAGATTCCCTACCTCTCTTATAGAGTATTTTAGACTTCGGCTCCATTGTTTGCACAGTTAACAGTATGCACATTTGTTTTCCAGGGCTTTGCCTATTATGTATGCAGTAGCACTTGATCTTCGAATTTTTGCTAATAGCGTAAGTCCTAATTACTCAGTGCCAAGGAGATGACTGTGGGTAGGGGATGCCTGGTTACACATGCACACACACAAATAGTTGATGGGACATACAGTATGTGGTGGAAGCTGGCTTGACAGCCACAGCTGCATCTTCTTTAAGTTGGTAAATGAGATGTTTGACAAAACCTCCAAAGACAGCCAGGAAGAACAGAGTACCTAAAATTCATGGAACAAATCATATCATTGTATTATGGGCCTCGTTCATCATTGAAACTATGCATATTACCACACTACACTCTTAGAGTGCTGCTATTCCACTTTTACTGCTCTAGCTGCCTTCTGTTGCATTCTGGGGTTTGTAGTTCAGTGAGACCTAAGAACTCTCTGGCTGAGAATTTTAAATGCCCTTCCCTAAACTGTAAATCCCAGAATGCTACAGGAGGCAGCCAGGACAGTTAAAGTGGAATAGCAGCACTACAAGAGTGTAGTGGGTAATCTCTTTTGTGGAGTGTTTTCTCAGAATTTCAGGGTTTGACAAGGGCCAAGCACATTCTTCCTGATAGAGCCCTCCAGATGTTATAATAACCTAGAGTTTTATTTTTTTACTAGAGAGAGAAATGGTGTTATGAGAGTGCAACAATTATTGTACTTATAAGAGAGCACTGTGAGCTCTTCCAAATCATTTTTTTTAAAAAAGAACTTGGATTTGAGAAAACATTGCTAGTAAGAGAGAGTTCAAACAGGCAATCCGTGCTGAGATTATGAACTTTTCAGAACTGTTGTACAGTGGAAACAGATGTGTGCTATGCTGCACAGTCATTAACTTCCTGAGAGGGCAAACTTTTCCTAAACAGCAGTTGTTCTGACTCCTAACTTTCAAAGATGGTCAAGGAACAACTAAGCCAATTCTTGAGCAACTGAACTACAGTATGCTGAATCCAAATCCCTCCCAGGGTAGGGATGTGAGATTGTTTAGGCTTATTCTCCCCCAGGTGTGTTGGCATAGTAACAACATTTCTGAACTGGGAAAAGTTCAGGATCTGACATAAAGTCACCACCTTCTCTTCAACTTTGCCCTTTCTTTCCCCATTTTTTGGCTGTTCTGCTGGTAGATCCTCTGGTGTCAGAAGGGCATTTCTTCCAGCAAAAGAAAGTTGTGTGTAATTCTAACCCCCCTACAGCCAAGATACCTCTAAGTTAAGATTGCGTTGCCTAGCAAGCAAATTTTGTCTTTTGTATCATGACAGGCTGACCAACAGCTGGCAAAAAAAGGCAAAGGGAAAGTTGGGGACATGTTGGAAAAAGCAGCAGAACTCCTGATGAGCTGTTTTCGAGTATGTGCCAGTGACACGTGAGTGATGCTTGTCTCTGGATTCGGAGTTCACTGCTTCTTCAGACAAATCATTAACCATCATCATTTAGGGCACAGTTTATTTTTTTTTTTAATGAGGATGTTTTCCTCGGGGAAAATATTTCTCACATTAATCTTACCCAACTTGGTACTATCCAGATCTTTTTGGATTACAGTTACAGTAATGCTTGAAAATTGGTTATAGTGGCTTTAGAGTTGTAGTCTTAAAACATTTCAAGGGCATCAGGTTGGAAAAGGCAGCCATTAGTGTCTCCCTCCCCCTTCAGCTCTCATCTTATGCTGAGAGAAGATGCTTGGGCAAGGACACAGTACAGTCTTCCCTCCCCATCATGGACTTGGGAGTCCACAGTCTCACTCTTTGTGGGATTGCAAGCGGGGAGGGGAAAATGGTGCTGCGCGCCTGTGTGCGGCCCCACACGTGCACCATTATTTTCAACGAGGCTCAAATATTGTTGATTTTCCATTTTTGCAGGGGGGTCCAGAATGGATCCCCCGCAAATTGGGAGGGGCTACTGTAATTTTTTCAGGTCTAAATTGCTATCTCCAAAGTTCATAACCTTCCTTGTCAGTATTATTAGAAATTGTCACACCTATTATTTTCCATGCTGTTTCTGCACTTTCTGTTGAAATCTTCAAGATCCTTGTATGGTGTGTAGCATATTTAAGAAGTGGCAGAACTAAGACAATGGACATAGTGTGAGTTTGGGTGGTTAGGGACATTTTTTCTGAAGTAAAAAAAAAAATAAGTTGTCCTTTATTCTGGTAAAATCTCCAAGTGGATCTGCCTCTGAGCACTGCATCTGGGACCCTTCACATATCCAACTGGCAATGGGGGCATTTCTGTTACCCACTCTCTAGAAAACCCTCCTCCCCAAAATAAATATTTAAAAAACATTGTTTAAAAGCTTAAAGGGTGGGGATAAAAAGCTTTTAACCCTGCAGATGTTTTGGGCTACAGTTTCTTACCATTTCCATTGTTCACTCTTAGGTGAAGTCCAAATCTGATAGAAGTTCAAAGATTTCCTGGTTTAGATATTTTCATTTTTAAAAATAACTTTTTTCTTTTTAAATAGCAATTTGATTCTGTTTCTAATTATTTTTTACAGTCGAGCTGGCATTGAGGATTCCAAAAAGTGGGGCATGTTGTTCCTGGTGAATCAGCTTTTTAAAATTTATTTTAAGGTATGATCCTTGTCAGGTTTTTCTTTTTGTTTTTGTACTCCTAAATGTAGTCCACTGTTCAGTGTAGTCTTCCCTATTCTAACATCACTGTCATTTACAGATCAACAAGCTTCACCTCTGTAAACCACTGATAAGAGCAATTGATAGCTCAAACCTTAAAGATGAATACAGCATGGCACAAAGGGTTACCTACAGATACTATGTTGGACGGAAGGCCATGTTTGATAGTGATTTTAAACAAGGTACTCATTGTAACTTTTTTCCTTGCTTATCTTTTTTGCTGGAAATATTGTACACATTGATATGCTCTGAATGTTTTATGTTGGTACATCTGTTGTATGGAGCATTGTCACAGTGTCACACTGATTCCTCTCCATCTTAGGCACTTTGAAGCTACAGATGATAGGAACTTTTTACCCTTATTAAAGTTCTGTGCAGACATAATGCTACTCAGTCTTTTTCTAACCATGGTTAGGATGTCATCAGTGCTGTGGACTCTTGTATTTATCCCTCCTTTATTTACCATGGTGGTTTTCCACTTGCCTTCCCATCCAGCCATGCCCATTTTTAGAGATAACTATGGCTTGTATTATGTATGTACTGATATTTTTAGTAGCCAGAGTTAAAAGAGAGGTTCACGTGAGAGTTGAAGCTGAAGGAAGCAAGCAAACCAAGGGACACTTTGGATATACTGATTGTAGTTATTTGGTAATTTCAGCATTGGACCAAAGACTATGGATTCAAATTATTCTTTTACCTGTGGCTTGCAATGATTTTTCAAAATATTACAGGGAAGTTGATATACTGGCGAACAGTTCTATTTAATTGACTTTTTGGGCAAACCACTCTCCAATACAATAAATAATCTTTTTGTTGGTGTGCGTGAATGGATGGCAGCAGCTTATTCTATTTCAGCATGAGTACTTAGGAATTTGGGACTTCCAAAATGATACTTTGAGTCAATTCTGCTAAAAACTGGATTGCTGTAATCCATAGTTGCTGGTGGCATCTGTTACCTACTATGATGCTTATCCTTTTTCTGTGTTTACAGCTGAGGAATATCTGTCTTTTGCTTTTGAGCATTGTCACCGCTCCAGCCAGAAAAACAAAAGGATGATCCTAATTTATTTGCTACCAGTGAAAATGTTACTGGTAAGTGGCATCCCAGTGTATCAGATTTCCTACAGCATGCTGTGGCACTTTCAAAGGTGAGAGATAGAACTTGTATTTACTGAGGTGCTCAGCATTAATATTGTTCATGACAAGTCTATACAGTGTGTGACCCACCAAGCTGAATGTGCCCTACCACTTATGATCTGTGTCTTAACCACGTGCTTTGATAATGCCTCACTATTTTTAGTTCCAGATAAGCTGAAAAAGGACTAAATCAGTTATGAAACTTCATGTTTGCTTAGTTGGACTTCCTGTTAAGAACAAGAGCTTGGGGGTGTTGCTCTTATTACTAGGGTTTCTAGAATCCTCCAGCCAGCATGGCCACTGGCTGGAAATTATTGTAATAAAAAGGAACATTTCCAAGTACTGTAATTCCCTGCCTTAACGGGTAGAAGTCTGTACCTACCTTGTCCTCTCCTAGCTTTGTTTTATGATCTTATACACACAAACTCATGTGGCGAAATGTAACTTAAAACATAGTGGCTCTTACAGTCATAAAACATGGATTATGTTGTGGGCTGGTAAATTAGAGAACCTCAGAGCAGTTAACTATATAATGGCTATATTATTTTTATCGGCTGATTGGTTGCTTATCTATTTAATACTGTTACTCAGTTTGAAATTATGTTTGGATTTCAGGGCCATATGCCAATGATACAGCTTTTAAAAAAATATGACCTCATGCAGTTTGCAGAAGTTACAAAGGCTGTGAGGTAAGCTGTATATTTAAAGGAATGCTTGTAATCACTTTATTAAAGCATTAAATGGTTTTTATATTCCAGAGCAGCTAATTTAATTGTTGAATAGCGCTGGAGCACTAGTATAACTCCCAAGGGAGCAGGATCTCCTTGGATGCTGTCTAAGGATAAATGCAATGATGAAGCAATGTTTTTCTTTGCACAGTTGTGCATAGGATCAGCAGTGTGGGATGAAAAAGCCAAACTTGACCCTGGCAACTCTTATTGATCAAAATACATCTTGAGACAGGCTGTAGTTAATAGTATCTAGTAGTGTACTTCCAGTGGCAGAAGAGTGGAATCTAGCAGAACTGGGAGGAGGTCAATTCCCCCATACCCACTGCAACCCCCATGTGCCCTGGAAATATCTTGAAAACTTGGAAAGCCTTCAGAGTTTTGGTGATGTAGAGGGTTGCAGGGAAGAGAAAAGGGGACATGCCAACATCTAATATAGCACAGCTAGTGCAGAGGCCTACAGAATAATCTATTTAGCTAGTTAACTTCAGACTACAGGTGATAGCTTGTATATATTGAATTTATTTATTGACTTATTTGCTGCTGTTGTGTGAGAGAAAATCCAGAATGAACACAACCTTCCCACATCCTGTTTCCATGTTCCATGCTTGGGATGAATTTTTCTAGAAAAACAATTTTAAATTTTTTTAACTCCCCTAGTGAAGGAAACCTTCTTCTGTTGAACGATGCTCTGGCAAAACACGAGACCTTCTTTATTCGTTGTGGAATCTTCCTTATCCTTGAGAAGTTGAAAATAATCACCTACAGGAATCTCTTCAAGAAAGTGTAAGAAGAGTATCATTCTTTCTGTCTGAAAAGTCAATCTGTGATACACGTGTTGTTGTTTTTTTTTATTTCATTAGGTGAAAACATTACTGTTTGGAATTGTGTTATAGTTCCAGTATAGTTTTCCTATAAAGATCTTACGAATAATAGTGAGAATACAGACTTTTGAATAAATAAGATCAAGATCACCTTGAAACATTAAGCTGTTATGCTCCTAATCAGAAGATACTGTTGTTTTCTCTCCATATGGCTGGATTCAAATCTGAGACAGCTGTACTAGCAACACTTTGACACAATTTCTGCAAATGTAGTACCCATGATTTCTTTTCAGATTTGTTACTAGATTGACATTGAGCTGTGAGTTGTCTAAAACAGAGCTATTCAAAATAGTAGTCCCTGGATTGTTGCCAGTCCCTGAGCTAGTGGATGCCAATCTCTGGCATGTTTCCAGGAAAGAAAGAAGCAATGGTACTTGATGAGCGCAAATTTAGCACCAGTCTTTGAAGCACTGGAAAAAACATAATTGCCAGTCTTCCACATCACATAGCCCGAGAAGCAACACAGTGCTAGATAGCCTGGTTTGGGGTGAGGGTAGTTCACCCACATTGTAATGGTCACTGTGCTGTTACATACTTTTGTAAAAAGATTGTTGTGCTTACTAAAGAAATTAAGGTAAACATGGTTATGTATTCAAACTGTAGCTGTGTTGTCCAGAAAATCAGTATGCAAAGAGATCTTATAGCACCTTTGAGACTAACTGAAAAGAGAAGTTGGTAGCATGCACTTTCATAGACTTGAGTCTACTTCCTCAGATGCATGGGGTACAGTGGAAAGTCCAGGGACAGACCAATATAGCAGTCAAGCTCATGCTACCAACTTCTTTCTTTCAGTTCGTCTCCAAGGAGTTGCAAGATTCTTTTGCATAATGGTTATGTATGTGAAGCATAGTATAGATAGTATATACAATGAGATAAAGATTTTGGGGAGGGGATGAGAGACTGGAATGGTGGGAATGACTGGTGAGTTGCTGAATATTTAAAGGGATTTTTAAAAAGGCTGGTGCATATGACAGTGAGAGTGAGAGTGAGAAAGATGTGAATTATTTATTCAGGATTTGGAGTGTTAAATTAGTAATCTTTAACTGTAGGTTGAAGTTGTTTAATAAATTAATTTTTGTTTTATAATTTGTGCCTTTGAAAAAGCTACAATAGCGTTATTGGTGTGATGTGGATGAATTCAGACAAAAGATGACTCTGTCAGCAGCAGTGATTCAAGGATGACTGTGTTCAGTGGTGGGATAATACAAATAAAATCTTGCACAGGAACTCCAGGGGCATCTAGAAGGTCCCCACATTTGGCACCATGGTGGTGGGGCAGGTGAATAAACTTCACAGTCACATCCAACTCTGAATCTGAGCTGAAGTGAGAAAATTGTGTTGGATCAGTATGTTCTTTTGATGGGTCCACATGTGTTTTCCCAAGGAATAAAATGTTGCATATTGTTTTAGTCATAGAAAAACCAATTGGCAATTAGATAGAGATGGTGGGAGACAGCCTAGATTTGAACTTCTGAGTAGTATAACTTGTACCAGATATGTATTTTCTCTCTTTTCAGGTATTTGCTGCTCAAAACTCACCAGCTGTCTCTTGATGCCTTTCTAGTTGCCCTGAAATTCATGAAAGTTGATGATGTTGATATTGATGAGGTCCAGTGTATTCTAGCCAACCTCATATACATGGTAAGCCTTAAGACTCATTGCTCATGGATAAAAACACTACTGAAATACATTGTTGGCTGTTGTGGGCAGCAGATTCACTAGATTGGATCCAGATTAATTTTACTTAGAGCAGAGCCACTGAAATCAGTGGGGCTTCGCTTTGTCATGGTTAACTTGAGTCTCATTGGTTTCAGTGGATCTTTTGTAGGTATGACTAGATTTGAATCAAATCCACTGACACTTGATTCTGTTATGGGACACTGGTACTGCATTTTTATATTCTTTAGCAACCTCCTATGTTTCAAGAAGAATGTGGAAGCTGGACACGTCTTAAGCTAGAGGTTTTTGTGTAACATATGGTGACTGGCATTCTGTTAGTAGCATACACAGGTGGAAGTTAACTCTACACCTACATATGTCTATTTTAGGCTGCTGCAGAAGTTAATGTTCCCTTCCTCCTTCTGCAGTGACCACCGCCCTCCTTGAACTGTAGGATCATTGAAGCCCCCAATTCAAGAAGCCCTTTTGTGCCTGGTGGAGAGTGGGAAAGGAATTGTAGAAGTATCTGGGTTTGTCCCCACACAAAATGATTACATTCACTGCTGAGACCTCTGGAGGAATCTGGGAGGCCTCAATGACTGATGCAATTGTTTTGCATCTGGCTGTGGTGAACTAAACAGGAAAATAATTCCACTTCAACATTAGGAATAACTTTTTTACAATAAGAGCTATTTGACAATGGACCACACTCCAGTGTGGTGGAGTCCCTTCTTTGGATACTTTTAAACAGAGGCTGAATGGCCATCTGTCAAGAGTGCTTTGATTGTGTATTCCTGCACACCATGGGGTTGGACTCAATTGCCTTGAGGTCTCTTCCAACTTTATGATTGTATGATAAACAGATGCCTCTGCAATCTCCCTCTTACTAGGCATGAATGGTGATGGGTTGGGGGCTTCAGCAACTCTACAGTATGTCTGAGCAGTGGTGGTAAACAGCTCAGCATAGCGTAGTTTCATGTGTGGAACTGCTGTGCTACATTAAGCCATACAAGATTGCAGCCACTGTACATTTTCTCATTTTACTCATTATTAAAGCTGCACCTATTGCTAATACTAAGCATCTGAGTATAAAATGTACATTGCATCAGAATAGTATGGAAGCAGTCATGCAGTCACAGAGCCAGTGGTCCCTCACAGTAATATATAGATGGGCCCCACACTACAAAAAACTGATTTTTTAAAGAAAAAAAATTCTTCTGTCCATTATATCTTTACTTTAGAATGTAGCCAGTAACAGGTTTGTTACAGTTTAACATGTGCACTCACATCAACATTTTGTTAGTGGTTTTCTTTTGTATCATAATGCTGATACAGAAGTACAGTAGGCTCTTGGTATCTGCTGGGTTTTGGTTTCAGGACGCCCTGTGAATACCAAAATCCGTGGATGTGCAAGACCCTTTAAATACATTGAGGTAGTGGAATGGTCTTCCTTACATAAAATGGCAAAATCAAGGTTTGCTTTTTGGAATTGTTTTCCAATAGTTTCAAACCATGGATAAAGAGTCTGTACATATAGAGGGCTGACTGTATTTCTGTTACCCTTTAAAGCCATCTCACATTACTTGCTTCCTTTGCTTGCAGAATAAGAAAAGTTTCAAATTTGCCTGGCTTTCTATCTCCTCTCAGGCACACTAGTCTTCTCCCCATGTATGGCTCACCCTCTACCTATACATCCCACAGATCCAAGAATCTCACACTAGAGCATAAGCATATGCACGTTACTGATATATATATATATATCACTGAAAGCCTTGGATATAGCTGAGTATATATGTGAGCTTAACATTTTGTAAATGGTCATAGATTTATAATACTCTTGTTTGTGTATGTATTTTTTTTTTTTTTTTGCATCAGGGTCACATTAAAGGCTACATTTCTCATCAGCATCAGAAGCTTGTTGTCAGCAAGCAAAATCCATTTCCTCCACTTTCTACAGTCTGTTGAATCTGCAGTGACCAAAATGGAGATGTACTGCTCATGAGCATGGGGTACTTTGAGAACACATCTCTCTACAAGACAGAATTGACCATGAATTAACCCAGATGCAGAGGTGTCTTCACATGGAAGTGTTTAAGAGACTACTAGAGTTCAGATCATAATGGCTTGGATATTGCATTGCCCTTTGCCAGTGGGATCAGTCCTGCTTAGGGTGGTCCAGTTGGAGATTGAGTTTACCTCTGCAGATCCCCCCCCCCTTGCATTCCTCTCTCTCTTGTTGCCCTCTCAAGAGGAGTTCTGGAGGAAGGAAATCATCAAACATACCTGCTGTGCATTCTCCCAGTGGAAGAGCTTCACCTGTTAGAGGTCTTCCATGGATGTAAGGAGCCCTTTCACTGATGAAAAGTAGTGTGGATCCCTCCCCATCACTCTGAAGAAAGTTGCAATTTTTTAAAAAAAATCTTAAAAAGTGATACTTTTTGCTGATGTTCTTCTGTTAACTCTCTGTTCATAAATTGAAATTGGTACAATCAAAAGTATAATTTGTATCCCTGCTTTTGCATCCTAATATTAGTTGTCAGGTTTAGTACTTGTGTTTAAGTCAAAGACTGCAGGGAATAGAAAATATTCATCACAACCAAACCTGTTTTGGGGAGAGGTGTAAACTTTGGGGAGAGGTTTTTTTTAAAAAAAAATAAATAAAAATAAAAATGCAGCAAATATTTTTTGTGATGTGCATTCTCCTCGTGTTGTATGTTCTGTATGCCAACTTCAGAGCAACATATTTTGAAAACATCTTTGAAATCAGTATAATGTATCAAATCTTAGACTAAACACATTGAAATCACCATGACTAATTTAAACCACATTAATTTAAATCTACATCTACAGTGCAGTACAAATACATTGTTCTTGTGTGCCTTCAAGTCATTTCCAACTTATGCAACCCTAAGTTGAACCTATCATGGATTTTTCTGGGGCTGAGAGTGTGTGACTCACCCAATGTCAACCAGGGTTTCCACAGCGGAGCAGAGAATCGAACCCTGATCTCCAGTGTCATAGTCCAATGCTCAAATCACCACATTACATTTACAAAAATAAAAGTTTACTTAAGATTGATCTCAATTCTGGATTTGTAGAATTATTGTTTTGCTGTGTTAAGCATTAAGCATACATTATAAATGGTTCTTGCTGAAAAGAATACAAGGGTAACTAAGAAGATTTTTTTTCTTCATAGGTACAAATATATCTGAAAAATATGGTAAGGACTAACACCACATTATTAAGAGATACTAACACGATTTTATTAGGCTAACTCAGAAATCACAAAACTCAAAAGGAAGTGCTTTTACATTTTCCAAAAACCTTATCAAGCAAAATGGTAAATCAACCTAAAGGAGGGGAGTGGAATAATAATAATAATAATAATAATAATAATTTTATTTATAACCTGCTCCTCTGCTCAGCAATTGGGGCGGCGTACAACAAATTAAAATGCAACAGATAAAAACAATTCTTACCTCCCACCTCATTACCCACCCACCCCTTAAAACAGAATTAAACCATCATGAAGTTAAAAAATAGCAGGTATTCTCTACATGGACTCTGCATTTGATGACAATCTAAGATAGTGGGAGGAAGCTACAGATACTCAAGTAATGCTTGCTGTTAAAATGGTATTAAGTTGCACTCTGGGCCCTCTTAGAGCTTGCTGGGAAGAAGATGGGGGCAAAAAATGGTTTCTAAAAATATGAAAATCGGCTGTTTCCAACACTGACCTGTTTCCATCATATTACTGCATTGTTAGTGAGTTGATAATTACATTGAAACAGATTATTTAATTTATATCCCACCTTTCTCAATGTGGGATCCAAGAGGACAAACAACATTTTAAAAGCACAATGCAATTAAAAAAATACAAAAATTAAAACACAAACTAAATTTCTATTTTAAAAATATAAGTTAAAAACAGAATTAAAAGACATAAAACTACTCTACATGCATACAAACACCCTCCCCCTTTATAGCTTTATCTGGCACATATATGAAAAACCAAAAGCTGCTTTAAATAGAAAGGTGTGTACCTGCAGGTGGAAAGAAAGCAGGGAGGAGGCTGAATGGACTGGACCATTGATGGGAAGCTTAGCAGATCTATCTTGAAATGCAACCTGAAATTAAATCCTATCTTACAAGCACACTCTCAACCTTCAGCCTGTTGAAATACAGCTTAGAGGCACCAATAAAAGTTTGTTACGTAGAATTTAGTGAGTGGTTAACAGTTCATTGACTGTATCTTGTGGCAAATTGAACAGTTTCACTGGAAGAGAGAGAGAGAGTTTTAATCCTTTAAAAAAAAATCACACAATATTGTGAAAATGATACCAGCATGTACTATGTAAATAAAGCAACATTAAACAAGAAAAATATGTTGATAGTTTGAGTTCCATTAAAGACAACAAAAGAATAGGGTAATGGGGTTAATGAGCTTTATTTTAACAGTTAAACATACATAATATTTACAATAGTGACTTGTGCTGAAATACATGTGAATTGTCATTCTGCTTGTTTCTTTGCCACTGCATTTGATTAGTCCATGATTCGTTTAAACCACATCATGTATCTTGTAGTCTTGGTGAATATAAGCGTTTCCCACTTGCTTGCTTCTGTGGCCCAGGGTTCTAAAACACCAGTCAGAAACCATGTGCCTTTATAGTCAATGGCACTAAAACTTCCTCCAGCCAGTAGTTCCCTTGCTCCCTTGTGACTGTATCCACAGAATTCTCTTGTTATTAGACTTCTGTTGAGGTTCTGCTTGCATTCGTTTTCATTGAGGTATGAAACAGACAGCTCCGTGAGTGGATCTGCTGACTGGTTTTCGGCCACTTTCCAACCACTGAGAGTGGCTGCCAGTTTTGAAATCAATGCATTCTCTGCGAAATCTCTCTCTGGTACACATATGGGTAAGTGGTAACTGTCGCAGTCAATGTGTCTTCTGAGTTCAAGTAATGCCAGGTTGTTTTCACCGGTGTCGTTGTCATAGCGGATGTGTATATTGGCCTGTTTCACATGTATTACTTGTCTAGCTCCTTGCAGCTTGTTCAGTCCTACACAAGTAATATTATTAGTTGTTTTAAAAAGTGATCATAAATCATCCAAACGCTTACAAAAACTATTTTATCAATAGCTTCAATTCTCATTAGGCCTTAATCATCTACTACTCAACTTGGATCTACATTGCTTGTTCGAAAACTCATGGGAACTCTCAGAACAAGCAGTGTAGCCAGGAATCTCCTTTTGGGTAGGGTAGATGAAACTGTAGATAGCGGATCAACGGGGAATCAAGTGCATGGATCTTCCCCTGCTTTTCTGGGACATAATAGGTTTTGTCCACAGAATGGACACCTTTACTGGAACAGATTCCCTTTGAAGCTCCCTGCATGTCCCCAAATCTGTGCCAGGTGGTCAGTCCATACTTGCAAGGGAGATGAATGGCAAGTCTCATTTTATGAATGGGAAGTCCATCCATCCACATGACATTAGATGTAGTTGATCAGTAGATCAGTAAGGGAGCAAATTGATCATCATACACACGTACATCTAGAATTCAACTGCAGTTCACAAGCTTTTTATTCTTAATGAGGCAAATTCTTGTTGAGTTGGCTTGGTCAAGCTGAAATGTCTGTGGAATTCTTTTAACTTTAGAACAGTTTGGGAGGAGTGGGTACCACAGTTTTCTGCTTAGACTGATTATATGAATGCAGTCGTATAGTGTAATTTTTGTTGTTGTTGTTGCTATTATTCTATATTATATTATTGATATCCTGCTTTCTCCCAAAATTGGTATTCAAAGCAGCTTACAATTTAAAAGAAGAATGCAATTAAGACCATACAAAAAGAAAGCATTAAAATCGAATTAAATTATTCATGCATTAAAAGAATTCACATTCAGTACAAGAATAAAATTCAATTTAAAAAGATTAAAAAGCTCTTGAAAACAGTTGTTAAAGCAATACAGTACTCCCTAGCCCATTCTTTAAAAACTTTGTTTTAAAAGCCTGTCTGAATAAAACTTGTCAATGGAAGGACAACAAGGAGGAGGCTATTCTGGCCTATCTGGGAAGGGAGTTCCAGAGTCAAAGGGTGAACACCAAGAAGACCCTCTAGAGTCCCCAATTTTGGGAGAAAGCAGGATATAACTATAATATACAACAACAACAACAACAACAACAACAACAACAACATTACACTATACAACTGCATTCATATAATCAGTCTAAGCAGAAAACTAACCAAGTTTGTGATGGTGGTGGGTCTGGGAGAAGGGCCTTTGCTGATGATCTCAGAGCCTGGACCGGCTCATGCAGAGAAATATGGTCTGCTAAACTGCAAACTGTGAACCTTCAGGGGGAGCATAACCCCATCTAACATGGGCTGAATCTATATTCCTTGATCTGCCTTGCAACTGACCAGGAACATTTCTGTCTTGTCTGGATTAACTTTCAATTTGTTTAATAATAATAATAATAATAATAATAATAATAATAATAATAATAATAATAATAATAATTTATTTCTTATATCCCGCCTTTTGCCTAAACAATCAAGGCGGCTTACAAATGTTAAATAAATACAATATTGAAATAAACATAATAAGATTAAGACAGCTCGCATTCTGCCTTCTCTCCCTCCAGATGATGGTGGATAGAGGGAGGGCCTTCTTCTTTTCAGGCTAGGCCCAATGGAGCCGGCCTGCCTACTCTCCCTCCAGATGATGGTGGTTTACCCTCATTCAATCCATTACTGAAAACAGACACTGGTTTGGAACCAGGACATCCTTGGATTGGGTGGAATGGAGTAGCAGAGTTGGGTGTTATCTGCATATCAACGGCATTGCACCCCAAAACTCCAGGCAACCTCTACCAGAAGTTTCATGTATATGTTAAATACGCCACAGGCCAATGACTAGGGAGTTCAACAGGAGTTCCCCAAGCACTACTTTCTGGGTTTGTCCCTCCAGGAAGGAACAGAGCCACTGTAAACCAGTACCAGCAAGTCCCATCCCAGTGAGGCAGCCCAGAAGGATATAATGGTGGATAATATTAAAAGCTGCCAAGAGATCCAGCAGAACTAACGGAGACACGCTCCCCCTGTCCAATTCCCTGTGTAGGTCAGCCACCAAGGGTCTCTGTTCCATAGCCAGACCTGACACTAGATTGAAATGGATCTAGGTAATCTATTTCATCTAGAAACTTCTGGAATTTGAAGGCCACCACACACTTCAATATCTTGCCCAAAAATGGTAGGCTGGACATTGGTCAATAATTATCCATTAGAGAGGGATTTGGGGATTACTTTTTCAACTTGTTGTAAGGACACACTGATCGCCCCCTTCATCCTCTGGCCTGTTTGATAAGCCAAGAAGGACAAGGGTCTAACTAACACACATGCGGTGGCTATCACCTCTCTGAGGATCCTATCTACGGTACATCTTCAGGCTGCACAAATTGAAAAGTATCCATTAACACTAGACAAACAGGTAACACTAGACAAAAAGGTACCAACACTAGACAAACAGGTACACACCCTGGACCTGTATCAACTGCTACATCCAAGCTGGAGTGGATCTGAACAACTTTATCTGCAAAGTGTGGTGCAAATTCTTCGGAGCAGGCTGTTGAGTGATCTGCATTTTCTGTTTGAGGACCAGTATGTAATAGACCTCTGACCACTTGAAACAACTCTGCTGCTCCTGGCAGATGTAATGTGGCAGCAAAAATAATTTATTTACTGCCTACATTGCCATGGAGTAGGCCTTCAAATAGGCTCTAGCCCAGGTTCAGTCAAACTCACTTTAAATCTTCTGCCAACATCACTCTAGTATCCATCTCACTTGCTCCATCATCATATTATCTACAGCAATTGCCTGAAATAAAATAGCTGCATTCTACTTCCTGCGAAAACACCCCTGTGAAATGAATGGGAATTGCACAAATGAACTGTGGATGCTCTTTTGCAAGTAAAGGAGACAGGATAAGAGTGGGCTTAGTAAGGTTGCTTACTATATGCAAGAATTTGAAGCTTTCAAAAGCATACAACGGAGAGAAAACATTTACTTGTCTTGGCTACTTACCAATCGCAACACTGACAGGAGAAAGTAGTGCACATTCAGCTGTAGTCAGAACAAAATTGGTTTTCAGTAGAACACCTCCACAGAACCATTGTCCTTCCGCATTTAAGAGCAAGACCTTGAAAGCAAATGACAGTTCACATAAGTTTTGCTTAATAAAGTATATTAAATACTAGACTAGTGATGGTGAACCTTTTAGAGACTGAGTCCTGGCAGGTTAACCTCAGAGGAGGGCCATTGCCATTCTCTGAGGCTGAGAGAGTGTGACTTGCCCAAGGATTCGAACCCTGGTCTCTAGAGTCCTAGTCCAGTGCTCAAACCACTACACCATGTTGATTGCCTTCAAATCTTATACGGTCCTAGAAGCTATTGTTGTTGTTGTGTGCCAGTGACTCCCAAACTCTGGGTGTTTGGACTTCATCTCCCAGAAGCCACAGCCAACTTGTCAGAATCCCACAGCTTGGGATTCTGGGAGTCGAAGGCCAGAGTTTGGGAACCACTGTTGTATGCCTTCAAATCGTTTCCAACTTATAGAGACCCTATCATGGGGTTTTCTTGGCAAGGTTTATTTAGAGGAGGTTTTGTCATTGCCTTCCTCTGGGGCAGAGAGTGTGTGACTTGCCCAAGGTCACCCAGTGGGTTTCCATGGCTGAGTCAGGATTCAAACCCTGGTCTTTATTATTATTATTATTATTATTATTATTATTATTATTATTATTATTATTATTATTTGTTTATTACTACCACAGCCAATACAAACAGGGCTTCTGCTCAATAGTTACGAAACATCTATTTCAAATACCTGCCAGGGGAATCCTCTGTGGTTCTTTTCAGTTGCACTCAGCTGTGTTGCTATGTAGTCTTCAAATTTACCACAGGCACACTTGTCTAACAATGACAAGAAAAACAAAAACAAAAGAACGTTCAGATACATTATTCTATAAAGCTGGGGCAAAACCTCTTTAGTGTGACCTCTGTAACTCCCCAAATGTCATGCATAAAGGCTTTCAGGAGCAGCAAAACACATTTTTCACCTTTTGGGGAGGGCACTGGTGAGGAATGGTGGTAGGAGATTGCAACCTAAAAAGGTACTGTGGGCCACATTTTGCTCACCTCTGGCCAGGATTTTACATGCTTCACCTGTGTAGTTCTGTATCCTCAGCCTCCCTCAGGATCTCTGAAGGATCTCTGTTGCTGCTTATTGATGGGGAGGGGAAAGTAATTCAGATGGCAAAGAAGCAACTGGTCCAGACTCAGAGGAGGAAAGAAATAAAAGTGCACTCACAGATGTCTC
>JAIPUX010001232.1:60480266-60492951 GCA_020142125.1 Phrynosoma platyrhinos | reverse complement strand
TTCTTCTTGTTCCTGTATTATGTGGGATTTACTTTTAAGTAAACTATGTATGATTAAGCATTATTCATGCTTTTTTATTGAGTCTTCTTGTTTTATTACATCTAGAAAACTTGCTGATGGAATTAACAAAAAGCGAGACATAAAGGTTATATCTGATCTGGCACAATGCAAATAGGCTCCAGTTCATCTAACAAGACAACCCCTTTCCTCCCTCCCTCTCTCTGCATCCCTCTGTTGGACAGATATTGTTGAGAGTACATTGTTTAGTATAAAAGAATCAACAAAAAGATGTTCAAATCAAATGGTCCAACAATGTTACCTTTGACGTAGAAATACTGTTCATCAGATTCTTAGATCCCATAAGCAGCATCATATTAGTTTACATACCAACATTATAGACATGGGAAATTTTAATTAAAAATGCCACTGAAAATGTATATTGTTGCAAAATAGCCCCATGCGTTTATACCTGTAGCAACACAGGATTGTCCATTGTTGTCCAGGATATACCCATCAGTGCAAGAGCATTCCACACTATTTCCTACATGTTTGCAGAACTGCCAACAGCCTCCATTGTCCACTTTGCAGGATTTTTGTATGGCTGCATACAAGGTAAAAACATATGAGCATTGAAAACAAACATATCCATGGTCTGTTTGCAAAGTTAATATTCTAAAAGAAGGCCTGAGAGGTTTGCCTGAAGTTTGAAAAAAACAAACATCCCACCTCTGGTTGTTGTTGTTTTTAACCATACGGGCGTTAGCTCTTTAGAATTAGTAGCCTTTGCATGGCTATATTCTCTGACTGCTCATTTGTGTGCTTGCCAATTTCCTGTGTTACTTTTTTACACATTTTCCCTTCCAATCCAACCTGTAGCCCATTTTAAAGAAACTACATCTGTTTATTTCTCTACTAGACCCCGTGGGAGGGTGGGTGTGGGACTGGTTGTTCTCAGTGGCATCACTAGGGAGGGGTGCGGGGGGTGCGGACTGTACCAGGTGACACCCTAAGGGGGGGGTGACATCACTACTCCTCAAACATCTACCTATTGGCAGAAATGGACTATGGCATTCATTTGCTTCCCTTAAACATTCTTTAAAAAATGGTGGGAGTGGGGTAAAGCTCAGTGGGAGGAGAAAGGAGAGGCCCCAGAATTTTTGTAAATTAAAATTTCAAATTTCAAAATTTTTATTTTTTTTGAAAATTAAAAATGATTTTTTTATTATTTTAAAATTTTATTTAAAAACATCAAATTTCAATCAAATCTTCACTATGTATATGTAAATACATTTAGGTTGTGCATATTATATTGTAATTTGAAGTATAATTTTTAATTTTGCTAATTGTTTATGTTGCAACTATTCTCGTGACATTCAGTGATATATGGAATTACGATTTACCAGTAACATTAGTGCCAAAAAGCATTACTCAGGATTCTGTATGGGGTGAAATGGGAAGAGGTCAATGGAGGGGGGGTACACTATGGGTTGCCGCATCTGGAGACACCAACCCTAGGGATGTCACTTGTTGTTCTTCAGCTTCTGTCTTGGCAATTGATTATTCTGCTTTTTAAAAACTTTTAAGATCTTCAGGTGAGGGTTTTCTCTTGGTCCCACCACTATCACAGGCCCATTTCATTAGGAGATATGGTTCCTTCCAGGCTGTGGAACTCCCTTCCCCAAGAGATCTCCCTTCCCCAGGAGGTCTTAGCCATTATCTCCTTCCCTTCCATTGGCAGGCAAAGACTTTTCTTACTTAGGCAGGCCTTTGAGTTTTAATCACGTGGCAAAAAGGTGTTGAAAGTGGTATTCTTTGTTTTTCTTATATTTTGTCAATCATGTTTTACTGTTTTCAATCCATGTAATTTTAAACAGAATTGTTGTTTATTTGTTTTTCATTTTTTGCAAAATAAAATTTTAGTTAAACCTCTAACTTAAATTATTTTATGTTCCTTTGGGCCCCTTGCCAGGAGAAAAAGGGAGGTATAAATTGAATAAATAAACAAATAAATGCCAAGCAGAGTTCCTAGGTATCACAGGCTAGAACATCTGAAGTGCACCTGCTTGCTCACTCTTACACAATCCTAGTAATACTCTGTGTCAAGGTAAAAGTCACTACAATCCAAACATTAACTTACTGTATTCACAGTTTTGTCCATGATAACCATCCAAGCATGTACAGGTGTAGCTATCAATGCCATCTTTGCATGTCCCTCCATAATGACAGGGGTTCGATTTACATTGGTCACCATCTAGTATGGAAAAAATATCAGTTTTTATAATCCAAGAAGTTACCAATGTTACCAATGAAAATACAGCAATACCAGGAGCTACTTTTCATATGGTGTATTATTTTCTAAAATAATCAAAGTTTACCTGCAAAGCCTAGTGATCTATTACTTCTACAGTGAATTTGACTTGAAACCAGAGTTAGATCAATCAATTTTGTACATATTTGGCACAAAATTATCTGCTTTGCATAGGAGATATGCTTATATTAGGGATGCAAAACTTTGCTTTATTTTATTCTTATAAATGAAAATGGGGGAAAAAATCATTGTTGAAATGCCCTGTCTCAGTTAGGCTGAGAAATATTCTGGACAGATATTCTTTACATTTTTGGTTCAAATGTAAGTTCCAAGGTATATGGTTGCATGTCTTTCTTATGGGCACAGCAAACCAGCACTTTCATGGGATGAGATTTAGGGGTTGTTTGCATGAGCAATAAAAAGGGGTTTGCCCCATTTTGAAACCCACCTGTTAAAACAATGCATGTGGCCAACACAGGAGCCACATTCCAGGGCTAAATGACAGAGTAAAATAACCCCCCAGTTTGCTCTGGTTCAAACTGGAAAGTATGCATTGTCCTACTGACATGTGGACCGAGCCCTGGTGTGGAGATGGGGGAAAGGAGTGGCACCATTGCTGCCCATAACTTTTTTGTTGCATGTCCATG
Organism: Phrynosoma platyrhinos; assembly: GCA_020142125.1. Taxonomy (NCBI): domain Eukaryota; kingdom Metazoa; phylum Chordata; class Lepidosauria; order Squamata; family Phrynosomatidae; genus Phrynosoma; species Phrynosoma platyrhinos. The sequence goes on along the minus strand of JAIPUX010001232.1, from coordinate 60,489,996 downwards.
AATCAATTGCACATACACCTGAGTGGTGAGCTGCAACATCAACCCATCTCACACCCCATGGAGCAAAATGATGACCAACATGGGGTGTCACCAACAATACAATGGATTTAATTATAACATTAACAAACTGGCCAGTCCAATGGAACTATGGGAGAAGGGGACAAAAGAGGTCCATGATCATTCTGTGCCAATGTGTCACTGGGCACACTGATGCACCATATGGGCGGTCAATCGCTTGTGTGACTACATGGCTGGTCACATGGCCAGTTGGTTGGTGTGTCCAATGGGCTGGCAGCTGGGCAGGACAAGGCAGGTGATTGGTGGCCACTTGTACATGCACATGCCTTTGGGGAGGAACAGAAAAAAATAATGGTGCAGTACAATGCTCCATTTTGGTGGAACCATCCTTTCAGAAGTGGACTGCCTGTTCTGGGAGCAGGTGGTATGGACAACAGTTCTCCTTATAAATCAGGAGACCCTGGTGGTAAGCCAGATTTTCTCTTCCATCTGCTCAGGCTCTTAGACTCTGACTCTGTCCAGATTCAATTGTAAGCTACTTGCAGCAAGGATCAGACTTATTTGCTCATGTTATCCCCTATAATGTCATGCATGTGTTTAACATAATATAAATTAATCAGCCAGGCACTAGCACAGGCCTTCTCTGCATTAGTGTTATCTGGCAATGGCTTGGGGTGGGGTGATGAGAACATACACAAGGTTTGAACAGGGCTTTTACTAAAAACATTCAGGGAAAGCTGTGTTGGCCATTTAGTGAATTCAAACAAAAATTCACCAGTGATACCTTTATTGGCCAACTAAAATGCACAATATACTTGTTGCAAGCCATGGAGCTTCGAAAGCTTGCAACGTATATTGTGCATTTTGGTTGGCCAATAAGGGCTTCTACTAGGATGGCAAAGAGCAAATTACCTAAAAATAGGGCTGCAGTTCCTTAATCACCAGAACAGCACCATCCTGTCACCACATAGCACACCTGTAAGTTGAAGATGTAGCTATGGCTTGAACTGACTTCGAATATTTGTTGTGTGTATGTGTAAGTGAGCGTCTGTATATATATCTGTGTGTGTGTATGCCTTCAAGTTGCCTGTTGACCTATGGCGATCCCATTTATTTCACCAAGTTTTTTTAGGCAAGGAATACTCAGAGGTGGTTCTGCCAGTTCTTTCCTCTGAAATATAGCCTACAGCACCTGGTATTCCTTGATGGTCTCCCATCCAAGTACTAAACAGGCCTCACCCTGCTTAAGCTTCCAAGATCAGATGGCTGTGGTGCCTTTAGGATATTTAGGCACTATAAGGAATAAAATACAAATCACTTTAAAATATATAACAAGGTGTATGTTCAGGGGGAGGGGAATTAAAAATGAAACAAAAATCTGAATTTCTTACCTACATAAACACTCCAGAACTCATCCTGATGAGGAAAAAGAAACAGCAGAGTTTAGCAATGTTAGTGGATTCTAATATAAAGCTAATGACACAAACAAGTATTTTTAAACAAGATTTTTTAAAAATACAGTAATCTTTTGGTGCTAATCATAAAGTGTATTATACAGTACTTCTGAAAGTCTATAATTTTTTTAATTTAAAAATTAAAATTCCTCTCTCCATTTTCACCCAATGCTCAAACTCTTCCTTTTTAAAAACCAGCATGTCATTTTCCTGCTTCCTATTGTGTGCTGTACTGTACTTTATGAATGTTTCCTTGTATAATAAGAGTTCTTCCTAAGACAACCTAGTGTGAGTCTGAGGAAATATTGTTTAATTTACAATACAGAGAGCTATAAAAAGTGAAATGATGAATCACAAATGGGAAGAAGAAACTTATGAAGATGAACCTCATGTTCTGGAAAGTGAAATGAAAGCAGCACTCAAAGCTATTAGGAAGAATAAATCACCAGGGACAGATGGCATATCAATAGAATTGCCACAATCGACAGCAACAGAATCAACTTCAATTCTAACTAAAATCTGCCAACAAATATGGAAAACTAAACAGTGACCCTCAGATTGGAAATGATCAATCCACAAAAAAAGGAGACATAAAAGATTGCAGGACCATTGCATTAATTTCCCACGCAAGCAAAGGCATGCTCAAAATCATGCAGCAAAGACTGGAGTAAGAAATCCCAGAGTTGCAAGTTGGACTCAGGAAAAGGAGAGGCACTAAGGATCACATTGCAAACATAAAATAGATAATGGAGCACACCAAGAAATTCCAGAAGAAAATCTGCATGAGCCTTATTGACTACACCAGAGCATTTGGCTGCATAGATCAGGGGTAGGCAACCTGTCCCCTTTAAGGGCCGAGGGACTTCAGCTCCCAGAAGCCTCAGCCATGTTGGCCAATAGTCCCATGTTGGCCAATAGCTCTTGGGATTCTGGGAGCTGAAGTCCCTCGGCCCTTAAAGGGGACAGGTTGCCTACCCCTGGCATAGATCATGAAAAGGTATGGCTTGCTCTTAGAGGAATGGTGGGACCACTTCACCTGATTGTCTTGATCCGTAACCTGTACTCAGGATAGGAGTCTGCAGTTAGAACTGAATATGGAGAAACAGAATGGTTCCCAATCAAAAAAGGGGTCAGGCAAGGATGCATTCTACCACCCTATTTATTCAACTTGTATGCAGAAAATATTATATACAGAGCAGGCTTAGACTCAAAAGCAGGAGTGAAGATCAGTGGAAGAAACATTAAAAGCCTGAGATATGCAGATGTCACCATACTACTAGCAGAAAACAACAAAGACCTGGAACAATTGCTAAAGAAAGTCAAAGAAGAAAGTGCTAAGGCAGGCTTAATGCTGAATATTAAAAAAACAAAAATAATAACCACAGAAGAATTAAATAAATTCATTCTAGATAATGATAATATAGAAATAATCAAAGAGTTCATATACTTAGGATCAAACAATGGTCAAAGTGGAAACTGCTGTCAAGAAATCAGAAGAACACTAGGATTGGGAAGGGCAGCTATAAAGGAACTAGACAAGATCTGAAAATGTAAAGACATAACACTGAATACTAAAATTAGGATAGTCCAAACCATAGTATTCTCCATTACCATGTACCATTTGAGAGCTGGACAGTGAAGAAACAGATAGAAAGAAAATCAGCTCATTTGACATGTGGTGCTGGAGAAGAGGGCTGAGGATAATGTGGACGGCGAAGAAGATAAACAGATGGGTCCTGGAACAGATCAAGCCCAAGCTCTCCCTGAAAGCCAGGATGACTATAGAGGCTGTCGTGCTTTGATCTCATCATGAGATGGAATGACTCATTAGAAAAGGCAATGATGCTAGGAAAAGTGAAAGAGAGGGAGACTTCATGCCAAATGGGTAGACTCAATCAGAGGCCACAGGACTGAGCCTGCAAAACCTGAGCAAAGCAGTAGAGGATAGGGGGTCATGGAGGTATCTCATTCATAGGGTTGCTATGAGTCGAGGTCGACTAAAGGGCAGTTAACAACAACAAATTTACAATAGATGAGAAAAGTGAGTTAAATGAACAATTACAATTTAGCATTATTGGACAATACTAACTAAGGGACTCAGCAGATGGGAGGCCGTGGGCTGCCCTGGGAAGGTGCGCTGCGGGACCGAGGCATCCTCATGCCTTGATCCTGCACTGCACTGTTGGTGCCCCAAGAAAGGAGCGCTAAAATAGCGCTCCTTTCATATGTCGCTGAAAGTGCGCCGCAAAAGCTTGCGGCGCACTTTCGGCGACCCTTCCACCGGATGCTGTGGTGGGAGGTTGTCCTCGGAGCGCCGGCCGTGCGGAGGGCCGGTGGCTCCGAGGACGACTTCGGGAGGAGGAAGGGGCACCGAGCGTGTGGCTGCCACACCCCTTCCTTGCGCCGAGGACGGCTCTATTAGCCATCTGCCAAGGCCCTAACACAACCAGATTATGATATATTATGCAACGATTGAGTAGAAGACTTAAGCTCACAGGTACTTTAGGAAAGGAAATAAAGTTCTCACATCAGTGTACACCCAGACCAACCCTCAGGTCTGTGCTGGTGATGAAGCAGTTAGTCCAAAACTATACAGGCAACATGTGGAATTCACAATGACAGTTATGAATGTGTAACTTAGAATTACGCATCTGTAACTGATCCATATTCATAATCGTGACATATTCAATAGTGTTGGGAATACACAGAGATTGTAAAAGTCCCCCAATTCTGACTTGTTAGATCACTGTGAGTGATGAAGTTCTATTTTCCTGTTGCCTGGGATGCAGCAGACTGACATTTCCAACCCATTCCTGCAGGTGATCTCTGATGCAAGGAGAAATTACAAGAGGGATCCTGCTTCTGACTGTCATATCAGAGATTGCTCACTGGAGAGTAGGGGAAATGTCAGTCTGCTGTGTCCCAGTCCACAAGAAAACAGACCCCCCCCCCATTGCTCACAGTGGCTGCTGCCTAGTAAATTAAGATAGAGGGGGTCATGCTGAGAGATGCTACTTAGCTATCAACTAAGGTGATTATGTATGTAAATAGCTGATCTAGAATCTTTGCCACTATTCTTAATTTTCCACCATATTATAAGGTAGGAGATTATCAGATAGGGAAAAAAGCTGGGAGTAAAAGGCATACTCCCTGTAAAGTAGCACAATCGTGCTGAAGATTTTCAGACACATCGCACTTATCCAAGACTTAACCTATGAAGAACCAGCAATGCTCCAGCAACAACAAACCATTCACTGGGAAGTCCCAGAAATGGTTTGTTGCTGGAGCATTCCTGGATCTTCATGGGTTAAGTCCTGGATAAGTGCAACATCATCTGAAAATCTTCAGCATGATTGTGCTACTTTACCAGGAGTATGCCCCCCCTGCGATTTCCCCTGTCTGATAATGTCTGCAGTGTCTTTTGATCCAGAAAGAGGTCTACTAGACTGACACAGGATCTAACTTTATAGTGTTCTCCAGAGGTTGGAGTTGAACACTATGACTTTTACATGATGACTAGATTCTTGGGAAACAGGAATAGTAGGCTAGATTGTCTTATAAAAAATGATATAAGATCTGATCAGTTCCACCACTTTTACTTATACAGTTTTCTTCAGTGTGGTGCTTTGCAGATGTTTGTACCACAACTCCCCCCATCTCTCACTCCCAGGCAATGGTAGCTGAAGTAGATGGGAATTGTAGTCCAAAAAGATTGGGAGAGCACTACTATACTACACTATGTCCTCTAGATCACTGCTTCTCAAAGTGGTGGTCCATGGATTAGTGCCCTTAGGGAGTTTTCAGGAAAGAAATAGCCAGTTATAGTCAATGGGCACACATGTAGGCACCAATGCCTGGCATTCTGGGGGAAAAAACTGTTGGTCTCCCACATCATCATCATCACCACCACCATAATCATCATCCCACTTTGGGATTCAAGGCAGTTTGCAAAAATTAGAACATGCATAGTTAGAAATTCACAGCAAACTAAGATTAACAAGCAATTAAGCTATCATAGAATTAAAACCAGTTAAAAACAAACTCTTTTGAAAAACAACAACAAATAAATGCTCACAAGGAGCATAACAGATAAAGATAGTTTAGGACGCACTGCTCTAGAATATTGTATCTATTTAAGATTCTAGAACCAGTCTGTCCAATTCTAGCAAATTTTCACAAATCTGTATATTTATAGCTTTATACAGCCTCACTATTATTTTTGAGGGAAATGTACTTTTGGGTTAACTGTGTTACTTGGCAACACTATGAAGCAAGAAAAGAAACATGACACTATATTGTTGGGGTGGATAACTGTGGCAGGTCTAGGGATCTAGGGCCTTGGGACCTTTCAAAGTACATGAACTGCTAAAACACCCCATCTCAATTCCAAAACAGAACTGGAAGTGTTCAGAAGCTCACTTGTGGTTGTGAATAAATAATAATAATAATAATAATAATAATAATAATAATAATAATAATAATAATAATAATAATAATAGGTAGTGTGGTAGTAGTAGCTGTTATTAAAGACTGTAGAGAGCCCTAAATCCTACATATGAAAGCTAAACATCTCCTCTCCAATGCTTGCAGGAGAGGCAAAATGGTCTTTTGGCCAGAAAAAGGGTCAGTCTGGGAGTACGGACAGGCTAAGAACTACAAAAACAGCCTTGAGATGTGCCATGCTGTCCAAGGCCACCCTTTGCCCATCGCTGCTATACTGAATGTTCTGAGGCTCATCCATACTACACAATTATAATGTTCAAAGGTATAGCTGTGCTATTGTATTGTATTTTAATTGTGTTTAATTGTGTTAACCTGATTTTAATTCCAATGTAGTTTAATTGAGTTTTAAGGGGTGGGAGGGCTAGGGTGTGGGCTAATGGATGTTTTAACTGTTGTCTTTTTAACATTGCTGTACGCCGCCCTGATTGCTGAACAGAGGGGTGGGTTATAAATAAAAAATTGTTATTATTATTATTGCCTGGAAAATCACTATGCAAAGAGGTCTTGTAGTACTTTTGAGACTAACTGAAAGTAAGAAGTCCATAGCATGAGCTTTCATAAACTTCAGCCTACTTCCTCAGATGTATGCATAGGCTGAAGTCTATGAAAGCTCACGCTACCAACTTTTTTGTTGTTTTAGAGTACAGAGCATAAATAAATAAATAAATAAATAAATAAATAAATAAATAAATATTCATAAATGAACCCACTTCCAGGCCTGCAATTTCAGTGAAATGAACAGCCTGATCCCTTGCATTTTAAGTTAATTGCTCAAATAACATACAAAATATTGATGATAAAGTGAGATTCAGGAAGACACTGGGAATTGGAGGATTCAAACTCTACTTTTCTCCTTCAGCAGTGAGCCTCTGCAATTGACAATCTATTTTCAGCCTTAAACAATTTATAGTCTCAATTTATACCACTCTTATTCTACTTGAGCCAGGGCAGTGCCTCAATTTAATGTGCACTATTTCTGGCAGTCTGCAAAGGCCCTAAGACTCTAAAGACCAGAGTTTGAATTGCACTTGGCCATGAAAACCCACTGGGTGACCTTGGACAAGTCAGACTCTCTTAGGACCTTATCACACAAGGTCTGAAGCAGTGCTATCCCCGTCGCATCCCCATCCCATTGCGCTTCTCTTCCCCGTGTTTTCACACGACGTCGCAGAGAAACCCTGCCCATCCCCGTCGCACCCCCATCCCATTGCGCTTCTTTTCCCCGTGTTTTCACACGACGTCGCACCCATCCCCGTCCCATCCCCGTCGCATCCCCGTCCAATGCGGCATCATGCTGCATTATCCGGCATCATCCCTGTTCTTTTTAATTCCAGTTGTAAATGGGAATTACATTTCCTGCGACCGGAATGATACCGGAATGATGCTGCTTTCTGTATAAGGAAGCACAATGGGACGGGGATGCGACGGGGATGGCACTGCTTCAGACCCCGTGTGATAAGGTCCTTAGCCTCAAAGGGTGCCAAACCCCCTCTGAAGAAACTTGCCAAGAAAACCCAATGATAGGGTACACCTTGTTGTAAGTCAGAAGGCAAACAACACATAACACAAATTCCAAATCATGGTTCCATAGGACAGAACAATAGCAGTTAAATTGGAATAATAGTGTTATAATGCAGTAGTGTGAATGGTCCCCTGGACAAAAACAATCTGTGGGAACATTGCTATTGCAGAATTTTCCAATTTGTAATTATTCTCCCCACCTGACATTCCAATCTGTATGATTCGTACAGAGTTTCCCCCCACCCCTTTCTTTCTGGCTTGTTGAGAGGACTAGATTTATATGAAAGAATCTTAGGTAAAGAAGTAGCTCCTGTTTAGACATATCGAAGCATATTGTTTAAGGCCGAAAATAGATTGTCAATTGCAGAGGATCACTGCTGAAGGAGAAAAGTAGAGCTTGAATCCTCCAATTCCCAGTGTCTTCCTGAATCTCTCTTTATCATCATTATTTTGTATGTTATTTGAGCAATTGACTTAAAATGCAAGGGATCAGGCTGTTCATTTCACTGAAATTGCAGGCCTGGAAGTGGGTTGACTTATGAATATTTATTTATTTATTTATGCTCTATATTATGCTTGCTTATTTATTTAATTTCTATACCACCACTCCCAGAATAGATCACATACAAGTGCAGAAAAAGCACCCAGTATTGGAACAGCTCCAGGGTCCCAACCAACTTAATCCAACCTTGGATAGATGCAGTATAAAACAGGGCTTCATAACACCAAGAGCCCACCTTCACAATAGGCAGTCTGCATCACAGTAAAATGTTTACAATGTAGACATCTTGTTCCTTCCCTTTTCTATTTTCATTATCTTGCGCTGCATCTACACTGTAGAATTAATGCAGTATGACACTACTTTAACTATCATGGCTCAATGCTATGGAATTCTGGGATTTGTCATTTTGTGAGATATTTAGCCTTCTCTTACAGAGAGCTCTGGTGCCACAACAAACTATACATCCCAGGATTCCATTGGATGGAGCCATGATAGCTAACATGCTGTCAAACTGCATTAATTATGCAGTGTAGCAGCAGCTTCTGCCTCCTCTTCGTCCTATAACAATAACTTATTTTGGTGTTGGGGGATTACCATGTATGCATGTGAGAGCTGGACAGTTAAGAAAGATGACAGGAGGAAAATCAATGCATTTGAGATAATGTGGCGCTGGAGAAGAGTGCTGAGGATCCCATGGACAGACAAAAGGACAAACAAATGGGTTCTAGAGCAGATCAAACCAGAAACCTCCCTGGAAGCCAAGATTTCCAAATTGAAGCTGTCATATTTCGGACATGGAAAAAACAATAATGCTGGGGAAGGTGGAGGGAGGTAGGAAGAGAGGAAGACCACATGCCAGATGGATGGACTCTATTAAGGAGGTCATGGGTATTAAGGGCTTGCAGGAATTAAGCAGAGCAGTGGAGGACAGAGGGTCTTGGAGATGTCTCATCCGTAGGGTCACCATGAGTCAAGATCGACTTGAGGGCAGTTAACAACAACAACAAGAGGTTATCTGTAGTCAACTAGAAGTAAATGGAAAGAAGTTGCAAATAGAGAGAAGAGTGCCAAATAAGCAAGATTGACAATGCATCACATACAGATGGACCACAAATCCCAGAATTCCCTACCTAGATTGGACCTAGTCTTGTTTTTATTCCATATAATTTTGTTTTGGGGAAACTGACAGCTGCTACATTGTAGTGTCATAGGTACTGCTGCTGTTACGTGCCTTCAAGACATTTATGTGTCTTCAAGGCAACCCTATCATGGGATTTTCTTGGCATGATTTGTTCAGAGGGGTTTTGCCATTGCCTTCTTTTGAGGCTGAGAGATATGACCTTCCCAAAGTCACCCAATGGGTTTCCATGGTTCAATGGGGATTAAAAACTTGGTCTCTTAGGGTCCAACACTCATCTGTGATACTACATTGGTTTATATTACAACTACTACTGTACATTATGACAAAGCACACCAATTTGTAAGATTGTTCTTACTGTTTTTTCTTGGTCTTCAAAAGCTTCTCTGGCTTCTTCCTTTGAGCACTTCTCTTCCATACATTCTCTTTCAATATTTCCTTTCTTGAACTCCTCAAATGCAGAATTTGCACGTTTTCTTCTTTCCAGAAATTTGTTTGCAATTTTATCTTGTAAGAATACTGAAAGAAGAAACATTATTGGGAAAAATCATATGGAAATTGTGTCAGTGTGTGGATGATGGGTGTTGCAGTGAT
>JAIPUX010001232.1:60449637-60461438 GCA_020142125.1 Phrynosoma platyrhinos | reverse complement strand
CTGGGTATTATCAGTACGCTGATGACACCCTGATCTATTTCTCCACGTCACGATCGTCAGCCGTAACACCCGATGGCGTCTCGCCTCTCAATGACTGTCATAAGACAGTAATGGGCTGGATGAGGAAAAACAGATTGAGAGTGAACCCAGACAAAACGGAGGTGCTTACACTAGTGGCCCTGAAACCAGGTATTGAGTTGCAACCTCCAATCCTGGACGGAGTCACACTCTCCATGAAGGACTGTGTCTGCAGTCTGGGGGTGCTTCTTGATTCGTCGCTCCTGATGACTAATCAGGTAAATGCGATGGTCAGGAGTGCCTGTTATCAGCTTCAGCTGATATGCCAGCTGCGCTCTATCTTGGAAGTAAGGGACCTTGAGACTGAGACTGGGAGGTAACCTCCCATCTAGATTTCTGTAATGTGCTCAACATGGAGCTACCCTTGTGCTTGGTCTGGAAACTTCAATTAGTACAAAATATGGTAGCCAGAGTGGTCTTGGGAATATCTAGGAGAGACTACATAACTACGGTATTAAAGTCCCTTCACTGGCTACCTATCAGTTTCCGGTTTCAGCATAAGGTGTTGGTTATGACCTTTAAAGCCCTAAATGGCTTGGGTCCAACCTATCTTTGGGACTGCCTTCTCCCATACAATCCTCCTCGCGCACTCCAGTCCTCTGGGTGTCTCACACCGAGGTTCAGACACAAAATTTTAACTGTGACTCAAGTCCTTGAGCCTTGATAGGGAGGAATTTGCTCCAGCCAGTAAAATCAAGGCTGTCTGCAACCTCCCAGAGGGCATTCTTGGCAATCATCCCCAGATTATGGAACGGCTTGCTGGACAAGATCCATCAGATTATGAGTTTAAGCAGCTTTAAAAAGGCTGTGAAGACGATCTCTTTCGGCAGGTCTTTCCTGATTAGATTCCTCAGGAGCTGTGTGTCTCTACCTCTTTCAGTTTTTTGACTCACCCACTGCACTTGTTTGCTTATAGTTGCTCCAGTTTACCTCATTTTATTTGACACTTTATATTATGATTTTTTTAAGGATGTGTAGTTTAATACTTTTTTAATGGGAGGGCAGTTTTGGGGTTTTTTAGTCTGTATTTCTGGTGTAATTTTAACTGTTGTAAGCCGCCCCGATTGTTTGGCAGAGGAGCGTAATAATAATAATAATAATAATAATGATAATAATAATAATAATAATAATAATAATAATAATAATAATAATAATAATAATAATAATAATAATAATAATAATAATAAAGTTGCTAGTTCCCAAAGTTAGTCATTATAAGTAACATTATACTTTCAAGATCTGGCTAAAACCATGTACATCTCTTTCATTTCCTCCCCCCTCCACTGAATCTTATTACTAGGTTATATATCACCTTTCCAGTTTCTCTCTGAACCCTTTCCAACTTGGCCTACTTCTCATAAACAGAAGTAAATTTGTTCTTGAACTGTATCAGCTTAGCTTACATGTGCGGGCTTCTCTGATTTGTACCAAAAACTAACCAACCAACCAACCAAAATATGTGCAAAGAAAAACAGCACACACTAGCACACTCTCAGCTGTTTAAAAACACAACTTTCTTCCCTGATGTCACATTACTTACCGTCCTTTTGTCATCCTTGAAAATTTCTCTTGCTTCCTCCATTGAACACTTCTCTTCTAGGCATTCTCTTTCCAGAGACCCTGATTTAAATTCTTCAAAGAAAGAGTTGGCTCTCTTGTTCCTTTGTAGTACATTGCTTGCTTCCTTATGCTTTAAGAAAACTTAAAAACACAAATCATTTACTAACTGCATTCATAATACAGTTATCAGGAACATCTTCAGAGACAAGGAAAATAAAAAGTACTGCTGCGCTGAATTCCTTATACAAGGAGTTTATCACACAGAAGAAATTATGAGTTTAGACAGTGATTAACCAATGAAAATCAAACAATTGACATTAAAACGTGATTAAAATGAGATTAACACAGCCACGAGAAAATCCAGTGAATGATGCTTTTTCTGGTTATTCACTTAATAATGCCACTTTAACCACGTTTCATCTCAACGTTGTGTGAAAACCATTAGCACAACTATGGAATTATCACGGGTTATTCATGGGATAATAGCACTTTGAACACAACGTCATGTGAAAACCATTAGTGCAACTGCAGGATTATGATGGGTTAATCACCATTTATACTTCCAATTATCTCCTGTGTGATCAACTCCTAGTCCATGTTGGTGAATACCAAAAAAGTTACTCCTAATTTGCAGTGTTGCAGGGACATAGTAATCGCCACAGTCTCACTGTTGCTCACCTTGTTTGAGAGCGGATCATTATCCCTGCCCCACAATTCCTTGGGTTGCTGCTTCTAAACATAACTTTTCTTTAAAAATCTAATTGGTCTTCACTGTTTCAACTGATCAGCTGTGGCAATCTGTGTAATTTTGTTGGTGGTATCATAAAATTACATCTGGAAACATCATGCATCACTAAAACCTACCAAATTTACCATGAAGAAAAATTAGTTTGAGAAAAGATGATGGTGACATTTGTCCCACAGTAATTTCAGTGTGAGAGCCAGTGTGTGGTATAGTGGTTTGAGTATTGACTCTGGTGCCCAGGGTTCAAATCCCTGGTCAGCCATGGACACCCACTGGATGACCGCCAGAAAGTCACACGATCTCACTCTCAAAGGAAGGCAATGATAAACTCCTCTTGAAGAAATTTTTCCAAGAAACTCCCAGGATAGATTCACCTTAGGTTCACCTAAGTCAGAAATGACTTGAAGGCACACAACAGCAACAATTTCAATGTGAACATCAAAATTAAAGAATACAGAAAAGTCTTTGATTGCAGATCATGAAAGGCTATGGAATGCCCTTAAAGACATGGGAATGCCAACACATCTGATAGTCCTGATGAGGAATCCGTATTCAGGACAAGAGGCTACTGTCACTACAGAACACGGGGAAACAGAATAGTTCCTAGTTGGCAAAGGAGTCAGACAAGGCTGTATCCTTTCACCCTATCTGTTCAACTTGTATGCAGAACATATTATAAGAAAAGCAGGCTTGGACACAGAAGAAGGAGAAGTGAAAATAGGAGGAAGGAATATCAACAATCTAAGATATGCAGATGACACCATAGCACTAGCAGAGAACCTCCCAGACCTGGAACACCTACTAAGGGAGCTCAAAGAAGAAAGTGCTAAGGCATGCTTAATGTTGAACATAAATGTGGACTAAAGTCAGGAAATCAGAAAATGACTAAAAATAGGGAGGGTGGCTATGAAAGAAGTACAAAAGATTCTAAAATGCAAAGATATACAACTCAGCACAAAAGTTATACTCATACAAGCCATTGTATTCCCTATTATCATGTATGGATGTGAAAGCTGGATAGTGAAGAAAGTGGATAGGAAGAAAATCAACACATTTGAGATGTGGTGCTGGAGAAGAGTGCTGAGGATCCCATGGACAGCCAAAAGGATAAACAAATGAGTCTAGAGCAGATCAAGTCAGAAACCTCCCTGGCAGCCAAGATGACCAGACTGAGACTGTCATACTTTGGACACATCATGAGAAGGGAGGATTCTTTGGAAAAGACAATAATGCTGGGAAAGGTGGTGGGACGTAGGAAGAGAGGAAGGCCACATGTCGGATGGATGGACTCTATCAAGGAGATCACAGGTGTTAAGAATTCCTCTCACAAAGTCTGTTTATTTTCCCTGCTCTGTACATATGTGCTTCACAAATAATACTTCAGTAATTTAGAATAGTTCAAACTACTATTTGATCTTATAAAGGCACGTTAATTTTGTTCTGTGATAGTATGCAAAGGATAGTATGTAAGTTCGTAATTAAATATTAATTTAGATTTAGCAAACATTCAAGTAATCAATGCTTGTAGCATCCCTGAATAATGGAAGATGTTATTAACCTGAGATGTCTATAGATATCTGAAAATCCACAATATAATAATAATAATAATAATAATAATAATAATAATAAATTTTTATTTATAACCCGTCCCTCTGCTCAGCAATCGGGGCAGCGTACAACAATTAAAAAAGCAACAGTTAAAACATTCCTTTATCCTGCACCCCAACCTTCCCACCCCTTAAAACTGAATTAAACTACAATAGAATTATATCCCGCTTCGATTGTTTGACAGAGGGGTGGGATATAAATAAAATTTATTATTATTATTATTATTATTATTATTATTATTATTATTATTATTAAATTTAAAAACAAGATGACACAAATAAAATATAGCAGCCCTTCATAGTATGTGAAGCCTTACGCCTTAAGAGCTAGTTTATTCCTTCTCCCATTCTTTGCCACATTTATGCTGCCTGTTTGCTCTGCCACTGTGTTCCATTTTATCTGTTCATTGTTTTATTGTGTGTTACTATTTTTAACTATTGTTAACCTTTTGTTGTTTAACATCATTTTAAGGGGTGGGAAGGTTTTGTATATTTATGCTGTTTTATGATTGCATCGGCAGAGGGGTGGGATATAAATTATTATTATTGTTGTTGTTGTTGTTATTATTATTATTATTATTATGTACAATTAGTATTTTTCATTTTTTTTCTTGCTGATGACACTCATATTTTATGATCCAAATTAAAGGAACAACTTTTAAAGCATTTACAAACATTTCTAAGTGATTGTTAAATAAATAAATTACAAGCCAACATGATGTGGTCTAAGCATTGGGCTATAACTTTGGAGATCAGGGTTTGAATCCCACTTGACAAAGAAACCCACTGGCTGACCTTGGGCAAGTCACACTCTCTCAGTCTGAGAGGGAGGAAAAGGCAGACTCCCTCTGAACAAATCTTGCCCAAGAAAACCCCTCTATAGGCTTGCCATAGGTTCGTCATAAGTTGGAAACACCTTGAAGGCACACAACAACAAAATTAGAGACTGTGCTCGCAAAAAATTATCAGTCTGTAGTTATATTGATTAGGACAAAATACAATTTCTTTACTCATAATTCCCAGGGGAGGGGCACAATAATGTGTATGTATATCTGCAGTACTTAACATCCCACTTTGTTGATGAATCCTAAGTATGCTATCCTTTTCAATCAGATTAGGACAAACAATAAGAAAAAAAAGGTAAAACTGAGTGTATAGGCACAACATAGTAAACACACAGTATGATTGTATAAGCCAGGGGTAGGCAACCTTTTTGAGACAGGGGCCGAGTTGCTGTCCCTCAGACAATTGGGGGGCGAAGCACCAAAAATAAATAAATAAATAAATAAATAAATAAATATTAAAAAAATATGCATGCACACTCTCTCAGCCCCAGAAAAGCCATGGCAAAACCCCTGTGGAGATTTTGCCAGGAAAACCCCAAGAACAAGTAATAACAACAATAATCAATATCATCATGGCGGGCGGTGGTGGTGCCAGGACTGGCCTGGGGCCAGTCCAAAGGCCTCGGAGGGCCGCATCCGGCCCCTGGGCCTTAGGTTGCCTACCCCTGGTATAAGCTTTCCTTTTACAAATTCTTTCTTGTAGACACAATTAAAGACAAACACTATTATGCTGAAAACTGTGTAACAACAGTAAATGGATAATGCTGTTCCAGAAATGGTTTGAATTTGGTATTATTTTGCTGTTATTTTGATCTCATAGTTTAGAACCCAAGAAGCCTTCTATCTATGACACACATAGAAAAAACAAAACAGAAACAAAATTCCTCTGACTTAACAGCAGGCTTTAAAAAAACATTAATGTAAGTAAATGAACACCTCTTTCATTAAAATGGCTGGCTTTAGAAATTAGATTATTTGACTGATTTTAGAAATTTCAGATTTCAAAAGACTGAAAGCATTTTGGGGAATGGCTTTACACTTTCCAAAAGAAAGACAACCACGACTACAACAAAATAACAGTTTAAGATTATACATTTTGATAATTTCCTGAATCATACCTGCAGCCAGTGAAAACGGATACAGTAGCAAAAGACATACAAGCAGAATGTTGAAGTGACAGGAAACCATGATGAAACTAAAACCCCGTGTCCAAATAGCGTACTGATATTTCAGCAAGAACTCTGTGACCAAAGTTCTCTGTCCCAGTTGCTTTAGTTGGAGGAGGGGTACAGAGATGCAAAGCAGTGAAAGAACCAAAGCTATAGCACAAACAGATTTAACAGTAGAATGTGGAAATGTTAGCTTTTTGGATTACAACACCCAGAATCCCCAGCCAGCCTGGCCACTGATAAAGCAGACAGTGTTTGACTTAGAGAGAACAGGGTTCAAATCACTAAGTTTCTGAGTAGAAGATCAGATACAGTAAAAACAGTCAAAATGACTAAAATCATAACACCTGGCAGTAACCAAGTTGTAAAGAAATACACTTGTCCCTCCACATTCACTGAGGTTAGGGGCACAGGACTCTAGTGAACGTGGAAAAACTGCAAATAACAAAAACACAATGTTTTTACCTGAGAGAGCACCTCTCTAGGAATTTCTAGGTCCTCCAGTGCAACTCTGTGGGCAACATCTGCCAGATATTAACTATAGAATTGCACTGGAGGACCTCCAAATGCCTAGAGAAATGTTCTCTCTAGGAATCTCTAGACCCTTCAGTGTGACTTTTGGCTAAAGTTGACCATAGAATTGCCCTGGAGGACCTAGCTATTCCTAGAGAGAACATATTAATAAAATCCATGAATAATCAAATCTGCAAAAGTCAAAGCTGCAAACGTGGAGGGATGAGTGTAGTAGCTTAACTGGAGTAATCCTTCACTTGATAGTGAAAAGACAACAAGGCAGAGATCCTAAAGAGACCTCCTGATGGAAGGAGATGAGAACGTAAGGTGCAGCTACTGAGAGGCAATCTTTCTGTCAAACACATTTCACTTATTGGCAAAAGACTCTAAGAAGGCTGTAAGAAGGGCCAGTACATGCTCAGCCCAGCGGTGTCACTGGGGGAGTGCAGGAGGTGCAGCCCACTCTGGGTGACACCACAGAAGAGAGACCCTCCCTAGCTTGCTATAGCAAGCTCACAAGGAGACTCCCCCACGGTAGCCCTTTTGGGTGTGCCCTTTTGGCCTCCCCCCCACCATGGGTGACATCAGGGGTGGAAACACCACTGGCTCAGCCAAATGTATTTTACAGAGCAATGAGGATAAAATTCTGAGATTCCAATGTATGCATTATGTATGCAATGCATACACTATCTCGAGCAGCTAAGCCAGGGGTAGGCAACCTTTCCCCTTTAAGAGCCGAGGGACTTCAGCTCCCGGAATCCCAGGAGTTATTGGCCAACATGGGACTATTGGCCAACATGGCTGAGGCTTCATGAGCCTGACTAAAACTTCCTTCAGCTTGGCTGGTGGTAGAGCATGATGGGAATTGCACTTCCTCAGAACCTGGAGGGCCGTAGGTTCCCCACCATTGCAAAGGAAAGTTGAGCAAGGGCAGCCCATTGTACAACTGGCTATTTGGCTACATTTTTCCCAATCAATTTTCCAGGCATAAGTGGCCATCTGGACCTAAATCAGGGCCCCCTTCACACTACACCATTATAGCACTATTATTCCACTTTAACTGCCATGGTTCTGTCCTATAGTATCTTGGGATTGGCAGTGTAGAGAGGGGCATTTAAACTCAGTAACAAGAGAACTCCAATGACTCACCATGCAGCAAATCCCAGAATTCCATATAATGCAGCCATAGCAGTTAAAGTGGAATCACAGTGCTATCATTGTATAGTGTGAATGGGCTCCAGATGTCAGTGCATGGGGGTAGAAATGGAGCAAAATGGCAATCAAGCCACCCAGTAGAATGCTATTAGTCCTTTGAAACACTTTTTTCAAGGTGTGGAGTGATGGGTTGGGGTGAGGGGCTTAAGTGAGATGTAGATGCAGCCCAAGAGGTTGATATGCCTCTGGGACCTCTGGAAGTTGCCCAACTCTTATGTATTACAATTTAATGTGTCTGTCTTTCTGTTTTTGTGTGTGTGTGTGTGTTGTCGTATACAAATTCATATGCTTGATCACAGAGAGCCTTATCACATTACAAAGGTAAGATGAGATGCAGTGAAATAGAAGCATCTGTCTTCTTACCTCTTCACATGATGTAGTACTTTCATTCTCCCTCCAGAGGGAGATGGTTGTAAAAGTGTGCCTTTTGCCAAATGGATTTTTCCAGCATGACAAAAGGCACACTTTTACAACTGTCTCCTTTGGGAATAGAATGGAAATGGTTTGAGGTCATGCAGAGAGTATTACTCAAAATGCAAGGGTCCCAAGAGGACAACCACAATCAATATACAAAGGGGGAGTTTAATTAGCTCACATGATGGCTGTGAGAGGGCTTTGGGTAACTAAAGCCTGGATCAAACTTGTGTATAATGGTTCCAAAAAACTGAACTTACAAAACAGGGTCCAAATATAGTTTTATTTGTAACAATAAAAGGGAAATCAACTTTCACACAAAAGCACACATTCACACACACAGAAAAGGTAAAGGTATTCCCCATTGACAAGGTTGTCAAGTCATGTCTGACCATAGGGGGTGGTGCTCATCTCCATTACTAAGCCGAAGAGCTAGCGTTATCAGAGACTACTCTGTGATCATGTGGCCAGTGTGATTGCACAGAATGTTGTTTCCCTTCCCACTGAGAAGTGGTACCTATTTATCTACTTGCATTTGCATGCTTTTGAACTGCTAGGTTGGCAGAAGCTGGGACTAGTGACAGGAGCTCACCCCATCATGCAGCACCAGGGCCTCGAACTGCCAACCTGCTAATTTTGCAATCAACAGAGTCAGCGCCTTAACTACTTGAGCCACTGCATCCCTCACACACAGAAACATACAGGAATTAATAATATAAAAGGTGTTAGCAGATAGTGTTTTTCAGGACTGCAAAAGGTAATATGGTATCAGTTCCAGAAGTGAAGTTTCCAGTTGGGTATTCTGTGAAGTGAAATGGGTCAGCAGCTCCCTGTGAATCCAGCAATGCTGAGGGGTCAAGGGAGATACTGACAGGGTGTGTGTCTGACCTCAACTGAGACCAAAATTGATGGTGTTTTGGCAGGCACTTTTATAGGTCAAAACATTTCCCAGGGCACTTTTGGTATTATGGTGAAGTTCCCAAGAGGGAAGAATAGAACTGGACGTCTATAAATGGCTGGGCAATCACCATGAATGTCCCTTGACAGTCTCGTCCCCAGAGGGAGGTAACCTTGGACTTCTGTTCATGTCTCAGCCCAAGATCTATCACCCATCATCACTCCTATCAGCAAAGGGATTATGCAGATTCCGATCTTAATTGATCTATCATGGCTAAATACTCCACTTCCCTCATGCTGAACCAGCAAGCTCCCCAAATGTAGTCCTTATATGACATGGCTAGTTTTCCTGCACTGGGGTGTCCTTTTAGTTATATGCCTTAAAACATCCCTTTAATATCAAACTGATAGCAAAAGTTGACTAGGAGTGAGGGAGGGCTATTTTGTGGAGTAATGAAGCAAACAGAAAGCTGCTTCTGCCTCGCTGCCTCTCATCTTACTTTTGTAATGTGTTAAGACTCAGTGTGATGTCTACAGGGACCAGAACAAAGATTATAGTAAGGTTATGTTAGAATCTTGTTGGGGCCTTACAACTTCATAAGTTACATTATTACCTAGTAGAGCCAGCAAAGTGCTTGATGCACATTTGTGTACAATGTACGTTGCCATTGTCCTATTACACATCTTTGCAATTCAGTAAGGGGTTTTCTTAGTACCTCTGTTATGTAGCTAGGTATATATAGTTACATAATGTAACAAGTCATATAGGATTATGGCACTAATTATTCAGCTACTTTGAGCACCTTCCAAACAAATGTTTCAGTTTTTTATATCTCTGTTAAGTTCCAGAATTCACATTTATGATCTGATTTTGAACAAAATTTATATTCAGGTTGACAATTCAAATATCCTTGTGTAAGTTTGGGAGCAATTGCTACTTTGGTCCATTTTGCATGGGCCTTGATTTGATAATTTTAGGGACTGTAGGTGCAACCAGTCAAACTTTTAATTCAAATCATATCAAAATCATTAACAGCAATCTAAGTAATGCTAGGTAAACATTATCAGGAGTAGGCAACCTTTCCCCTTTAAGGGCCGAGGGACTTCAGCTCCCAGAAGCCTCAGCCATGTTGGTCAATAGTCCCATGTTGGCCAATAGCTCCTGGGATTCTGGGAGCTGAAGTCCCTCAGTCCTTAAAGGGGAAAGGTTGCCTACCCCTGCATTAGGTAATCATCAACAGCAATTTGAGTAACGCGATATAATTTCCTAATATCGCTATATCTGGCTGTCCATGAATATAGATATTTAGATACGCTAAGGAATTTTCAATGGGTAATGTACTTTAGTAGAAGATTAAAAAATCCTTGGTTGAAGAGAAAAATGAAAGGGAAGCCAAAGGATTTTCTAGAAATATTTTCATTAAAGAATTAGGACCATCATTTCCCTCCCACTCCCCTCAACAGTAATTTATCAATCATAATTCTGAGTACTTAATGATGCAAATCAGTATCTCTCATTCATCCAGCCTTTAGTTCGAGCACAAACATTTATGCCTGCTGGAATTTTGTGAGTTCTTTGGTATTGTTTTCCTTTGCTTCCTTTGCTTTAGATCCCTTGTAACATGCTCCTAAGTTTTTACCCTTGACATCCACAGGTCATATCAAAATCTATAATTTTGGCCTCAAAACCTGCCCTCCACTTGTACATGAGGTCGATTTATAGTTGAATATATATGGTACCTCCCCATATGCCTTCAAAGCATTTCCATTCTATTCCCGAGGGAGATGATCATAAAAGCATGCCCTTTGTTGTGCTGGAAAAAATCCATTTGGTAAAGAAGATAATTTTATTACCATTTCTCTTTGGAGGGAGAACGAAAGTGCTGTGACATCTTGTGGGGAAGTAAACAGAAAACCACTCCTATCTGGCTTTCTGGTGGCATACCAGCCACCCTGTAGCCTAACAGACTCCCTAACTGAGCTAATTGCCCTGGTCTCTGAGTTGTTGTTGGAGTCACCCTGACTTTTGGTTTTGGGTGACGTCAACATCCCACTTGAGACCAGCTTGCAAGATCTAACTGGCGCAGCTCAGGAGTTCATGGATACCATGACAAACATGGGCCTATCCCAACTGGTCGACGGGCCCAGACATTGTGCTGGTCATACCCTCAATGCAGTTTTTAGTAGAGAACAGGAATATCTGTGGGCAGAGGTCATAAAAACCTCTGCACTGTCATGGATGGATCATTTCCTGGTCAAGGCAGAGCTAAGAGCCAATATTAGAATGGTCTGCCCTTGAAGGCTAATGGAACCAATTGGTTTTCAGAAGGCCTTAGAGGGTTTAATGGTTGGTGACACTGGGGAATTCTGTCGAAGCCTTGGTGAATACATGGAACACCGATCTCACCAAGGCTATCGACACAATCGCTCCCAAGCAACCTTTCCAGCTCACTTCTAATCGTAAGCCCTGGTATACAGAGGAGCTTAGGAGGAGGAAGTGAGCTGGACAATGACTAGAGCGCGAATGGCGGAAGACTCAACTCTTGTCCGACAGAACTCGCCATAGGAAGCACCTTGATTCCTATCAGGAGGCTTTACGTGCAGCGCAGAGATCTTTCTGTTCTGCACGTATCGCGTCTGCAGAATCTCGTCTGGCTGAGCTGTTTAGGGTGGTGGGGGAGCTGACGAAGGTTTCACCTGCAACAAACCTCCTACTTAACCCAACGATGGCCTGCTGTGACGCATTTAACATCCACTT
>JAIPUX010001232.1:60430123-60442367 GCA_020142125.1 Phrynosoma platyrhinos | reverse complement strand
GTGTCAAAAGCCACTGAGAGATCCAAGAGCACTAGCAGGGTCACACTTCCCCTGTAACTATGCTTGGTTTGTCTGTTGTAAGCTATGTTGAGTCTCAAACTGGGAAAAAGTCAGGATAGAAATAAATAAAATAAAAATTATTTATCATCATCCACCAATTCTGACACCATGAAATAATCGAATGTAACACACAGCATAACGCACAAATATTGCTATATTGAGGCCACTCAGCAAGAAATGCTGACATTTATTTAGACTTTTTTTTTACAAACATCAAAGACACAGGATTCTGAAGAAGTTATTTACAAAAGCAGTAGAAAAGTGAAATGTGTGGGCTGTATTAAAGTGCAATGATATATGTACAACCACGTGTGAAATGCAGGAAGATGCTGTCAGGGTCAAAGTGAAAACAGAAGGGATGTTATAGGAGGGACTTTGTAGCTTTCTGTCCTCAAAGAAGGTCCTTCAAATGAACCAGAGAAGCAGTAAATCACCGTATTCATTCTACATTAAAAAAAGAAGAAAACATTCACTGCTTTTCAGTCACCCCAAATGGCACCATTGGTAGCAGGGGGTTCGGGTGATGATAGAGAGAACTATGAATCCTTGTGTGTGCATTCCAATTGTCTCCTTCATTCTAGCTCAATTTTTGGAGTATGAGTATCATTATTATTTTTCTAACATTCGTATTTACAAAATAAGTTACAAAGACTATTGCTATTTTAATACCATGATGGAAAGACAGTGCGTTGGCTGGCAGAGTAATATTTATATAAGACAATTTGAAGAGGTGCATCTTTTGCACTGGAAATGGTATAAAATAAAATGTTAAGACAGCATTCACAGTGCTGTCTTTTGAAGAAATCTAAGTACATACACAGAGGCATTTTTAGCAGCCTGAAAAGTATATATATATATATGTATTTTACATTAGTAAATACAACACACATATAAACATATATAGACATAAATTGTTGTACTGACTGGAGTCAGACACAGCTTGATTGTAACTGTGAGCCAGAATATATTTTTGGCATTTAGATAATATGATGAGACACTGTTTATACATCAGGAAGCCAAATCCAAATTAATTATATCTTGCTTTATTCTAGCCACCTAGTTTTAATAAGTGCTGAAAAAAAAATCCCTTTCACGTGACTCTTCATTATATAATACATGAATGAGGTACAAATGATATAAATTAATTTGGAAATATACTGAATTTTTATATAAGAAACTACATACAGCTTGCATTTGGAAATGAAGATGTGCAAATCATCTTAGAGGAGACTGTTCGTACAACATTTTTCCCTTTCACATACAGGATATAAAAAGCCTATTGTTTTCTTTTAAAAAGAAATTCCATAGCTGTTGAGCAACATCTCTTTCTCAAATGGAGCTCTTAATTTCACAATAAATTTTAAGCAACAGGGAGATTTCAATCTTAAGAAAATTAGAAATGCTTCATTTATTACCTCGTGGCAATTTTCTAACTGTAAGTGCTAAGGACAACTGCATGATATAATATAATGTTGAATAACAACATAACAACTATAAAACATGTGTCAAGTGTTTCTATTCAGTAATTTTAAAAAACAGATGTTGCTTTATCAAATTGCCAGCATTCTATAAATAGTCATCCTTGGTGTAGGATTTGGCTGTGTGGTAAAAAATACATCCAAATAGCCAATGTCACATACTGTAAAAAATAATAATAAATTAATTAAATGTTCCTGTTGCAGTGGAATTGTTCATTTCTTTTGTGACATAGCATATAGGTGTATAAAGCAGTGGTTAAAAAAAAGTCAGAAATGATTAAGCAGATCACAATGGAATCCCCTGATTCTGGAGGATGCACTGGGAATAATGAGGCCCTCTAAGTACAGTTGAATTGCAATTCCCATGATCTCTCACCAAAGACTCTACTAGATGGGGAGTTGAAGACCAAACATGTGGAGGCCACATGATTTCTACCCTGCTATAAACATTACTTTCCTGTATATTATACATTGACTTAGGAGGCTTTCATGAACAATGATTATGTAAAGATCAAGTTTATCACATTCTACATTAAATTCATATTTCTTGTTTTATCTGTACAAATTTACACCAATGAACATGACCTGATTTCTTCATAACATTCTTCCACTTCAAAGTGGCAAACGTCTGACATGTAAATTCCAGAAGACTTCTCTTTTTCAACACACTGTCCTGCTGTTCCATGCTTCCAATTATCTTTTTACATTTTCATTTAATTCCTTTAAGAAATCCTTGTAAACAACCACTTCAACTTGGGGGGTTGGTGGAGAGACATTGAAAGACCAACAAGCATGGTGCTTTTCTATTTGATCTAATATCCAGTTTGTGTATTTGAAGTTGGAAAGCTTCACAGATGTCTTTTCAGTCAGCCTTTAATGTCTGAGACGCTGGCGTTACTAACGTTGCAGCTTTCACTGTAGCTTGACGATGAGCTCAGAGTACTTGAACCAGCTACTGACTCTGGATGGAGAGCACACAAATTTACAGAGAGTTTTGTCTTATTAATAGGTTTGGAACTACACTCAGCTTTTGACAAATACACCTTTTGACAAATTAAGCAAAACTAAAGTATCTACAACAAAAATCTCACCTGAGCTATTCAGAGAAAGAGCAGATTTTGAGTTGCCAAGTAATGCCAAGAGACTGTTGACTGGGACCCATCCTTCTCTGCTTGTGCTCAAGTTCTTTATATACCTAGGGAAAGATATTTTTCACGGCTTTCAGACAATGTGAAAAATTGTAAATTTCAACAGTAGAACTATAGCCCTCCTTTTAAAGAGATCAAGACCTTTATTTTGGAGCATAAGTAACAGTGCAAATCTCTAACACTGGTTATACTTCCCCTTTTCTTGTAATTCCCTCTATATATTTCCCAATGGATGTGAGGAAATCAAGTGGCTCACCACTCTAGTGGCTGTAAGTAGCATAGCCAACAATGAGGAATGTTGGGAGCTGCAATCCTATACATGTTTCCATTCCCATCATTCTGCACCAGCTATGCTGGCTATCACTGATGGGAGTCACAGTCCAGCAACAAAGAGAGGGCTATACCAGGGGTAGGCAACCTTTCCCCTTTAGCTCCCAGAATCCCAGGAGCTATTGGCCAACATGGGACTATTGGCCAACATGGCTGAGGTTTCTGGAAGCTGAAGTCCCTCGGCTCTTAAAGGGGAAAGGTTGCCTACCCCTGGGCTATACATTCCTCAGCCTTGCTATAGTTGCTCATTTGGACCATTACATATGCACTGGGTCAAAGTAGTTTGAATGGCGCCCTGCCTTCAAATATAGTTCCTCATACCAAAGCCCATCTTCTCCTTCATGGAGTAGCTGAACTAAGTCTCCACTTTTCAGCACCAAGTCTTCAGAGCCTCCTTTGTCATAATTGGCCACAGCAGTATATTTACCAGGAATCTAAATACAAAGAGAAGAAATTACAGCAGATTTAATAAAAAACTATTGCATTGCCAGTAACTTCAATCAAAGTGCTGATGGTAGATTTCAGCATCAGAAAATCAGTTTGTTTCTGATTTTTAAAATGCAGCTGAGTGAACATCCCTGATTACATGTAGAACAGTCAGCAGCATTTATTTATTTCATTTATATGCCACTTTTCTTCCAACATGGAACCCATGGTGGGTTATAATACACAAGATATAGCTTTAAAAAATAAGCAACATAATAAGAGTTAACAAAACAATTAAATAAGCTATCCTTTTAAAAAACCTCACTAATGTGGGTCTAAGTAAAACTGCAGAAATAATGCAGTTTGATACCACTGTAACTGACATGGCTCTGTGCTCTGGATTTGTAATTTTGTAAGATTTTGAGCCTCCTCTGTCAAGAGCTGTGGTGCCACAGCAAGTTACAGATCTCAGAATTTCATAGCATTGAGCTATAGCAGTTAAAGCAGTCTCAAACTGTATTATTTCTGCAGTGCAGCTTAGATCCTATAACAGTTTAAAAGCTTTTAAAACAGAAAAATGAGAATAAAAGCACAGCATCCCATTTAAAAGACTATCCTGCAACAGTCAATTAATTGCAAGTCCATCTAAATAAAGTGGTATTTGTCTGCCAGTGGAAAGAGAGCAGAGAAGGGGCCAGTTTAGCTTCCTGAGGGAGGGAGTTCCACAGCCTGAAAACAGCCACCAAGAAGATCCATTCAGGTGTCCATAACAGACATCAATATGATGGTGGGTCCTAGAGAAAGACTTTCCTAAAAGATCTTAAAATTTGGGCAGGCTCATATAAGAATGATATGGTCCCTATTTGAGAGCCTCATGTGCACATGGGTGTGCATTCTTACTTATGAAATGACAAATTCCAAGTGCATAGGATTTTTCCATCATGCACCTCACATATGAGATGTAAAAGTTCCTGTATGTTTGGAGTGCGAAACTGTGCCTGTAAAAAACATTGTATACATGACATTTCCCAAAGCTGCCACACTGTTAACACAGGGCCTTCCACAAACTTTTGGGAGACCTGTAGACATGTTTTGGAATTTTGAAAAACAAAAACCAACAACATCCAGAGCAACACTGAAAAACTTAGTTGCTATTGTGGCGGGGTGAGAATGGCAATTATGAAAATGCTGGAAGGTCCTCCCCTGCTTGTATGTGTGTGTGTGTACATGCACATAAATATCCACTTCCATGGTGGGGAGCGGGAACAAGGCACTGAAAGAAAAGAAGACCTAGCTTCTGCTAAAAGTATAGTGCAGATGTACTGCATACACATTAAACAAGCATCCCAGCATTTATCATTATTTGACATAAATCTTTCCATCAGGCTACCTACCTACCTACCTGTTTCTAGTGTGAATATGTGAATGAAAGAAAGAATGAGTGTTTGTAGAGGAGGGTAGAGAAAGATCACTATATATTTCTTATATTATATATTCCTTATATTATATACTATTATATACTCACTGGTTATTTCTACTGATCTATATACTGTAGTGACAAAACAGATATAAAAGAAGATAGAAACTCCATAGTCCTTTATGGATACTCAGTAACTGGAAATACATTCATCCATTTCATCCTCTTCTCCCCAATAAAAATGAAAAGTATTTGGTTACCAGCTTCTTCTCCCCCTTTCCTTCTTCTTCTGCATCTGAGGAATTGAATGGATCCTCTGCACTAGACCAACCATCATTTTCTTCAGAAGCATCAACAGACTGAGATGCTTTCGACCACCCTTAATAAATCAATAACCCAACTGTTACTAAAACCTGTGAAGCAAGCTCTAAAGGTTTTACTTGGACAATATCTATGAAGCTTTGTGAGTATTCAAACATACCTGTAAATTATTAGTATTACTGATCAGAATCTTTAGACACTGCAGTAGAGCAACATCTACATAAAGTTAAAGGTCCATTTAGGACAGTTCAGGGGAAAAAACCCCCTAAAAATACCTCTGAGCCAACTCTGTTGTAGTAGATAGGAAGGCTTTGCATTGTAATTTATGTTCTTGGTGGATTTAATAATCATGATTCCCATCACCACCAGCACAATTATGTTTCCAGCTAGTATGCTCTTTAATTAACACATGTACCTTTTTAAATGTCACAGAGTTGGCACCACTTACATTCTCATGAACAGAACTTGCATAATGTTTGCATGTCACAACAAAGGGCCAGAGGATTTTTAACTCTTGTAGTTTACAATTGTTCTGCTCACTCCTATGTCCTCGTCTTGAGATGTGCTTTTCTCCAGCAAGACATAACACATGTGTATCTATATGTGTTTATTTATCTCTTTAAACACACACACACACACACTCAATTTCAGAGCTAGATAATTTTGAACTTAATTGTATTCCAGTCCCTTTTTCAGCCTCCCAATGAGCTGTCTTGTGAAAAAACAACAACCCCAACCCATTAACAGATGCTTCTAGTACCATACATCACAATGGATACAACAACAAATAATGTATATATTGGCAATGGTACAGTTATTTTTTTATTCAAGGTAACAAAAGGAAGCACTATAAGCTGATATACTACTTTGTAAGTCTCTCACTTGTAGCATAAACATATCACAATAAAATCTACACAACAGATTTTTACATTTTCATTACTTTTTATACCTCAAACACCCACCAAGTATTACTTTTTCTTCTACCTATTGTTCTGTCATATTTCACATGCCAAAGAAACGAAATCTATAGCAGTAGATTGTAGCAAGGGAGGGTTTGATTATTAACAGCTACCATTGATTTCTATCAGAGAAAATAAATGGGTTCTACTTGGCAAAAGGATCAGAACCACTAAAGCTCAGGTCATTAAGGTAGATTCAGACAACATTCATTCATAGGGTCAATGCATATGCCCAGCTAATTTCTCCTGTGTTAATATAAACACTCTGTGTTTCACTCTCAAGGGGAAACACAGAGTGCCATACCAGGGGGCAATGTTATGGTAAAGGCAAAAACTATTCTCTTCTGACACTGCAATGCCGCCTTGCAACAGGAGGGGCATAAATTACTTCTGTGAGCTCACCTTCCCAAGACTATACTAGCCCCTACTGTCTATGCCAGGGGTAGGCAACCTTTTTGAGCCAGGGGCCGGGTTACTGTCCCTCAGACAATTGGGGGGCTGAAGCACCATAAATAAATAAATAAATAAAAATATATATGCATGCACACTCTCTCAGCCCCAGAAAAGCCATGGCAAAATGCCTGTGGAGATTTTGCCAAGAAAACCCCAAGAACAAGTAATAACAACAATAATCAATATCATCATGGCGGGCGGTGGGGGGCGGCAGTGGCAGCAGGACCGGCCTGGGGCTGGTCCAAAGGCCTCAGGGGGCCGCATCCGGCCCCCGGGCCTTAGGTTGCCTACCCCTGGTCTATGCCAACACAGCAACAGATATTGTGTGTGTGCCTGCATGTGTGTGTATGCACATGAACACATGCATACACACCTCAAGCCACTTGTTGACCAATGGTGACTCCATGAATTTCATAGGATTTTCTTAGGCAAGGAATACTTTACACAGAGGTGGTTTTACCCATTCCTATCTCTGAAATATATCCTACAGCACCTGATATTCATTGTGGTCTCCCATCCAAGTACTAACCAGGGCTAAACCTGCTTAGTTTTCAAGATTAGATAGGATCTGATGTCTAATAAGATACGACCCTTTTGGAACCATAGAGATTCCCTCCTCCCAAATCTTTAGAGCTGCCCTTAAGTGGAAAACATAGAGACACAATACAGACTCTCTCTGGTTTACTTTCTGCACCTAATAGCTATTAGAGTGAGTCCAAAGAGAATTGTTAAAAAAAGAAAGGCTTAAATAAAACAGCGTTCCGTGCAATCATGCTAGCCACAAAATCACAGAGTAGTCTCTGACAATGCTGGCTCTTTGGCTTAGTAACAGAGATGAGACTGCCCCCTACGGTCAGACACGAGTTGACACCTTGTCAATGGGGAATACCTTTACCTTTACCTTTAAATAAGCCCACCTGTGTGGGCATCAGCCTATTCAGTCCCACATGCCATTCTAGCTGTTTTTTGAGTCAGACTAAGATGTTGGTAACTCTGGTTGCACTTCACATTGAGTTTAGCTCTTGCTATAACTTACTTCACAAGCTGTGAGGTTTGGAGAGTACAGGAGAGAAAACATCCTGGTGTGGGGGAGGAAGAAGTTTGTACACAAATGGGGCAAACAAATAAAAGCCATGATAAATTTGAAATGGGAGCTGGTGTAGCAAGTCCAACAGAAAATCAAATGTAAAAGTAATAACTTCATTTGTAGCTATAAATCAGGGATCAGCAGACCTTCAAATGCTGTCAGATTACAACTCTTACCATCCCTTACCATTGGCTACAAAGGATAGAACTGGTGCTAATTGTAGTGTAACAGTGTCTGGAAGGCTACAACCTTGTTCAGCTCTGCTAATCCATAATTAAAATGGAACAGAATTTCAGGAGTTGGTGTTTTTTGGCAGTTCTGAAAGGCTACTGAAGTTGCCTATCAGCTGTGACGATACCAGGTACAAAAGCCAGTGCAAGTTGTCAAGCAGCCAAGTCACAGCACAGCACACCATGCACAAGATGCTCATGTAGCCCAGGAGAGATACATTACCTTGCCTGCGCTGGGCAGCTAGTAAAAGATAAGAAGTGCTGACCCACTTGGCCCTGTTCCATGTTAACACAGAACTTGCATCTGTGAAAGAACTGAATAATAATAAGTATTCCCAGTACATTACACTGGAGCTGTGACACTACCTTCACATCAAGCTAGAAAAGGGAAGCTACATTCAGTTTGATCATCATTACAAAAAATTAACCCAATTCCTTGAACTGTTTGTCAGTCGGAAAGATTTTGTTGCTCTACATTTTTCCTTGTGAAGTCATGTTTGCAACCATTTATAGTTTATATGCTAACCTCCTCTCAACTTCCTGACACTCATTTCTCATCTTTGTTTGCTGGCAGCCCAGAGCATGGAAAAGTTAATTTTTAAAACAACAGTGTGGCTAGTGCCTCTACTGGCGGGGATTCTGGGAGTTGCAATCTAAAAAGTCACCTTTCCAAGTTCTGGTTTGGCACTATTGCTGCCTGCACTCCAATGAAGGTCCAGATTTATATAGGCCTCTTCCTTCTAGTGCAGATACAGAATAATTCCCATATCTGAAACAAGAAATCCCCCACAGGCCTCCAACAGTCTCATCCTTGCCCAAGTCGAACCTTTGATTGTGCCTGTCTCTGTTTCTTATATTAAGGGTGGGTGAGGAGTAGACAGTTTCTGAATCGATAGTTATTGCTTTTGAAGAAAAAAAATAGCTACATGTTCCCCTGCAAATGAAACATTGTGGAACTGCCACATTCAATTCCTGTTTAGGCAGCAAATCAATAATCAATGAATAATGGTTTCAGGAAAGGTGCATAGATTTTAGAGATTTCCTACTATTCAAACATTCTGAACTGTTCTGTAGGATTTTTCTGCTTTTTTAAAAAAATGTTTCTGCAAAATCTGTATTTTCTATACAGAAAATGTGTTTCCAGTGTAGGAAACATACTTTCTGTGTAGAAAAACATTTTTTTAAAAACAATGTGTCTTGCTGTACAGAAAAGTCTAAAAGAATATTTCAGGGTCCCATGTCAAATGCACAGAGACTACTTATGCAGAAATAGTTGTTTTTTCTTGCAGTGGGAAGAAAATTACAGAAATCATTTGACCTTTCATGTAAGGATGATACAGTTGAGGATATATATCTCTACTAGGAATCCTATTGTTGAGTATTGTTGAGAAAAATCTAAGATGAGGATGAATGGATGGACAGACTGAGATGGAGAGTGAATGTACAGGATTAGAACACAATGAAAAAGGAGAGATGGCAGGGTTTAAACTACATTAATGATCTTTTTTCATTGTGTTCTAATCCTGTACATTCACTCTTCATGTGTTGGATTGCACTTGAGAAAAATCTGATCTCAAAAAATGGAAATACTATATAATAATAATATATTGTAACAGGAAAAAAAATTAAAAGTTCGTCTGTATATAAGGTTATGGGGCTGCCAATTCAAACAACCAGCTACATAATCACCCATTATTAAACAATATAGAAGTCTCAAGATGAATCAGAAGTCTCTTTTGAAGAAAAATCTAGCCAACCAAGTTATGATAAATTGTTATGAGTGCCACAAAGGAACCAGGAAGAGCCCAAGTTCACCAACTGTGAATAAACTGTGGATGTGCTTATCCTGTTCAACAAATCAATGCCATCATGGATCACTTATACCAGCAATTGTAACTGAAACAAAAAATCCATGTAACTGATTGCTGGTGAAGATCTTATCCATATTGGTAGTACACAAGGAAACTAGTGACACATAGTGACTACTGGCACATGGGGAAAATCTAGATAAAGCCATTTTGATATTACTTGCCCACCGGTTCTGCCTAGGACATCAAGATTTACCCTTGTACTAGGAGCTTTTTTCTGAAGATTCTTGGAAATGGCATGGAAAGATCTCCTGAATCAAAGCAGCTATTTACATAGACTAAATGCAGAGGCTGTTTTCCAACAGGTCCATGAGAGAACAACAACAAGAGAACTAGGCAAATGGAAAATTGTTTCCTTGACATTATAATTTATGGTGGATTTTCATGCTCTTGAGCATAACCTCCACATAAGGGGAAGTGGGAATAATTCAAAACAAGGAATTGGCAGTGTAGCCAAAATGGTGCAAATATTACACTGGGATCCTATAGTATAAATATAAAAAATTGGTTCCACTCTACCTCTCAGACCCAATGGAGTTGGATCGCTCTTTACTTCATGTCGTTTAGTATTTTTGTCTGGGCTGATGGGAGAAGCTGCAGTAGAATAAATACGCAAAAAAGACACAGAAAGAAAGAGGTTGACGAACTGGACAAAGAAGAATAGATGGGTTGCATGCATATTACCTTTGAGTTTATATTGGAAAACAGAATTGGGTTTTGAAATGTCACCTGTTAAATAGGATTCCCTTCCTAAAAGAAAGCAAGCCCCAAATTTAAGTAATCAAGAAATAAGAGGCAAAATGCAAAAAGGCATAATGTATTTTAAAAATAAGTTATAATTAATGTGCACTTCTGATATTGTATGTGCTCACGTGTAATTTTAATAAGACTAAATCCTGTATCAGTACCTGGTCCTGAAAGAAGGGTCATTGGCAAAGTCTGGCTTTTTGTGGTAGGAGATGCTGTTTCTGTTGAGGCAAGCATGGAATATTAGTGCTCACCCTGAATGAAATTTTAAATTAGGTGGCTGCATTCATCTGCAGCCTCTCCAGAAGAACTCAAAGGTAATGAGGTTGTTAAAGAGACCAGATTCCAGCAGTAATAGGGTTGTAAACTGCACTGTCAGAAAATGGTGTAAAGGAAGGAGACAAGAGTTCCTGTTGTCAGGTAAAATCAAGTTCATCTTTTATGAAGCGCAAGAAAACATTCTTAGGATTTGTGAAAATGATTTCTCTGAAGTAGTGCTGTTGTTTTCTAACCAGTTTACCTTTTTTCAGATTACCTTACTTTTCTCTCTCTTGATCTCTTCCTCTCACATTTACTCTCTACTCTTCACAATGGACAATGGCAACTACTGTCTGTACAGGAGGGCGGGGAATCTAGCTCTCTGAAATGTACCTTTTTGACTTTTGGTGTTAGCAACACCTTTCAGTGTAAAGTATTTCTTTTTTTAAAGAAAAGAGCCAAGCCATCTGAGGTTGGAATAGTTACCTCACAGCTTCTACAAAAGGGAGACTGAGAGAGTCAGGAAGAGGGGAGGAAGAGCAGCAGAAGAGGAGAGGGAAGGAACATACAGATGTCAGATAAATCAGAGGCTGTGCCAGAAAAGCAGGGTTTTTAACAAGTAATAATGACTGATATTTGACCAAATCAGCAGACTTATCTAGACAATTAATACAATTAAGTTTTTTCCAACTGAAAATGGGAAAAACAGTTAATGGTCTCCTGAATTAGTTAATGGAAACTAACTAATCAAGGAAAATAAGTTCATGTAACTCAAGTGGAACACACTCCCTCGGAGTGTGGTGGAGTCTCCTTCTTTGGAGGTCTTTAAGCAGAGGCTGGATGGCTATCTGTCGGGGATGGTTTGATTTTGAGTTCCTGCATGGCAGGGGGTTGGACTGGATGGCCCTTGTGGTCTCTTCCAACTCTATGATTCTATAATCTTTGTGTTTTTTGCACAAAAAAAGTGAATATGTTATTTTCAAGATGTGTTAACCAGCTATTAACAGCAACACTATCCATGGATAGAAAGCTTCAAGGTCCCTAGCACTGTTGATTTTATTGTTTAACAGGGCTGACACCACAAAATAAGATGTTACCACATCAGTACTTTTATGCTTCATACCTTAACTCCTCCCACTTCACAGTTAACTGATGCCCATTGATAACCAAGATTTATTGCAAAATTTACCTTTGCCTTTTTCAGGATACTTTGACACTACTGAGGTGACACAACCATCTGGACTTACAAGATCACAATTTCTCTCTTCCTGTTTTCTGAAGTTCCTTCCATCATTTCGAGATGGGCTGTTCATGGAAGAAACATAACATTACATTAAGGGCCAATTCACTGTTCTCAGTTTAATTTCACAAGAGAACTACAACAGGGGTAGGCAACCTAAGGCCCGGGGGCCGAATTCGGACCCCCGAGGCCTTTGGACCGGCCCCAGGCTGGTCCTGTCGC
>JAIPUX010001232.1:60393276-60409784 GCA_020142125.1 Phrynosoma platyrhinos | reverse complement strand
ACTAAATCCTATCCTAACTGGTGTTAATATAGCAGGAAGAGACTGTTATTCTGTCTTAGACTGACAGGAGACAGTTTAGGATGTTCAGAGAGTCTGTTAAACTATCTCCAAAGAGATAGTTAGAATGAGGGAGGGGGGAAGGAAGAAGTCCCTGTTTAACTAAAGAGGGAAAAGAAAATGCAATGCATAATTCTTCCAATATAAACAGCAAGGTTAGGTTTACCTTTTCCAACCGGCTATGTAGTTCAAATGAATGATTTAGGAGAGCCCTTATTTTATTTGTTTCTGCAGCAATCATGTCACAGTGTTGTTGGAGTTCACTGCACTTTGGGAAAATGGAGTCCACAGCATAATGGTTATTCTGTATAAACTGGTCACCCGTAGAAATGAGCATCTCAGCCTTTTCCAGAACATCCTAAAGAAATGAATAAACCAGAAGGACGTAAGCTGGTGAATCTTTAGAAATGCTTGAAAAATATGGGTTATGGGGAAACTTCAAATATTTACATGTGATTTGTCTTCAAAGTTGGCGAGATCTTTTAGAATGTGTTCCACATGCGAGCAGTTGTTTCCCATTTCTGTGAAATGAGATAACCTCTCAAATACAGTCTCTAGATCTGATTTGACCTGAAATAACAAATTGTTATACATCACTGAAAGGCTGGGAAAAAAATATCAGAGATTTGCGAGCATATACTTCAGTACATGACTTTATAAATAATCAATAATCAATTAAATAATTGCATCTCTGTTAATTATAAAAACATCAACCAAAGAAACAAAGATGGTAGGGTGTCTCCCTTTTCAATTGCTGCACATTATGGTGAAGGAAATGTACATATGAGGATCTGTTAGGATATGGATGGGTTATACAGTCAAAGGTGAAATGTAGAGATGTGTGTGTGGAAATTTCCTCATGAGAACAACATCTAGAAAAACAAAGTGAATCTAATACCAGATGGCCAACACAGACATCAACATGAACTTTCCCAAAGGTAGAACTCATGGACATAGACTTTGTTATGAGAAAGGCTTGATAACAATATGTAAACAATCGTTAGGCTTGGGAAAATAGTCACGTGGTGGATGATGGACAGCAAGAGGCTGGGTTAACATACATCATACAGAAATTATCCAATCAACATAAGGTTAACACCTAGAAGGTGGAGTATGGGAAGGGCCTAGAGAAGTCTTTGTCTAGAATGTTATTATTCAAGATGTGAGTGCGTGCCTGGCTGGAAGCAGTAGTTTTAATTGCAACAAGTTGGATCCTAAGTTTTTTGGATTGTTAAAGATGTAACCTTTCATGGTTGAACTGGACAAGTTCATCACAATGGATTTTACTTAGTTATCTTATTTTACTTTTATATGCATTAATAAAATTATGCTTTTGGACTTTACAATGTGTCTTCTTGACTGAGGAAGACAGGATCCTGAAGAAGGGAAGCTGAGCCAGTTGATGGTA
Organism: Phrynosoma platyrhinos; assembly: GCA_020142125.1. Taxonomy (NCBI): domain Eukaryota; kingdom Metazoa; phylum Chordata; class Lepidosauria; order Squamata; family Phrynosomatidae; genus Phrynosoma; species Phrynosoma platyrhinos. The sequence continues at coordinate 60,408,319 of JAIPUX010001232.1, read as the reverse complement.
AGAGATACAAAGTGGCTGTGGTTCACAGCAGCCAGCTTGTCCTGCAAATTCTGCTGGGTGCCAAAGAGCATCACTACAACACTCATCATCCACACACTGACAGGATCTATAAAAGGCTATCTCTCTTGCAGAAATTTTCCATCACAGCTCTCTGAAGTTGAAATACTTTTAATAATAGAAAGTCATTTGAACCTTTGAATAGTGACCCTGCTAAGTCAATACTGGGAAGCATTTGTATTTTTATTTCAACAATCTTTAAATTTTCAGTCCTAATTCATATAATTTCATTGCATTTCATCTGTTACATATTTGATTTATTAAAAAATTATTAAAAATAATGTTTGGATATTACAGATTTTTCACTTATTATTTCTAATAGTTCACTCCTTTGATGAATGGCACACTTTATGAAAGATCAGTTTTATTGTGATAAATATAATTCCATACTACTATCTAAGACAAAGTCCATTTAAACTGAATGGGAGATAATTGAAAAATCAAAAGAACGAATACAAGATTTAAAGTGTTACTGAGTGCTGACTTTGGACTTTTGTTGACACTAACTAGACCAAAATGTTATTAAAAGTTATCACCTCTTTGAAATCCAGTTCAAAATGTCTGAGTTGTAAGCACTGCTCAAGTTTCTGTTGGTGCTTAGTCCAAAAATCATCAAAGGCTGTTGATGTTTCATCTAGCTGAGCTAGAAGCCTTTAAAACAACAAAAAAAGGATAATGACTATATCAAGTACATTGAAATTGCAGATAGGGAGTTCATAGCCCTCCAAATGTTGTTGGGTTGCAACTCCCATCATCCCTCACCATTTGTCTGTGCTGTCCAGGGTTCATGGGATTTGCAGTCCAAAAGCATTTAGAAAACCACACAATGCCCAACCTTGTTGTCAGTGAAACAGATTCATCACTATTAATTATATTAAAATCAAGGTAATTTCTTAAGATAAAGAGAATTGGAAAAAAATTTATACATACATATTTGATTGAAAAAAAGCAATTGGAATAAGACATCATTCATGTAGACCTTGGGCCCAAGGAGAATACTATAAAACCAAATTAGATTCAAAAATATTTTAATAAAAGATATGAGACATTTCAGGCTCCATAGCGTCTGTTGGAATGAATTGCAGTTGCACATAATGTCCAGGTTCTTGACATGAAATTCAGAGGTTGGTGCCAGGGGTGAGGCATTGCCCTCTATTTTAAGGCCATATCATGTCAAAGTGTCAAATCTGTAGGTCAGAAGATTTCTCTCTTCTCAAACATGGTTGGTTTATAGGTTTTCTCTACTGAAAGTACAGCCATGTTGGAACTGCTGTATCCTTCAGAACTAAAATGTTTTGCAACAAGTTATTTCAGCTTTTTGGTGATTGTCACGGGCACTGCTTACTTCTTCTGATGTGGCAGCCCAATGGATTTTAATATCCCACCCGCTGCCACCAAATTGTCATGGTGAGTCCCACTCACCCAACCCTTTTCTTCAAGTGACAGCACAATGGGTTTTACTATCCCACCGCTGCCACTAATTTTGTGACAGGGACTTCTCACTTTCTCTTATTCTGGCAGTCCTATGCCACACCAAGTATTCTGCTTATGTGGTTTCTTTTTAAAGCTGTTTCCTTGTGAAACCCCAATTTATGGATGTAACTGGTTCACTTTATGTACATCTTAGTAGCATAAAAATTCAATCCAGGTTCAGACAAGCTTGTAATTAAATAACAATAAAACTTTATTTGAATGATGGTTAACAATGTTTCATATATTACAATGTTGTATTCACTTGTTCTGGTTACACTTTGTTACACAATTCTATCTAGAGAACAACAGTTATTTTCATTTAGGACCCTCACATCGTCCTTATTTACTGTTATCCTTCCAACCTTATTTCTATATTAGCCCTTAGGCTAACTATATCCTGAAGGGTATCAAATACCAGCAACTCCCTCACTTGGAGTGCTATAATCAACAAGTTATTTGTTAAGTTCCTCACTAGTGGACTTTTCCCTCACAGTCCTTGTCTTCTGGACTGTTCCACTTCCAGACTCAGTCTGACTCCAAATGTCAGCAATGCAATTCTTTATCACCTACAGACCACAATTCCTTTGGCTCTCGACAACCCACTCCTGATTGGCTGCAGCTCACCTGGCCCAACTCTTCCTTCTTTCCTCAGTGGTCACTCCTGATTTACGGTTTCTCAATTTTGTGCAAAGATCATTGGTGGTTTTCCCCACATACTACATGTTGCATCCAAATATTTCACTAAACTGTTTGAATGCCAGCACCATCCTTTCTGATGGCTGAAGTTTGGAAGTCCCTTTAGAAGAAAGTTTGTACTGCTAGAACTATACAATCCCACTCAAAAATCAATAGAATAATAGATCATTATGCCAATATCCCCACTCATTGCCAGACTGTTCCTTGTTTTCATGGTACAATGGTTCTGCAAACCATTCCTTTGGGTCTATGCAGCAGTTATGGATAGTCTTTTGTTTGGCCATGTTGTTTCCCCTCAGCAAAATAATTATCTTGCTATGGGGCCATTTCTTTAGGTTGTGCAAAATGTAATATTTTACACTCTGATTGGATACTAAATTGCCTTTTAGAGATGAACGGGTGTGCGCCACATGCATGCAATTATAAAATGCAGCATTAGACCCTTTTGGAGAAGAAAAGGCATACGTATGCATAAAACTTTAGAGACCAATAGGTATATATGACAAATGCTAGGATTGGCTCACCTTTCCACAGTAACCTGGTTTTCCATTTGATCTGGATTCATCTTGTACTCTGGATTTTCAAGAACTGGTTTTCTAATACTATGCAGAATATCATGGCCTTGTTCTACTGCTATCCTTAGATCCTCCTGTAAAAAATAGAAGGCCTCTTATGAGATATACAGTCAGCTCACTGTATTTTTTATTAATATTTCATAATTTTGTGAAATTTGAGAGCACAGAAGGATACTTTAGAGCCATACTACTCAAAATGGTGATCTGTGGGCTATTGCCAGTTTGTGAGACAATGACTGCTGGTCCACAGAGAATTTCTAGGAAAATAAAAATTGCAGCGCAAATATAGTAGTAGTCTCTGGTACATTAGGGGGAAAAAGACTGGTTCCCAACTTAACTTCTTAAAATTAATAAAGGGGCAGATTGAATATGTGTGTGTGTGTTTGTTGTCTTTTTTCTGACTTATGAAGACCCTAAGGCAAGCCTGTCATGGGTTTTTCTTGGCAAGATTTGTTCAGAGGAGGTTTGCTCCTCTTCCCCTGAAGCTGAGTGTGTGTAACTTACCCTAGTCACTCAGTGGGTTTCATGGCCAAGTTGGGAATTGAACTCTGGTTTCCAGAGACAAAGGCCAACACTCAAACCACTATACCATGCTGGCTTTCCAAACTTTATCATTATGTTCTAAAAAGATTTTATATTTTTTAAAATTTCTTGACATTTTAATAAAGTGGACCCTTGGTATCTGCTGAGGTTTGGTTGCAGGACTCCCAGTGGATATCAAAATTTGTAGATGGTCAAGTCTCATTGTAAAATGGTCAGGTCCCATTGTAAAATGGTGTTCCATATATAAAATGGCAAAATCAAGATCTGCTTTTCAAAATATGTGTGTGTATGTGTGTGTGTGTGTATAAATATTTACTTGTGGATATGGAGGGCCAACTGTATGATAGTGTGTTTAATTGAGTTTAGATTTTTTTTTTTTAGGATTTTTGTAAAATGCCTGGATTTCCATGCCAGAAGAAAGTTGGGACATACATAGGATATAAATATGTCATATAATTTACATTACCTTTCAGAGTAGTTATCTAGCAGATCCCACATAGGTTACTATGTATACTTGAAGAATGTTTTCCCATTTTATTTCAAAAGATGTAAAGCACATAACAAAATGTCCAATTCAATTCAACTGATTAAAATATGTAAGAAAATGAATTGGTATATACATTTTATTCTAAAATAATTATCTTTTACTTTTTCTACCCTTGCCATCAATTCATTGAAATTTGCATTTTAAATAATTGACTATCTTTTTAAAAATGTAACCTTTCTAATCAATAATCTAGACACTGGAATCTGCAGTGCTACAAATAAAGCATTTTATAAGAATTTCTTTAGCAAAACTATAAAATGTTGGAATTTCAAGTTTGTTTTCATTTCCCCAAATGATAGTTTGTAAGAGGAAAGAGCAAGACAGAAAGAAAGGAACCAACAGATTATTGTTATTATTTATTATTATATTTATTTGTATCCTGCTCTTTTCCCAGAACTGGGATCACAATATTAAGATTATATAATAAAACCATATAATGATTTTAAGACTGAAAATCTCACATTGCTACAGAGATGTCTAGATCTGAAAATATATCTGAATGGTGAGTATGGTCAAATAATTGTATTGGATACTGGGGAGAGAATTCCATAGATCAATTAAAAGGAAGAATTAATTCAAAATAAAGGAAAATGCCTGGAAAAAGTGTGTCAAACAAAGCTAAAGTTTATTTGACAGAGCTACCCAATCAAATGATCTTACATGCTGTCAACTAAAGCCATTACATATCTATAGCACAACTATCACATACCTTCATTTTGACTTTGTTTTCAGTATGTTCTGTAAGGAGAGACCTGGTAGAGTCCACATCATTTGGCAATTCTGTTTCTGCCAGTTCAGCTCCAAATGAGCGAAGTGTCTGAGCTGTCTGCTTCACCATTCGAGCAAAGCTCTCTATAGCCTTTTAGGTTAAAGGGATGTTACACTGACTGATGCTTAAGACTGAAAGACCACTGAATATATTTATTTTCACAACCATAAATAAAAAATGAGCAAAATGAACATAAGGACTGCAAACATGATTTGAGGCAAGTATCAAAGTTCTTAAATACAAATAAAATAAAAATACCCCCAACATTACATTCTTAACTATATGTTCTTTCTAGCCTCCAACCATTGGGAATGGTTTCAAATGTGATTTAAAATGTTTTTTTAAGTGTTATCAAAATTCATAAATAAAAATACCAATAGCATTACATTCTTAACTATACATTATTTCTAGCCTCCAGTCATTGGGGACTTTTTCCAAATATGATTTAACTTTTTTTTTAAGTGTTGTTTTCTCTGGGGACATCACTCAAGCACAAAAATCTCTTAACTGTATGCTATACATTTCTAGGCTCAGCATTCCCAAATTCATTACTTTTTAATGTTTCTCTGAGATAAGAGATGGCTGGGATTGATCTGAGGCATTTTCTCATTTATGCAATTTCAATTTATATTTCTGAGTCCCCACCATTAGTAACAGGGCATACAACAGCAGGGGTCATTGACAGAAACTACTGGGCAAAGGGGAGAGAACTACTTACAGTGCGATGTGTCAGCCACCTGTTGTGGCAGTAATCCAGAGTGCCACCAAGATCCTCTGTTAGCTGTGTTCTGTCAATGTAGCTATTTAATTCTGCTAGTGAGCTCAGCATTATGATCTACCACACAGAAGCAAGAGCACAAAAGTTGAACAAATTAAGATTCCTTCAGGATTTTTGCTTTGCCAACAACTGGAATGTGAATTAATGAAATTTCAGTCAGACTATAATACCACATGAGCAGATGATTCCTTTTATATATGGTGGCAATATTCAAAATATCTCTTCAACTCAGAAGACATAACAACTGTGGAGAACCATTGTGGAATAATGGCTAGCATGTTGGGTTACAACTCTGGAGACCAGAGCTCAATTCCCCGCTCAGCCATGAAACCCACTCGATGACCTTGGGCAAGCCACATACTCTCAGCTCAGGGAAAGGCAATGGCAAACCTCCTCTGAACACATCTTGGGGGAAAAAAACAAGACAAAACCCCCCAGAACCCATTTAGGTGCGTATTAGGGTCACCATAACTTGGAAAAGACTTGAAGGCACCCAACAACAACAAACATACAGATAAGCTGTGGCATCTAGTTAAAAGACCATATGTTGTTATGTTGTGCCTTCGAGTCATTTCCAACCTATGATGACCCTAAGACAAACCTATCATGGGGTCTTCTTGGCAAGATTTCTTCAAAGGGGATTTGCCGTTGCCTTCCCCAAGGCTGAGAGCATGTCACTTGGCCAATGGGTTTCATGGCTGAGTTGGGAATTGAACCTTGGTTTCCAGAGTTGTAGTCCAACACCACTATGCCACATACAACCTAATATTTCGTATGCTGCATTGTATCTGCAGCCCAAGAGGGAGTGGGAGTAGCACTTTTTTGCTGTTCTTACCAAGCAATAAGCATCCTCTAATGAGAACTGGTTCATACTTTCAAAAACTATTCTAGATTCCAAAACTTGAGAGTGTTACCTTGTTTTGGACTACAAATTCCCAAATCCCCTACAGTCAAGCTAAGGGGATTTTTGGGGAGATGTAGTTCAAACTCTGTTGGGCTCTCATACAGGCATAGGCCCTTATGCCCACAAAAATCTGAAAAGATATCTGGTTCATCTCCTGGTCTCCCTCAATTTCAGTAGCAACACACATAGTAGCTTGTGAGAAGGAATTCATGGATATTGCATATAGGTTTTCAAATGCTGTTTCTAGGGACACAGCTATGTCTATGTTGTTTTAATACTTCTTTAAGTTGTTTTAATACAGTTAGTTGGGGTAGGAAGGCTGCAACCTGAAGGATAGCATGCATAAAGTATAATTAGCTCTCTTCAGCTGCTCCTTAGCAATGGCAGACTAGGAATGCCACAGACTCTGACATAATCTCCTGAAGAAGATGTAAAAACATCCAAACAATGTTATTTTATTGGGCCACCCAAAATGCACAACTACATGTTGCAAGCTTTCACACTGGCTTCTTCATCAGGTAAACAGGAAGAAAAAAATTGAAGATGTTAGTCTTGCATTTTCTGTTTCTGATCACAGTTCAGATGTTAGGGGAGGACTATCTGCAGGCTGGCTCCTCCCCCTTTGGCCATGCAGTCGCTGGAAAATTTTGCAAGCCAAGGAAATGTAATGTCCATTTGCAATCCAAAGAAGATGTTTTCTTGGAATGTCTCTTTCCTTTGTGAAGCCTCAGGCTCCTATGCAGGTAGAGAACACTCAATTTCTCAAGAAGTCTTAATGTTTTGCATCAGGAAAACTTTAGGTGATGTAGGAGTAATGCATGCCAATCAGTCCCAATATTAGGGGAAAAAATGCTTTATCTTTGTTGGAGGCAGACACCTTTGATAGCAAGGTTCCAGTGTGCTGGCTCTCTCTTTAGGATTCTCCTGTGACAGGTAAAATGCGGTATCTTGAAATCCAAAAAAACATCTAGGGGTAGCCGTGTTGGCCATACAGCAAATCCAAAAACATCAAAACAATGATACCTTTATTTGGGAGCCCAAGGCTTCACAAAGGAAAGAGACATGCTGGATTCCAAGGAAACATCTTCTTTGGATTGCAAATTGACATTCAATTTCCTTGGCTTGCAAAAATTTCCAGTGACTGCATGGCCAGAGGGAGAGGAGCTACCCTACAGATAGTCCTCCCCTAACATCTGAACTGATATCAGAAAATGCAGGCCCAAGACTAACATCTTCAATTTTTCTCTCCTGTTTTCCTGATGAAGAAGCCAGTGTGACTTTGAAAGCTTGCAACATGTAGTTGTGCATTTTGGTTGGCCCAATAAAGGTATCATTGTTTGGATGTTTCTGGATTTGTTGTATGGCCAACATGGCTACCCATAGATGTTTTTTGAAGAGGATGTAGTATATGTATTAATAGCATTGTGCTTTTTTATTAATCCTTACCATATAAACATTATAATATGAAATATATTTAATAAACAGAAATACTAGCACAATACTATCTATATATGTTTACTGAGGAATGCATCCCTATGTATTCAGTGAAGCTTATTGCTCCTGTGAGGTCTACCTGGACCTGATGTGATCAGCTTTTCAGCATTAGTTTAAACTATCTCCCTAGATTTTGAAAGTACATATTTCTGTTAATGCAAATCTTATTTTCATGTCCATAACTATTTAAGTACACTTGACTTGTATTATGTAGCTAACCACTGCTTTGGTATCTGAGATTTTATGGGCAGTCCAAAACAAGTATCTTCCAGCTGGAACTGGTAAGGACACCTTTAATGAACTGTGAAATATATTAATAGGTAAAGAGTCCTTCCCCTATGGATTGTAAATATAAATTTTGCCAATCAAAGAATTTGACAGTAATAGTTGACCAACTACAAAGTAGCAGTCTGCTAAGGTTTCAGTTTTTCTTCAGGCAAGAATGATTTTAATCACTGATCTCTACCTATGCACATCTAAAAAAAGGACTCCTTAGGGGTGCAAGTGTTATAAAAGGACTATAACCAAGTGCTTATAGTCTTACTGTTGTAATTTACCACTTCATAAACAGTGCTTTGTCATTCAGCTCTTAATAAACACAGCATGCATTAAAACACAAACCCATCTAATTCAAGTCTGATAACACTAACTCCTCAGCAACCAGGAAACAACTATGGACCTTATCACACGGGGTCTAAAGCAGACCTAATCCAAAGGATATCCATAGCTAATCCGTATTAGTTCCCCGTGTTTACACACGACGTTGCACCAAAACTCGACAGAACCTGAAGCTAATCCGTATTAGTTCCCCGTGTTTACACATGACGTTGCACCGAAACTCGACAGAACCCGGAGCTAATCCGTAATGAATTGAGATCTTTTGACATTCGGTTTTTCGGGGAAGTACAAGCGAGCTTTCGGAATTATTGCGCAATGGCCGCACAGGCGAAATACATATGATCACGCAATACGTATTGTGAAGCATTTCAGTTCATTTCGGTATAGAACTGAATTTATTCTTATTTTGGTTACTTTTCGCTTCATGGACAGCGTGTGATAAGGTCCTATGGTATGTCGATGCTTGGCACAACATAGTTTATGCATTTTGTCTCAAAAATCAGTTCATTTATTGATTATACTAAAATTATGAAAGTTATACATGAAGGAATGAGCAGGTAAAACTGCACTTGTTATTGTTACAGTATACTTATTACTCAATCTACACAAGGTTACATATTACAAATGGAAGTAAAATGAAGTAAGTACTTACAGGTAGCTTCATCTTATAGTCATCTCTATGGAATTTGAATGCAATGTCAAAAAGAGTTCTGTGCAACAATCCTGTTGGTCGTAAGACCAGGACTAGCTGCAAGTTTCCTGGAAATGATGTCTGTAAAAGACATTTAATAGGCCTGTCATATTAAAATTAACTGAATATTTTGAAATCTTTGGAACCTCTATTCACAATTTATTCTAAGTCAAAGTCATCTCTCTCAAAATGTTACTACTATAATTTTGCTTTTTTCACATTATCATAATCATCAATTAATATAATTCTAGCCACAGTTTAAAACTCCCAATTATAGTTTGGAACCAAAATCAATAGATGTCCGTTTCATGTACATTTCGATGATATCTAGTAGATTACTGCATTTATCCCAAACCACAGTTAGCATAAACTATGACTTCTAAACCCACTTCAGCTCAATCCATGATCTTTGAGACAGGTCAACGACCTGAACACAAACCATGGTTTCTCCATCCTAACGTTACATCAAACCATATTACTAAGTGTCCTTAATCTTGATATTTTATGTTGTCTAAACAGCTAATACTGAATGGCAGGGTTAGTATGACATGAAAAGCAGGTAATCAGTAAATTATGGCTTGTTGGGAATGAATCAACATGTTGGCTCCCTCATTCTCACTGCTCCCACCTGTATGGGTTTCCTGAAGAAACCAGGATCTAGGAGATTTATATGAATTATAACTTTAATTAAAGCAAACATTCCATGAGATCAACACTTGATCAAATGGTTACAAGGCCAACTGGTGTTCTTCCCTTCCTTACTGGTTTCGCTGAAAGCTGGATTTCCAGCTATTAACTACTCCTTGTATTTATTTAATATCCATGTCACCACACTGGCACACAACAATTCCTAAATAAGGTAGCACTAGCTAACATTGTTTTAAAAATATGTCTAGGCTCAAGGAGATTACAAGTAAACATTACAAAGAACTTTAAACAGTAAGACCTCTTTGAGAGTGGAATGGCCTCCCTTGGAATGTGGTGGATTCTCCTTTGTTGGAAATTTTAAAATGTTTGGATGGCCAGTTTTAGCTTAGATTCTTGCACTGGAAAATGACCCTTGTTGTCTTTTCCAGTTCTATAACTTCATATATTTATTAATGTAATACACACTGAATAATAGGCAGCATTTGTTTTTGAGGTGTGAAGAAATGTGAAGGTTAGCACAGTGAACAGAATATTCTAGAGACTTTATGGACTATCCATCAAGCTGTCACACCAGTAAAAAAAGCTTAATCCCAACAGATCAGATCTAACCAGATTAAAAAAAATACTTGGATCAGGTTTGCTCACCTGAGACTCAGGAGTAGTTTTTGTTCTTATGTAAGTTTACCTTTCCCTTACTTCATGAAGTACAAGCAGAAGCAGCTGGGTCTGGTAGGCTGGAGGACAAGCTTTTGCCAAATGGACCAGATAAAGAATTCTTGAGGGCCTGCAGTACCCTCACCATTACATAAATTGCATACAGGTAGCTATACATGTGCACACCTTCCATCAGCTCCATCCATCCCCAATCTGCCTTGCCGCTAATATCTTTCAAAGGATTCCTAACCTGAAGGCAACAAGCTGTTTAAGGTATTTTACAAACATTTAAGAATAAACTGTTGTATTGGCATGTTTCTAATTGTGTTTTAGTTTTCTTTAGTTTCTTTAGTTTTCTCCTATTACATTTGTTTCATTTAACATTGTAATTGTTAGAGTTAGTAAATAAAAAAATTAGCACATCTGTATTCTGCTCTCCATGCTGGCTACGTTATTCCTAATCTTACTTTTTGCAAGAGTTGTGATTATCAGGTCTGGTGTTCCGAACTTCTGGGTGTCGCACTGGCAGCCAATTTCTGACCTACAGAACACCTGAAATGCTCTATGATATTTTATGCAAGATATATGTCTACAGGTGCCCATCCAACATAGATCTTTCTGTAGGATGACTGCAAACAAAAATACAGGTGCCCACCCAATCTTTCCATAGGATGACAACAAACAAACAAAATAAACAAATGCAATAATACTTGTGGGAGCTGATCTAAAATCAATAAAGAATAAAATTCTCCATTATTTTGCAGTCAACAGCCAAAATCTTGAATTGTGAGACATAGCTACAATATGTAGCTATGATATGTCTCTTATACAACCTCCTTAACCCATCTTTCCTCACTTGCAACCCCCCATAGCTATTTTTGGCTTGTAAGGAAGGGTGGCAGTAGCCAACAAGCATCCAGCCATCTTTCTATAGTTGGATGCCAACAACAGTTAGTTGAATAAATGACAGTTGGAAGCATGGGTGGTCTCTATGGATGATATAATTGCTGTATATCCAGTTACAGGAAGAAATGTGAATGCTTGTCTGCCATCTTCCCACTACCTACTGTCTAGGAAATAGTCAAACTATAGCTGAGAAAAGTTGAGTGTGTGGAGGTTGGTTGCTGCATGCTTGGTAGTGAATTTCAGTGTCTGCAATGACTAAAGTGAGTTGTGATTGCATACGTCCAATTTAAGCTGCTGTAATTCAGTAACAGGATCCTATCCATGAAAAGATTAGCATCCTATGGTATTTGTTAAAAAAATATCTTGCAACTAATAAAGAAATCCAGGAGTTGGAAATATCAATGATTCATACCAATAAATATTATACAAATATAGCTTACCCTCTTGGGTGGAGAGCAGTATATTTTTCTGCCGGAGTCTATATGTCTACCTTTAGTGCTTAACTGAGGTTAAGAAACAAATTCTCAAATATTGGCAAATGGGTTTGCTCTAGTCTATTGGTATGCGCTAAGACTTACCACATCATATTAGGATGCTGAGCAAATAATGAACTGATGGCTTCCAAAATGAATACCCTATAGAAATATATGGTTTCCATTTTCTTCACAGCTAGATCTTTCATGATTCATTAAGCTACATTTGCCATGGAGTTACTGTACTGAATCTAATCTGCTACCTCCTAAAGCTTTCAAAGTCAATCAGCTGTATCTTATTTTTTTGCATAATTCTGATAAAAGCTATCAACCACCTTCAGAACTCACACAAGGCTCGAAAACATTAAAGAAGAAAAAGAAAAGCCCAGATCACCAAGTTCATAAAAACCAACAACACTGTCACCAAGTGAATGTTTCTAGGGAAAAAAAGCTACAAGGCTGCAGGCAGTAGAACAGCACATGCTACATAGCAGTGGTTCCCACACTTTTTCAGGCTACTGCCCCCTTCCCTCTTCGGTGACAATCCTAACAATCTCCGGGGCATATTTTTTAATATTAGGTCTACTGTTCTACTGCAAATTCAAAACAATCAGTCTTGGTCACTGCTTCTGTTGTACCCAGTCACTTTGGGGGCAGCAACTGAGCAGCTGGCTGAGCAGCGACCAAGAAACTGTTCACTCATGCCAGCCTTGCAGCAAAGGCCAGTGCAGACAAGAGGCCTCTTGGTTGCTTCTTAGGCAGCTGCTCAGTTGCTGTTCTCAGGGTGACCAGGTGCAAAGGAGAAGCTTCTCCCTAGAGAAGAGGGACTCTCAATCCTTCATCAGGGCAGAGAAAGGTGCAGCTGCTGCGTATGTATGGGGTTTATAGAGATCACATGCGTCTGGACTGGTGACTGCTGTGGACTAGGAAAGGGAGAGATTTTAACTACAGGAACCACTCCAAGACAAAGTACTCTTTCCAATTATTGAGCACAGTTAGTTCTCCCCCAGAGATATTATTACAGTCCACCCTTCCTATACATGTGGGATCCATTTCTGACCATCCCCCATGAGTGAAGCAAAAAAATGGGACCTCAAGTCCTGTTTGTTTGAATGGGTGCGCGTTTCCACACACACCATGGCGTGTGCACTACAGACACATGCCCCATTCATTTTACTAGAACTGTCGTCCGCGTATGGCGAACCCATGTATAGCGCGGTGCTTATTATTATTATATTAATTTATTGTATTTATACCCCTCTCTTTAGAAATGCTCTCAGAGCAGAAGACATTTCTTCCCCACACAGCTTTAAGTGTCCACTCTCCCACACACACACAAAAAGGTTTCTTCTGCTATCTCTTCTCTCACTCCATCTGATGAAAGAAAGCAGGAGCAGCACTGCATCCTCAACCTGCTAGCAATGTCCCAACAAAGCTCACTAAGCTTAAGCAGGACGCCAAATTTGAAAGCTCCTTTCTGCCTCCACTTCTCCCCCATCACCATGTGCTCTAACTCTTTGCTCCAGTCTGTCCCAAAACGGTACCGCTGTGAGCCACAGAAGTGATGCCCTGTGCCCAAGCCTCATGAGAGTTTTCCAACTGCCACTACTAGCTAAAGATGCTGGTAAGGTAATGAACTCACATAGACAGGCAAAAAGCGGGAGATAGCACCACACAAAATGATCAGTGAGGTTGTGTGGTGGTTTTCTGGGGACCCTATAAAGAAGTTTCATGTAATACTTATTCCCACCATGGTCTTAAAGGCCGCTGGTTCCTGTCTTTCTTGCACACCAATACTTTGACTGAATCCCCCACTGCTCCCTTTTCCCCTCACCACCCCCGACTGCCCCCTTTCTACTTCACTGCCCCCAGGAGTGGTGTGCTTTGGGAATCACTGCTGTATAATATCTCCCATCCCCAAAGGCGATAGTAAAGAAATGCAAAGACTACAATTTGAGAGGGCATCTATGAAGGAACAAGATAAGAGCCTAAAGGATAAAGATATATTACTGATTACCAAAGTGAGGTTGGTCGGTACCATAGTTCTTCCAATTTTCATGGTTGTGAAAGCTGAACATTGAAGAAAGCAGACAGGAAGCAAATCAACTCATTTGGAAAGCAGTGCTGAAGGAGAATATTATGGATAACATTGACTTCTAAAATGATTACCGTATATACTCGTGTACAAGTAAACCTCATGTATAAGTCGAGGGAAGGTTTTAGGGTCGAAATCATGGATTTTGATATGACCTGTGGATAAGTCAAGGGTAAAACTTAGGGGCCTATAATGGAGGATGGAAAGGGAAAAATTTCACTTCCGTCCCTCCTTCTCCTTCTCTGGATCTCTCCCCACCACCTAACACTGATTCCCAAGTGCTGGAGAAGAGTTTTTAACATAGGATTGAGAAGTGAAGCAAGTGGTGTTAAATGGGGAGTTTTTTTCTATGGGAAAAGAAGGCTTGCAAAATGGACTGTGAGAGAAACAAGTGGTGTTAAATGGGGAATCTCTTCTATGGGAAGAGAAGACTTGCAAAATGGAGTGGGGAAAGAAGCGAGTGGTGTTAAATTGGGAATTTCTTTCATGGAAGCTCCCCCTCCCATTTTAGGGGGGGGGTCTGCGAATGCATACAAAAATTTAAGAAAGTATTGAAGGTACCACCAAAGGCTTCCAAAATAGACTGGGGAGGGAACAAGTGGTTGTTAAATGGGGAGTTTTTTCCATGGAAAGAAAAGCCATGCAAAATGGACTGGGAAGAGAAAAAAATGTGTTAAATTGGGAATTTTTTTCATGGGAAAAGGAGGCTTGCAAAATGGACTGGGGAGTGAAGCAAGTGGTGTTAAATCAGGAGTTTCTTTCTTGGAAAGAAAAGGCTTGAAAATTGAACTGGGAACCTCTTTCACGCACACACACACACACACACACACACACAGAGAGAGAGAGAGAGAGAGAGAGAGAGAAACACATGCTTGCTAGTGTATTGACCCATATATAAGTTGACCCAGGATTTAAGGGTCACTTTTGGGGGCATAAATTTCTCAACTTATAGTTGAGTATATACAGTAATAAATGGGTTCTAGATCAAATCAGTCCTGAACTCTCCTGAGAAGTGAAATGATAAACTAGGATATTGTACTTTGGATATATCATGAAAAGGAATGACTCCTTAGAAAAGATAATACAGTGGTACCTCTACTTACGAATGCTTCATCTTACGAA
>JAIPUX010001232.1:60368090-60393176 GCA_020142125.1 Phrynosoma platyrhinos | reverse complement strand
ATTTGCTTCTACTTACGAAATTTTCTACTTAAGAAATGGGCTGTGAAATGGATTAATTTCGTAAGTAGAGGTACCACTGTACTTAATACAGTGAAACTACATTGCAGGTGGATAGACTTAATCAAGGAAGCCACAACTCTTGAGCCTGCAGGACCTGAGCAGGGCTACTGGTGGCAAGGTGTCTTGGAGGTCTCTCATTCATAAAGTCACCATACATCACTGTTAACTTGACAGTAATTAACAATAATAAATCTCTAAAATAGGGTGGAAAAGATATAGAAGCCTAAAGGATTTTCTTAAGGTGGTATCCTCTTTAAAATCAATCCATGGTAAGCAATGGCTTCATCTAGGGTTTGATTCTGGAATGCAGAGTGCCAGACCCCAGGCTCCCTCTCAATAACCATCAAAGAAGACAATGGTGGACAGACAATGGTGATGAGTAGCAGCAGGAGAAAATAATCAAAGTGTCAGCAGTCTTTCATATTTTCCCTCTCTCCTAGTAGCTTGGTCATGTGAGACCCTTGCCCAGACTGCTGTCTGGGGAAATGGATATAGGAACAAGTCTTGGTTTTAAGAACTATGCTGCATGACACTGCAGATATCTGTATTACTAAATATGATAAAAGAACAGTGGAAACATCTGCTTCCCATCATTGCCACATAAGCTGGATGTGAGGGTGAGTAGAGTGGAGTGCCATACACGCTCACCTGGCAGTGAAATTGTCATTAGTGTGCAGATTGCTGAATTTGCTCTGGTCGATAGAAAATTAAGAGTGAAGCATCAAAATTATTTAGCAGGGTAAACAGAATATGCCTTGCTTTTTAAAGCTTTCTGTACCTATAGGTTTTTAATGAGGGCTGGTGGTGGCTTAGTGTGCTAGTGTGCTTTTTGTACAGGGAAATTTTATTACAAATGTTATTGTTGTTATGTGCCTTCATGTAATTTCTGACTTATGGTGACCCTAAGGTGAACTTATTATGGGGTTTTCTGGGTCTCAGTGTGTGACTTGCCCAAGGCCACCCAGCTGGTTTCCATGGCTGAGTGGGGAATCGAACCCTGATCTCCAGAGTTGTATCCAACGCTCAAACCACAACACCATGCTGGCTCTCCCACTGCTCCATGCTGGTATAGTGTTACTTTTAGTAATTTTAACCACATTATGTTATCTTTTAGAAACATTAAGCTATGTATTTTTATTTGAATCCTGTATTTTATTTCAATATATTGAATTATAATTGCTTAAGGCTATAAACAGTAAAGTTACAGTTACAAATAAGTATAGTTGAACTGAGAAAGTTGACGAAAAGCTCTCCCCATGGGGGGGGGGTGTCTGCAAATGCATACAGAAATTTAAGAAAGTATTGAAGGTACCACCAAAAAATGGCTGCCATCAAACCATGCCTCATGATAAAACACAAGTTATTGCTCAAGACATTGAATATTAGATAGGAATTGAATCTGAGCACTAAATATATTACTGTGTTTCCCAAGAGGCAAATTGGGAGGATACATAAAAACATTACACAAAACACATATCTGGCCAGTATGTATGTTTGTATAGCTGGTGAATAATGCTTTGGATTTAGTATGCAGGCTTATTAAATCTGAAATAAAACTTAATTTCTAGGTAAAGGTTTTCAGCCTTACTGCAAGGACTTGGGGCTACTAACTGTTTTAAAGGCAAATCATTTTAAAGATATATTCATGGCTCTAGCCACAGAAAAGATAACCCTTTCTTTCTAATTAGGTCAGGCCACAGTAAGACTCAATACTTGGCAAATAACTTCAACTAAGATGATATCTCAACCACTATAATATTTAGATGCAATCATGCTGCTTCTTTTATGCCTTTTATATATGCCAAACATATCAAGGCTGCATTCTTCTTTCTAACTGTCCTCAAATGACCTGCACTTTATAGGTTGTACTGCTCTTACCTAAAGATCTGTTATGTCCCAAATGAATCCAGAGTTCCATCACTATAGCATTGTACTGCCTGGTTTTGATGCAGTACCTATATTAAGGCAGCACCAAAAGGATTTGCCTTTTTCCAAATACTATTGGGCCTATGACTCATCATCTGACATATGTTAGACATGTCACCTGCAGATCAGAAATATGTCTAGAAGCTCACATGTCCCTCCTCTTGTGCACTGTGTTCCCCTTCCTTAGTCTTGTTTGTAATAACCAGTTTGCCATATCATCTGTGTTTGCTAAACTATAATGGACACAAACCAGGAATTATCTACAACCAATAGTTCAAATCATAGCTTGAAGGCAGTTTCTAGCTTGCAACAATCCTCAGTCTCCATTTCAGACAGCTTAACAAACTGTGGTTGTGCCAACAGTATGGAACTGGGCAGCATGGTTGGAAAAGAATGACACTGAGATTACAAAGTCAGGATTGGGCAACTGCCAGGGGTTCATGGGCTGCACTGGCTCTCCTTCAGATTCCCAGAAGTCTGCATTTTTGCACACACCCACCCAGTTGTTTGGAGGACCACTATTTTTCTTATACTCTAATGACCAATAGCACTCCAGACAGCCTCTTGGGCTTCTAATGGCCATTATTGTATTTGAAGTCTTTCCCCACCCCAACCCCTGTTTTAAACTTGCATGGTCCTCATTTCCAAAATCAGTCCCTTCTTTCCAAAGATGGACAGTTTGTATAGTTTGGACCCTAAAACAGTAAGCGACCTGAAAAGACCACCAAACACAACAAAAACAGCAGCAACAACAACTTTTGCAATCTCCTCCCCAATTGGTGTGGGAACCCTTAGGAGACCTTAAAAATGAAGCTTCACATCTCCCTGAATGAGATTTTTCCCAACCACATAGTAGGTGATTTACACTGGTTGCAACTTCATTGGTAGCAGTTTACACAACTTGGAAAGGCAAAAAGTTTCTGCTGGAATAATTTGGAAATCTCCCATTTCCTGAACCCTCTCATAATGCAGGGATCTGTTGTTCTAGGAATGTTGTCTTAAACAATTACCCAGCTGTATCTCAACTTTAACTTGCAACATTCCTAACCTGGGCAGCCAGTGGTCAGGCATTCTGGGAGCTATAGTTCTATGGCCTCTAGAGGTATACAGGCTGCCTCTTCGGGATTAAGAGGTGGAAGGCAGATGCAGGCCAACAATGGTGTGACGACAATATTGGTCTCCCTATGCCAATTTGGGAGAGAGGCTAGCTTGGCATTACCCAAGCGATTAAAATATTGCTCTAGGGAGAATGGGGAGGGGAAGACTTTTGCTCAGATGCTCTGATGTTTGCCCAGGAGACCTGCTGGTATCGCTGATTGGTTTGTGGTAAGAAAGTGAAACATGATAAAGTCAAGTGGGGTCTAGGCTGCTCCTGTTCTCTTTGGCTACCCCAAACACCACAAAAGCACAAAACTGGGGTCCCCAGCAAGCAAGTTCCAAGTTGTTATTGCAGACCAGTAAAGGGAGACTTGAAATGTGATATCTGAAGTAGGCCAAGCTCTTGCATAACCAAATAGCACCATAGTTTTGGGTGCCATAAACCTCCAGTAATAATACAAATAATACAGAACACTCCTCACAGTGTCACTTGGTAAAAAAACAAGAGTAATTTTACAGTCTTGCCTAACAGAACTGCATCACGATACCAAAAAACCAAAACACCCTGAATATAGAAAAATGAAAAGCTATTCACATGCATTCTGTTCCTCGCATGTGCCTCAAACAACCAAGGTTATACTTTCCAAATGCTGATAACTAAATTATTGTCTGGAATCCAACCTTTTTTCTGTAAACAGGCAATCAAGATATTAAAGTACAATAATCCTAAATTAAATAGCTAGCCATTACAAAAAACAAAAACAAAATAACCCATACTCATTTTCCCCCTTTCTTAAGAAAAATACCAAGCTTGTTCGAACACATGAGAGGCCTCCAGGAATTTTTTTGGTTAAATTATGTCTGTCTTACCAAAATGACAGATGCTCTCATCTTTGATTCTTATTGGCTTTACCTTTTAGGAATAATTTATAAAAAGCCATATCAAGATATATATGTGCACTGCTTGTTGTAGATCCATATTTAGCATGAAATATTTTTGAATATTACTAAAGAAAGAGCCTCAAGGTTAGCCATAGAGAAAAAAAGAATAAAAGCAGAAAGCACTGTTAGCACATGTAGGATTCTCCCCTCAGCATTGTTACAGACATTCTAAAGGATGCTTCTGGTTTACTAATTATGTCATAAGATATTGTAGTTCTGTTATTGTGTTACACTGTTCAGTCTGTTTTAATAGTTATTATGATAAGCAGAATAATCAATATCAACTGCACTTTAATGAAAATGTGCTAATTTCTCACATACTTAAATACACTATTAGATTCAAGTAAGGAAAACCACATATATCCAAACTTCTCCACCTCCATAAAGTTCATTTTATCTGAAATCTACTTGTCTGAACAAACAGCTTTTACAAACTTCATGTTTTTTAAAAGGCCGTTATCACTACAGCCTTGTACATTATTTCTACTTCTGTAGTCATGCCATATGTAACACTAATAACCACTTCATATGCTGTATACTTTTATTAAAATTGGAAGCAATATTTATACAAGATTCTTGACCAAAAAGTGGTAAAGGGAAAATAACAAAAACAAACAAACAGACATGCTTCCTAATGCTATTTATCTCAAGGGATTCACAAGTCTTAATTGTTTAAGAGCTTACCGCAATTCGCAGTACAGAAGCTTGTACAGAACTCCATTTGTCTTGCCTGCGGTCTATGACCAAGATAAATCCAATTCCAGCATCTTGTGAACTAAATTTGAGAAGAAATAGGAGGAAGAGGAGTTGGATGGAAGAGAATTAAAGAACGAGTTAATGGAAAATGATACAAGTGGTGTTGAAACTCTTAACAATAATCTACAGAATCAATCACAATTTTCTACCAGTGGCAAAGTTATATATGTTGATAATATATGCTGATGTGCAAAAGCAATGTTAACTCCCCTCCGTTTAGAATAAATGAGGCATTCCTAAATGGATTACATGCAGCTTCAATGAATCAAAACATCCATTACCCTTTTCCACAGGTAGCAGGGTTTTATTAATCTGGTATACAAATATGCATCCACTTCATTTTCCCAGTATCATGCTCGCTGTTTTCTCTGGTAGAGTGATAATCCATCCTTTAAATAAGGTTCAGTAATGTCCACTCCAGAATAAAAGGATTTTTCCTCTCCTTCCTGTAAAAATTTCTTGCTGAATCACAGGATTCAGCCTTCAATATATGCATGTGCATTATCTCTCTCTCTACATTTATTCCTTGAAAGCAGACTCTTAGGATCTAGATTCCTTGTATCACTTTAATCCTGGGAATCTGGAATCTTTAGTCTTCTGCATTTTCATCTTCAAAGGATTATGTAAACCAAAGCAAAATTCCCTAAAATATCAGTAAGGTGAAGTAAGAGACACTGTTTCTGAAGTGGGAGTATCTGGCAGCACACAGGATGGATCATGGAGGGGTTGTCAGGAAGGACCTTTGTTTTCTTGCTCTGTTAAGCTGCATGTGCTACAGTCACAGAGTACAAATAAAGAGACCCACTCCTGTTTTATACAAGCCAATTGCGTACTGCCAGCAGCTGACTGCTAGCCAATTGCAATGTAATGGAAATGACAGGGAACCATAACTCAGAATGACTTGAATTTCTAATTGCTTTGTGATATTTGAGCAGATTATTCCAACTCACTTGATATTACAGTAAACTAAGGATTATATTAATACAGAAATGGTGCAAGGATTTCTGGATATTTGGCATAGTAAATATGTGTCTGTATCTATATCTATAATATAGGTCCATGTGTACACTCTCCATGTGTACACTCTTTTAGCACTTCATGCAGAGATACATGCATTGCTTTATTGTTCACATAACATGGGATTCTACCTCAGTCTCTAGTTTCTAAAACAGCATGTGATGTTTTAGGTTATTTCAGGCCAAATTATATTGGGATTGTAAAAATGGTTCACAGTGACCAATCTGAATAACTGCAAGGGACAGTTTCTTTTTATCATTTCCACAGTGCAAATCTGTACTTAACCTCCACATTTATTTACACGGTCAGTTCATCATATTCTCGAGTGCTGCTGCAGTGGGTAATGTAAAGCTAAAACTTCCCAATATTAGCAATATCATATTAAAGCACCAGATATAACCAAAAGGAAAGAGATGACCCCCCCCACCCCCATGAAAGCCCAAATAGCAAGAATATATTGTACTACATTAGCATCATATTGGGCTGGTTCAGAAATAAGTTCAAGCAATGAACTAGAAAAGAAGAACACTAAAAACCATAGCAAAATATAGGCTGCATCTAGCTTGGAAATCAAAGCTGCAAATCACTGGCAA
The DNA here is from genome assembly GCA_020142125.1 of Phrynosoma platyrhinos. Taxonomy (NCBI): domain Eukaryota; kingdom Metazoa; phylum Chordata; class Lepidosauria; order Squamata; family Phrynosomatidae; genus Phrynosoma; species Phrynosoma platyrhinos. The sequence continues at coordinate 60,386,784 of JAIPUX010001232.1, read as the reverse complement.
GACAAGCCATCAAAATGTAAATGGCTGACATCTTGCTGCTACCATACGCAGGCACAGTTAGGAGTTATACTTAAGTACTTTTTTTAAACCTTGCAAAAGGATTTCTTCAGTGTCTCTTTCCACAAGGAGACTCATCTGGTGTGCAGCAATAGGGGAAGGACTACTGGTCACAGTACTGTCTCCCTGGCCACTGACTACGATGGATGCACTTGGGCTCATTCCAGCCATTTCTTGAGTACTGAGGGAGGAATGTGTAGCTGGAGGTGGAAGCTATTAATTCTTCCCTTCACACTCAAGACTAGCTGGCATGAGCCCTGATGCACCCTCTGCATCCAAATAGTGGCCAGGGAGACAGAATTGTATGGGGGAGCCCCCTTGCTCTCCTTGGATGCTGGGGAAGCAGCATCCATCACCACCCATAAGTATATTAGGGGTAACTTAAGGACATCACACCAGCCTTTTATGCCACCATTTTTATCACACTATTTAAGAATGGAAGCATACCAGTTAGGCATAATTTCTTGTCACGCTTTCTTCCAAAACAGGACCATGGCAATTCATGGTCACATAATCTGCTTTGTGCACTGCCAAATTCTGCCTTCTGGGAGGAAGGGCACGGGAATAAGTGGTTGTAGTAGCCAACTACCTCCCAAAGCTGTCTGCTATGTGAATGTGCAGACAGCAGCTGGTTTTTTTCTCCTGTCTCCTCCCAAAGCTATTATGTGCACATTTACATAGCAGCCTGGCACACCAAGAGGAAGCAGGAGGACAAGCAATCCTGGCTGCCAATACTTTCCCAAAGCTGGCTGCTATGTGACTATGCACACAGTAGCCGGCTCTGGAAAGGTGTTGACAGCTGCGGCTGCTCATCCTCCTTCCTCCTGAAGTGCAGGGCTGCTGTGTGCACATTCACACAACAGCTCTGAGCATCAGGAGAAAGTGTAGGGGAGGGGAGACAAGTGGTTGCAGCAGGCAACCACCTCCTGAAGACAGCTGCTGTGTGAATTTGCACACAGCAGCCAGCTTTGGGAAGGTACTGGCAGTTGCTGTTGCTGCAAGGGAGAGCGGGAAGAGGAGCAGAATCATGCCTGCTAACACCACATGACTGCCTGAAGTGGAACTGCAGTGGGAGGGACCCACTGGACAAGGCAGAAATGGAATATCAGAGAGCCTATTGATGGGTTTTGCCCAGCTATGAAAAGGTGCACTACAATAACAAACTAAATGTCTGAAATTCTTTGCTGGTTCCATTCTTAGGTATTATGGCTATTCCTGATTCAGGGAGCTACGTTACATGAACCAATAACATGCAATTTAACAGATCTATCAAATGACTATTACGATATCTTAGCAATTACTTCTATTATGTGTTAGAATATACAGATATGGGGGGATTTGATGTATTAAATAACAGAAGGATATTGACAAGCCAGATGTGTCTGGAGAAGGCGATCAAGACGATAAGAGGGCTGGACACCAAGACTAACGAGGAATAATTTAGGGAGCTGGGTATGTTTAACTTGAAAAAGACAAAATTGAGAGGTGGCATTACAGCCATCTTTAAATATCTGAAGGGATATCATGCAGAAGATGGAGCAAGCTTGTTTTCTGCTGCTCCAGAGACTAGAACACATACCAATGGATTCAAATTACAAGAAATTGATTCTTGTCATTTGAATCAATTTCTGATGTCCCTTATTGGATGTCTTTACACACAAGTTGGATGGGTATCTTTCTCGAGTGCTTTATCTGTGTGTTCCTGCATGGCAGGAGGTTGGATTAGATAACCTTTGTGGCCCCTTTCAACTTTAAGACTCACAGGAGCCCAGTTTCCCTGTTCCACAATCATAAATCACATTTATTTCTCTGCTGAACACTGAAAAAACAGATTTTCATTACACATATCTTTTGCTCTAACTTGACCCTCATTCAAATCCTAGGGAAATGTATAAGGTAGAATAGAATGTACTCTGCCTACTGTGGTGGCACCCTGGTGGCACATACCTCCTCCCGCAACATATATTGGTCAGCATCAGAATGCAATATTCAATTCAAACAGAGTAGGTGAGCATTTATTTCAAACTGTGTGCAGAGCCCATGTTGTCAGCAGGAATTACTCATAATTCCAGCTGGCAGCATGCCCGCTGCTTCTGATGTGGGATAAAAGCTCATCTACAATGCTTGAAGAGAACAACTCTGAGTAATTAATAAATGGATTAATCCCAGCCCAGTACTTCCAAGTGCCAGCCCCATAAACCCGAGCAACTTATTACATGGTAGTTAAAGTTATAGCCATGCAAATTGCGTTTTGGTGCAGAGCAAGAAGTGTTAAAAAATTGAAGTTGTGTCAGTAGTTGCTAGGGAACCAGATGCTAATATTCAAGCCATCCAATTGTGCAGTATAGCAGAGAATCTTTTCCTTAAGCAAACTTTTTATTTGGAGGTTATGAGGACATCGCATCGTTTGCCTTTTGTTTGGAAGACTGACATATGATCTCATGTACTCAGGGGAAAGGGTGGAAGTTAATAATGCATGGGATTTTAGAAAGAAACTTTCCCAAAGGGTGTGTAGAAGCAATGATCTGTTAGTCATTTTGAAGATCACTGCATTCTCCAAGGTATGGGTGGTGGTAAATTCAATATAAGTCATGTGTCAAACACAATATTTCTTATGGTATGAGTATGGTTTTTTCTCTTTCTCCTTCCTAGTTGTTTCTTCTTGAATATCCCCCTGCCCCCCGCAAACTGTTAAATACTGTTGATAAACCTTGCAAAACATGTATTTTCTTAAATCAATAATCCAGAGTTGAGGTGTAGCTACCCTTTAGGACTTCTGAGCTTCCTATATATTCCTCCCATTTAAAAACTATGTTGCAATCTATATGTGGAGACACGTCTATGCTGCCTTACTACAGTGGGCCCCTGGTATCCACTGGGGTTTAGTTCCAGGATCCCCCATGGATAACAAAATCCATGCATGCTCAAGTCCCATTAAATATAATGGCATAGCAAAATGGTGTCTATTATATAAAATGGAAAATCAAGGTTTGCTATCTGGAATGTATACTTTTAAAAAATATTTTCAAACCATGGATGCTTCAGTCCATGGATAAAAAAAACCAGTGGATAAGGAAGGTCAAGTGTATTTGATAACAGATAACAATGATTAAACTAAAACAGTCTCAATCTATCCACATTAGAAGGGCAACATCTGGATTTTCACATCAATCATACAATCTCCGGGATAACTAATAATGTGCCTCATAGATCAGTCAATCGTCTGATCTGAGGCTAAGTCAGCATTCTAGAAAGGCTTTGAAATTTTTATTAGAAGTACCCATGTTTCTTGAAGCCTATATTCTACACTATTATTCTGTTTTTATCACTAATCATTTCACAACCTCATATATCTTTTCCTTTATAAAATCCCCAACCTTGTATTAATTGGTATGCTATGCACTAGAACTTTCAGTTCACATTTACTTCACTATTTTATAGCCCCACAGCAAGCAGTGTGAATCGTTCTCTTCTTGTAAACATTATTGTCATCTTTGTATAAAAATATCGTGAGATTCAGCTGTTTAGACAGAGAACAACAATATCTTGAAGCCATATTCTATTCCTGTGTGAGGTCAAGCTGAAGACTTTCAATCTGGGGATACAAGCTCTATAATTATCATGATAGCAGAAGAAAAGAAAAATCCCAGAAAGGAATAAGTGAACATAATATTTAGACAGATATGTATATTCCTTCAGCCTAATATTTAAAAAACCTACATCTTATTAGTGATTGTCTATGTATCTGAATATATAAAGCACAATATATATCTTTTTGATTAACAGAATTATTTTAATTGTCCATAGAGTTATTATATAGTTATCATGTAATTTTGAGGAGGGGAGGGTAAATTGTTTTTATGTTACTGTTGTTTGTTGCGGGGGTGTTTTATACATGCAATTGTTGTGAGCCGCCTTGATTGCCTTCAGGCAATAGGCGGGGAATAAAAATAAATTTTATTATTATTATTATTATTATTATTATTATTATTATTATTATTATTATTATTATTAATAATTAGAAAATGTATGAGTAGGCTGATATTAAGCTATTGTTTCTGTATCTGAATACAGAGGCATTTGGGACAAAAGGACAAATTTTGGGATTTATAGACTACAAACACAAACACCATATTGTCCACTAAGAAACGTGCTTCATCTTTGGTAACTAAAGAAGGTGGAGGCCAAAATGTTTTGCTCTTGATATATATTTTTAAGTTCTGTTAATCACTTCAATAAAAATAAGGGTATATATAAAGCATACACACACACTAATAATGTCTCCATTTTAATTGTTTCCACATAGTTATTAGAAAATGTATGAGTAGGGTGGCATTTTTTGCTGTTTTGTTTTGGCCAGTTAGCAGGTTGCAAATGAATCTTTGCTTACCTTGGAGTAAGCTCCAGTGGACACAAGAGAACTTGTATCTGAGTAAATATGTACAAGATTGCCTTGTAGGCTTGATTGGTTAATTTGTTATTTGCACTGTTTAACTAGTACATATGTTTTTCAGGGACAGAAGGAAAGATCAGAAGGCACTAGGACCAGCGTATTCTATATTTAGTGTGCAGTCTTATGAAGCAGCTCCTAATAAATTAGAAAACAGATTGTATGTTTAGTTTCCACTTAAACTGAAAGTTTTCAATTGTTTATTTCTGTTTTGTGCAGAACCAGAGCGAATATAATTAGCAGCCAACCGAAGCTGGGGAGAATCCTGTTTGGAACAACTCATCCCTCAGGGATTACATGCTTTGGGTCACTGAAGTTAGGATAAGGGTAGAATTTGGCAGCAAGCATACAGAAAGCACTGATATTCAAAGAGGACAAAGAGTGATAGGAAAAACAGCACTCAGAAAGGCCATTTGAAGAGAAAGTGTATAGGATTTTTGTATACAAACTCAATTCTCAAAACACATACCCTCCCCACCCATCATCTTCCTGCATGAACAACTAGCAGTTTTAGACTCCAACCATGTAAGATGTTAAATGTTCTTGTTGGTGCCTCACATCAGTGCAATAGTCCTTTATGTCAGCAGATGGCACTTCCTGGGGCAGTGTGTAGTGGTGACACAGGGACAGCAGAAAAGCTGTTGTCATTTGTCAAGAGAAAGCTGTCATTTTATCCATGCTTCTACTACCTATGCCAGATGTAACAGAGCCCACCTCCCATGTTGCTATCTCTTACAATGGAACTCCAACCCCCCATGTTATCACTTCTTCAGAACCACTCCAGATTATCCTAAGAGAAAAAAAAATGATTCTAAAAAGGGACGAGTCTATGCGCCCTTGAGTATTTGGTGCCAATAAATCCCTTGACAAAACAGACTCACACAGTTCTCTCTCTGTTTTCAAAACAGAAAAAAGGTTTTCTTTTCAAGATGTCCTAAAACACAAAACAATACTAGGCTATGCTCAGATCACCCAGTTACAACAGTATCCTTTTCCTAATCTTTCCTCTTGAACTCCACCAGTCTCTTCACCTACTCTTCTTTCCCCTAGAGTGTACCCACACAGCAGAATTAATGCAGTTTGACATCATTTTAACTGCCATGGCTTCATGTTATGGAATCCTGGGATTTATTTTTAAGGGGGGGCATTTGTTGCTGATTTGTATGGGTGTACTCTTTTTAACTTGTAAGCTGCCTTGACAGTCCTGGCTAAAGGTGGAGTATAAATAAAGTTTTATTTATTTATTTATATATTTATTTATTTATTTATATTATTATTATTATTATTATTATTATTATTATTATTATTATTATTATTATTATTATTATTATTATTTGTCATTTGTTGTAGCGCCAGAGCTCTCTGGCAGAGAAGGCTACATATATCGCAAAACCACCAATTCCAGAATTCCATAGCATTGGTCAACAGCAGCTAAAGTGGTGTCATACTGATTAATTATGCAGTGTAGATGCAGCACTAGATGGCCAGAAACCACACTGTGTATTTCACTGCCAAATTGTTCTACTTCTTTCCCTTTTCTCTAGCTCCCCTTCATGAAATCCCAAGATCTGGACTGAACCCAGGAGATGGTGGACATCAGCTCTGTCCATCCCAGCTGCTTATAGAACCAGTTTTGGATCACTTAGTTTTTACTTCTCATGTAAGTGTATGGAGTCCTGAATTAAATCAGGATTACTGCTAAAGGTGGGGGATGCCCATAACTTCCTCCAGCTATTCATTTCCCATATGCGGGATGAACAAACTCCTGTGAAGCCCTCCCTTTTTAACCCACACAGGTGTGGGATGGAAAGTGAAAAGGGGGGGGGAATGGCTTGGGAAGCTGCATGACAAGGTCTTGATCTGAATATTTATGTATTTTCATACAATTTATTTATTTCATTTACATCACCATACACTTCTTTCAGAATAAAATGAATGATAAACTATTTTATTTTTTAAAAACGCAGCATATAGTTCAGCACTTTGAGCCCTACACATCGGAGTTGGAAGATAAACTAGACACTAAGGGGACTGCATATTCCCAGCTGTGAGCACATTTCCCCCTCTGGCAATAGCATTTTCTTACAAATGTGTGCCTTAGCAATCAGACTTGCTATTAAACTCATGTTTAACTTCTGATGACCAATCACAGAACCAAATGCACTGGAGTACAAGATACAGAGGTGAGAGAAAGCACGATGCTAGGATAAACAGATGTCTTTCACCATATAAGGTAGCACCACTTCTCAATATGTCTAAACATAGGCAAATTGTTCAGGAGTAGGGATCTGCCAGAGTTAGGGAGCTACCTGCCTCCCATTTTTACCACATGGGTCCATCCTCCAAATTGAGGCTAAGGATTTTATTTGTTTTTGGCACAGTAACCAATAGTGCACCCCAGACACTGGGGGGACACTATTGGCCATATTGCCATATTTGGGAGGCCATTTGAGTCCTTTACCCCAACTATAGAGCATTTTGACTTATACAAGTCTTCCCTCCCCCCCCAAAAAACAAAAAAATGACTGAAGCTGGAGGTCCAAACATTTCCTCTAAGGGCTTAAAGGGAAGCCTCCCAATATGGTGAAATGGCTGACAGCATCACTCCTGCAGAGATCTGGGGAACTCTAATGGCCAGTGCAAACATAAATGGGGGTGGAGTCAAAATCTGCGGAGAGCTTAAGGGTCCACTAAATGGCCTTGAGGTTACATGTGGCCCAAAATTTGTGGTCACAATTTCTCTAGTTTGACCTTGAGAGTATAGTGTTACTGACCACCAAAGTGGTACCTATTTATCCATCCTTTAAAGGTAAAGGAAAAGGTAATCCCTGTTGATAAGGTTGTCAAGTCGTGTCTGACCGTAGGGGACAGTGCTCATCTCTGTTACTAAGACGAAGAGCCAGCGTTGTCAGAACTACTCTGTGATCATGCGGCCAGCATGATTGCACAGAGTGCTGTTTACCTTCTCACCAAAGTAGCACCTATTTATCTACTTGCATTTGCATGCTTTCAAACTGCTAGGTTGGCAGAAGTTGGGACTAGTGACAGGAGCTCACCCCATCATGCAGCACCTGGGCCTCGAACTGCCAACCTGCCGATCTTGCAATCAACAAAGTCAGCATCTTAACCACTTGAGCCACTACTTGATGCATTCCTTCTCTAGTAACATCCAATTTAGACTACTGCAAAGTGGTGTTTGTGGGTCTGTCTTTGAAGACTATTCAGATACTGAAGCTGTCCCTTTCCCCAAACAGTTGTAAGTGGAATACATCTTGCAAATTTTAAAATGACTTCACAGTCTATCCACTTCTCAATCTATTTAAAAGCACAGTTTAAAAGTTTATTTTTTTTAAACTGTATATGACTCAGGTATCTGAATGGCCACACAAGCCTCCCCAGGTGCACTATCCAAGCACTGTACCATAAGAAGTCATAACGATCAAGTACCTTGTTACTGTTGGTGCATTATTTGATCATAAAATTTTTTGGAATGCTCTCTCCAGAGCTTAGCTGGTGAAAAAACTAATGGCATTTATACTCTGGGTAAAGACCTTTTTATTATGAAGCCTATAGATCAGCCTATAGCTCAGATCCAGGTTATTTGAATAACCATATTCTTTCATATGAACCTGCTTGTGTTTTGATATCTTCCAGGGAGTCCAATTTCTCTGTCCCGTCACCCTCATAGGTACATTTGGTGGGCATATGGGTAAGTGTATTCTCCATGTCTGGTCCCAAGCTCTGGTCCTCCCTTCTCATAGATGTTTGACTGGCATCCTCCTTATTTCCTTTTCACAGGCAGAAAACTCATCTCTGTACTTGTTGAGAACTGACGAAGAAATGGCTTTGTACAAGATAACTGTTTTTTTTTCATTTTTATTTGTTGTTTTTAATGGTTAATGCTTTTTAACTGTTTTAATTATTCAATACTTTAATTACTTTGTGGATTTTGCGTATTGTGAATTGTTGTAAACTGCCTCCAATCCTGAACTGGGAAAAAGATAGGAAAAATCATCATCACTATCATGCAGACCCTTTAAAACTAAGTGCTAGTACTCCAAATGGGCTGAATACCTCACCAAACAACAAATCACAGGATTTTGGAGGATAGAGTCATGACAGTTAAAGTGGTATCAAACTGCTATAATTCTGCAGTATAGATACATTCAAAGTCTTTTTACACCTGCCCAGTCCTCATTTTCTTCCTCTAGCTGGAAATTTTTTTAGCTGCACCAGTCTGTTGAGAATGATGAATTGCAGCAGCATGTCTGCAGTACAAAATGTCAGAAAACTTGAGCTGGGAAACACCTGAATTCTATTCTAGCCAGCTTTAAACAGGCAAGGTAAACAGTAGCTGGCTCTAGAATTCCTTATTAAGTATGTGTGAATAGCAAAACAGATAAAGGAAAAGGGGAAAGTAGATACGTCTGACTAAACAGCACATTAAAAACACAAATGTATATGTTTGGCCACCAGAAATTATAAGGAAAGTGGAGGTTGGTGAAAGAAAGAAAGAAAAAATCCTGGATACATTTTGTAAAAGCTTCCAAGTGTTCTCTACAAGGTTCAACATTTTTTTTTCTTATTAATGCAAAGCTTACCAGATCTGCTTGTTCCATTTCATAAGTGCATATTTGTTACTGAATGAACTGCTTCTTTTTTGTTGCGTACAAACCTATCCCTATTCTTTATATGTTATTTTTGCTTCTGGAACCAAAGTAATTTCCAAGTAAACATTGTCACCTTTAACAGAGGTACACCTCTCTATAATATTATATTACATAATGCCTTATCCTGTCTTGTAGATTTTTATTTTGTTTCATTTTATGTTCTTTTACAGTAACTACTCTTGTTGTTATGATCAGTGATGGGTGCGAGAGTTAATAATATGGGGTTTACAATACTACATGTTATAATTCATATCCAGGAATCCATGCTTAGTAAGAAAACTACAAAAATAATTCTCCATAAGTCCAATTTATTTTGTAAAATTCATAAAAGATTGGAATAATTTCCACAGTAGAACAAGAAAACTGAACAATACGTAATTCAGCAAGTAAAATTATAAGACACTTGTACGCTTGTTTTAAAAAAACAACCCTCAAGTAATATTCTCCTCCATTTTGGGTTCAAAGGAGGAGTATGAAACAAGAAAATTTCCCATGCCATGTCCTATTCAGTTTCATGTCTTACTTCCACAAAAGAAGGGTTCATTTTACAATGAATGCAACAAATGACTCAGTGTGCCAAAGAACATCATTCTTAATGTTGGTATTCCACATCCTTTAGCAGCCTCTAGTGGTTCTTGTTAAAAGTGAGGTCAGAATACTGTAAAAACTCACAGATTTGAGAAAATTAGATTAGAAATACATGATCAAAAATATTGGTTACCCTAGTTTTGATCTAATTTTGACCTATTAGTGATTTATCCAGTGCTGATTTACTTGGAAGAATAAACTTATCAATGTAAATGTGTGCACAAACCTTATTTTTTAAATTTTCTAATTTATTCCTTGTCTGCAAACCAGCATGGTGTGCACACTGATCTGCATATCAAACTTTTTTATTTTTTTCAAAATAGCAAATAAATGATAAGTTTTTTGAGTCTTCACATACAGTACTGTCTTCCCTAATCAAGACCCAAATTTCATTATATGCTGATGAAATTTCCATGTTTGAAACCCCAATGTTCTCTTGTTGTTGTTAACTGTCTTCAAATCGATTTTAACTTATGGCAAACCTATGACTGAGAAACATCTACGTCATCCTATCACCAACAGTCCTGCTCAGGTCTTGCAGATTCAGGACTGCAGCTTCCTTCACTGAGGGCCTGAACAGACTGCCAGAAATAGTCCAGCTTGAGGCCACTTTGGCTCAGTGCTAGGGAATCATGGGAACTGTAGTTTATTGTGGCACCAGAGCTCTCTAACAGAGAAGGCTGAATGTCTCAGAAAAAAATACGATCCCCACGATTCCCTAGCACTAAGCCTGGGCATTTAAAGTGGTCTCAAGCTGGATTATTTCTGGCAGTCTGTTCAGGCTCTGAGTCTATCCATCTGTAATGTGGTCTTCCTCTTTGCCTACTGCCTTCTACCTTACCAAGCATTTTATCTTTTCTAGTAAGTCATGTCTTCTCATGATATATCCAAAGTATGACAGCCTCAGTTTAGTCAACTTGGCTTCTAGGAAGAGTGCAGGCCTGATTTGCTCTAGGAGCCATTTATTTGTCTTTTTAGCAGTCCATGCAACTCTTCTCCATCATCACGCTTCAAATGACTTTATTTTTTTCCTATCAGCTTTCCTCACTGTCCAGCTTTCACAATACATATAAATTGGAAATACAATGGCAGGGAGAATCCTACCATTAGTATTCAGTGATTTATCTTGACACTTCAGGATCTTGTCTAGTTCCTTCATAGCTGCCCTTCCTAGTCCTAGGAGTTTATCACACTGGAAAAGAAACGGGATATTAGTCTATACTCCAGCAATATCCCGTGAATATCATGCAATAACACGATGATTTTCTCATGACGTTGTCATTATTGCGCTATTATCCTGTGAATAAAGCGGCAAAATTGTGCCGCTTTCCCCCCCCCCAGGATTTTCTTGAAAATAAAAAGACGCATGATTTTGCCACTTTATTTATGGGATAACTGTGCAATAATGACGACGGCACACGGCATCATGTGAAAATCGTAGTGGTATTGCACAATATTTATGGGATATTGATGGGAGCATAGCGCTAATATCCTGTTTCTTTTTCCAGTGTGATAAACTCCCTAGTCTTCTGATTTCTTGACTTCAGTCGCTATTCAGTCGCTTGACTGAACCAAGGTAAGAAAAATCTTGAACTATTTCAATATCTTCATCATCTACTTTAAAGTTATTTAAATCGCCTGTGGTTATTATTTTTGCTTTGTTAATGTTCAACTGTAAACCTGCCTTTGCACTTTCATCCTTGGCATTCTTCAGTAATCTTTCTCAATCTTTGCTATTTTCTGCTAGTAGTATGGTGACATCTGCATATGTTAAACTGGCGCTGTTCCTTCATCCAATTTTCTTGCCTCCTTCTGGATCTAGTCCTGCTTTACATATTATATGTTCAGGTTACACATTAAACAGACAGGGTGATCAAATGCAGTCTTGCCTGTCCCCTTGACCAATTGAAAACAATTTTATTTTTCTGTATTCTGTCCTGATGGTAGTCTCTTGTCCTGAATGCAAGTTATGCATCAGGAGAATTAAATGTTGTGGCACACCCATTTTTTAAAGAGTGATGCACAGGTTTCCAGGATCTACACAATCAAGACTTGGCTATAATCTGTAAAGGTTGATTTTCTTCTGAAAGTCTTTGGTGCACCCAGTTATCCAATGTGTATTTGCAATGTAGTGCCTCTTCCTTTCCTGAACATATGGCATTTTTTTGTTCCATATATGGTAAAGATCACTGTTGCAGTATTTTGAGTATCACTTTGCTTAGATGGGAGAGTAGTGCAATGGTTCAATGTTTATTGCAATCCTTGATGTCTCCTTTCCTGTGGATCAGGGTGTATATTAAGCATCTCCAATCTGTGTGCCATTCTTATGTTTTCCTGTATTTGCTGTCATATTTCAGTTAGACCTAGAGTAGATTCCATCTCTGTAACTTGAAGCAGCTCAATTGGTATGCCATCTGTTCTTGATGATTTATTTCTACCAAACACTCTGAGTTCAGCTTCCACTTCACTTTTTAAAATTAGAAGTTCTTCTTCATATGGTTCTTCATTGAATGAATCTGTTACCCTTTTATCTCTTTTATATAGTTCTTCAGTGTACTGTTTTCACAGTCTTTTATTGATACATGTTCATGTAATGTATACATTTGTATAAAAATAAATTCCTTCATTCATAGATTCAGCATAAGTTGAAGTCAACTTGATGGCAGTTAACAGCAACAACACCAATCAATGGAGGCCAATGCTACTGGCTACTGGTCATGATGTTTGCAAGCTCTTAAATTTTCAGAGACTGCATGCCTCAAACAGAATTTGGAAGGTTACCCAGAGCATCATCCTACCCACTCTTCAGTTATGAATATCTTCAGCATGCAATTATGTTCACTCATTTTAAGAGTAACATTCCAAACTATGGGCCAAAACAGATGACCCTGAAGGAGCAGTGTCACGCTGCTCCTTAGATTGCCAGACTGGGGCCACGGCAACCACACACCACATCCCCAAACCAACGTTTTCCTGGCAGAAAAAGAAGCTGCAGAAAGCTCCTCTTTTTGCACCAAGAAAAAGGCACCTTTGCCACTGTGGCGGCAGTTTTTTTATGCTTCTGCGACATGCAGTATCTAAACACCACACCACCACAATGCCAAATAACTGCCGCCATTGTGGGCAGCGGACCAGCTTCACAGCGTGTTGCTGGCATCTTGAGGGTGTGCATCGTGCATACGCCATGCCCCCAAGCCACCGGGAAGATGCCGCTTCGGGCCAGTCTGTTTTGGCCCTATGTCTCTGAATGTCAAATCCTGGAGAACAAAAGCTGGAGAGGACTACTGCCGCATAACCTGTTTGTGGGCTTCCAAAAGTAAACAAGAGGTGACACTAGGCATGTAGACACATAACCACACTATGAAAGAAGTATTTTCAAAAGTGATACATCCTTTTGTATACCAACAATGGCTATATTCTTTTAGCATTATTTGTTACATCAACCAATTCTGGAAATAATTTTATATTCTCACACTCGTCAGCTTCACAACAACAAATATTAAAGTAGAATTATTTTGGATGGTTTGGGGAACGGAGGGTGCATTTACACTGTAGAGAGAATGCAGTGTGAAACCACTTTAACTGCCATGGTTCCAGCCTACAGAATCCTGGGATTTGTAGTTTTGTGAAGCACCAACACTCTTTGGTAGAAAAAAATTAAAGACCTTGTAAAATTACAAATCAAAGGGTTACATCAGATGGAGCTGCAGCACTTCAAGTGGTGTCAAACTGCATTCTTTCTACAGTGTAGATGCATCCACAGATACACACACCCAGGGATAGAGAGACTGCTATTTCATGCTAATTAGGTTTGGTGTTAATAACTGATTTCTCTCCCCTCCCCCTTTTTGTGTGTGTAAAAGTTTGTCTGATATTAACAAGTCTACCATGGGAGGAGTAGAGGAGCCTGCACACACACATGCACACACAATTTCCTTAAGCTTCCTCTCAAAGTCCCACTAAGCAGTTTTTAGTGCATAGAACATGGATATCTAGTATCATTCTTTAGTTTGGTTTACACAGGCACAAGGTCGCTATAGCTACATTTTCCGTTCTATCTTCTGTTCTGCTTGCTAGACTTCATGTCATGAACATGGAAAACAGAATACAGGAAGAAAAGAAAATCTGAACTGAAGGGTGGAAAGGCAGGCTTATGAGCAAAGCATTACAGGTTGAGTCTACCTTATCCAGAAAACCAAAATCGGAAATATTAAAAAAAACACCCAAACCTTTTTTTATGGGTGGCTGAGATAATGACTCCTTTTCTTTCTGAAGGTTCAATGCACACAAAATTTGTTTCATGTACAAAATTATTAAAAATACAGTATAAATTATGTTCAGGCAGGCTATGTGTAGGAATAGGATGAACCATGTGGTGTAGTAGTTTGAGTGTTGGACTATGACACTGGAGACCAGATTTCAATTCCCTGCTCGAGCATAAAAACCCACTGGGTGACCTTGGGCATGTCATACCCTTTCAGCTTCAGAGGATGGCAATAGCAACCCCCCCTCAGAAGAAATCTGTCAATAGAACCCTATGATAGGTTCACCTTAGGGTTGCCATAAGTAAAAAAATGACTTGGAGTAACACAACAACAGCAACAAATATGTATAAGGTATACATGAAACATTAATGAATTTTGTCTTTAGATTTGGGTCCCATCTCCAAAATATTTCATTATGTACATATGCAGGTATTCCAAAATTCAAAACACTTCTGGTCCCAAGCATTTCAGATAAGAAAGACTCAACCTGTACATATATATTTACCACATATGCATCACCAGTGTTCATGTTTCATGCGTCCTAGCCTCTTCTGTGCTCCCGTTTTACAATATTCTAAATGTATCAGGGTTCCAAATTCTGTACATTTATCAGACTTAGTATGTTTTACACCAGTCTGGAGATTTGAAACTAATGTTTATTTTCTTAGACCTAGGACATTACATCCAGGAAAGATGCAATCACTCCTTTCATGGAAAGTGTTCTTATTGTTAATTGCTGCTAAGCTGGTTTCCATTTATGGTGACCCTGTGAATGAGAGACCTTCAGAAACTTTCACTTGGTTTAAACATCGGCAGGATGTTACAGAAAGATTTGTCCCGGGGGTTCTCCACTTTATTGGAAATTGTCTGTCAGGTGGCAGCTAAGTGTAGCTCCACTCTTCTCCTGACCCCTCCTGTTACCATTTATTACCTTTACCCATTCTTCCAACCCAGCTGAAAGTGTTTTGTTTGTTTTTTGAAGTGAAGATAAAACTGTATTCAATTCAGCAGGTAACATTTTAGCTGATGACTGAAGTATTACAATGAAGGAATGAGGAATCTGGGCCTATGCAGATGTTGTTTGACTTCAGTTCCTATCAGTCTCAGACAGCTGGGGTAGTACTGAGGGATCATGACTAGTATATTTTTCAACATCTGTAAGACAACAGGCTTTCCAGTTCTGTTCTAGCCATTAAGATGTTTCCAACATATTAAGTAGGTTTTCCTACATAGTATCTTTATTCAAAAATGATTTACACTTCCTGATTTTGAAAAAGTAACATGCATTAGGATTCAACCAGGAATTGAACTGGGCTATATAGAGGAAGTCTTGTAGCCTCCAGTATGATTAATTTATACAACAATGTTTACTCAGGGCAGACACCACATTAGGTACTAGCACACAATTAAACAGTTCAGTGTTCTTCTATACTAGAAAGATTTAGAAATACAGATTTTTAAAGTGTATGAGAATAGATATTACAAGGGAATACAAAGGACTACACCAATTGGCATGCAAAAGCAAACACTTCTACTAAAAAGCAAACAGTCTTAAAATTGTCTATATCACTGTGTTCAGAAAGCTACAGCACAGGAGCCTTTAACAGCAATGAATTTTGCAAAGAAGCATTTCCTTATTAAAGTTGTACACAGCAGTCACTTGCTAATATTTCTAAGTTAGGTGAGTGCTAGAATCACATTATGAGGACTGATTGTTATATTCAGCAGCTGCACAGGCATTGCCTGAAGCAGCTGTTTGAACTATCCTCCTATGAACTCCATTTGTTTTCAACAAGGGTGCAGTTCTTTGGGAACCCATGGTTCAATTTTTAAATTAAACAAGAAGCTGATTCCCACAGTTTCCTAATAATTCTTTAACACCACCTGGTCTAGGAATACCGCATACCTGAAACCTCCCTTGTGGGATGATGTGCTCTATTTTTCTAGAACTCTCATAATGTATTGTAGGATCCTCCAATATCTTAAATTATATTTTGTATTTTAATATCTAAATAAAAAAGTAGAATTCATACCACAGTAGTTATACAGTAGGCACACATGCAAGCCTCTTGACAAATTACAGCTATGCCACTGTAAAAACCAAAAACATGCCAAAAGTGGTGTTCAGACCTGTTTGTTGGTATTGTGCATTTCAAAAGAAAATTAACAATTTATATGGGACTTTGCAGCACACATATGTCAGGGTTTTGGGTGAGAAAGAATATTTTGCCAGGATCTGTAATTGTCCAGAGCTGTAATTTGTCCAGATGTTTGCCTGTTCACTTTCATCACTGAACCATTTCAACAAATACGATTTTATGCTGCACAACAATATTATCACTGACCAACAATGCATAGAAAATAGATAATATATTCACAAAACTTAAAAAATATATTTTTGCCCAATTATGATTGCCTTTTACCCTACAGGAAGGTTGAAGGAGGAAGTGTTAATGCAACATTAACATTGGTTTCTGCCAGTGCTGTTCTGTTGCACCCTTTGTCAGGTGAAGTGCAGCTGAAAAACTGTTTGCTTACATTTTACAATGCTCCATTCCTTAACTGTTTATAACATCCTGAACACTCCCTCTCATGTGTAATGCAACAAAGTAAGCATCAGCATTATTATTTCCTTGTACACAGGCCTTACCTGGGGATATTGGTGAGGTATGTCAGGACATTCTGAAAATCGTTTTCTGGAATTTCACTAAATGTTGAATATTCTGGAAAAGTGATGACAGGACAACCATCTTTTCCTCGCCCACCTAACAAAACAACAACAAAAAATATTATCTATTCACCATTTGATAGCCAAAACAAAACTAATCCAAATATTAAGATGAGAACAATTTACTTATTTCCAGCCCTTACCTCCTTAGGGAACAGCCACCCAACACATTTTGTCTAGTGGCACATACTTCATATTTTCACAAATTTACCAGTGTCTTCCTCATGTCTCTCTGTGTGCATGCTTGCAGGGATGGTACAGCCGTTCTATTTTGGCTAGTAAGTTCAAGCATTCAAAATTACATTTAGGCTGTGTATATGATATTATAATTTAAAGGTATAATTTTATTTTGCGAGTTGTTTATGTAACAACTATTGACATTCTATTCAGTGATACATAGGAATTATGATTTCTGACTAACATTAGTACAAAAAACATTGGTAAGGATTCTGAGTGTTGTGGTATTGGAGGAGAGCAATGAGGAGGGTGATGCTACTGCCTGACACCCTAGCAAAACATTTAGAAATTACTTAAGAACAGAACTGTGTTTTAAAATTGCAGTTAGGTGAGTTTTGGTTCATGTTCAAGCTATAATGTTAGCAAGTTTCAATAGAGAAGGAGAAAATGTTTGACAAGAACAGCACCAAAATGGGAATATCAGCAGAATTACAAGTGTAACTAATTTGCTAAACAGATTTAATGACAGAATATTAAATGTAGCTTTCATTTTAGAAGGCTACAATCCTTAAAGTTAGCTATTAGCATATCATTACTAGTATATAACTTAAAAACTATATGCAACTGAAATGGTAAATGAGAATAGGTGAAGGGACTCATATATATATATATATATATATCACAAACACATCTAGCTCTGTTTACTTTTATAATAATAAGAACCACATGTCACATGATCACAAGGGTCAACTGCATAAATCCAACAATACTTAATGTCAAGGAAGCTGGATTCTGCTAGGCTCAACTTCTTTCTGGATGTAATGAACATTGATTATGCTTGCGGGTGTGCTGTGATAATAAAAGTAAGAATTAAAGAACTGTTGTATGTAGACTTTTTAATAAACATGGACAACTATCCCTCCTTAATTAAGTAACAGAATATCCAAAATATATATATCATGCAGTCAGCCCTCTATATCTACAGATCGGCTTGAAAATATTAAAAATATATATACAGTCCAAAAAGCAAACCTTGATTTTGCCATTTTATATAAAGGACACCATTTTACTACCCCATTGTATATAATGTGACTTGATTATCCAAAGATTTAGATATCCATGGGTGGTCCTGGAACCAAACCCAGCATATACCAAGGGCCAACTGTATTTGATACCTGAAAGTACTCCAGACTGTTCCTTTTCTATTTTTGTTATATCAACAATCAGATTGAGCTGTCATTATGAATTTAATACCCAAGAACTATACAAATTTTAAAGGCCCTAACTTGTTTAGCTAGAATTAATATTTCTGTTTGAAGCCATTACTTTCTCCATTAATGCAGTTTTAATGGAGGAAAACAAACAACAGAAGAATTCTGCCGGATTTTTCAGTTGTTCAAACAACACTGTATTGCATCTGCACAAAGGACACTAACGCGATTAGTATGGGTGAAACACTGGCCACAACTTTTATTTGTACAGGGTCTGACATATTTAAATTTCAATATATCAACTATTTATCTAACCACAATTTAAGTATTTCTTAACAATAATTTATTTGACGAATGCCCACATGTTTTGAGCGCAAGTGCTGTTGAATATATATCTTTTTCAGGGCATGCGTCAAAATCTTTAACTTATCTCCTATCCAAATATAAACCCCTCCCCAACCGGATATGACACCAAAAAGCATTTTCATGACGTAACGACATTATGACATCATTAAGTTTAACATGACATCATAATAAATTTGTTTAAT
>JAIPUX010001232.1:60354182-60367990 GCA_020142125.1 Phrynosoma platyrhinos | reverse complement strand
GGGGGAGGGTCCCTGCCCGCCAACCATTCAATGCTTCTGAGTCATAACGTTGACAGACCCAACATCCTAGTTGTGACAAACTATGACTTCTTGAATCTCAAAGTTCAATACAGTTAATATAACCATAGAGATGATCCCATCCCTATAACTTTCTCCCTACATTGTCAATAGTCAACAACATAAATTATAATAATAATTGGTAATGTCGTTTCCCCAGGGAGGGCGAAAAACCCAGTCAATTACTGGGAAAATTCCCTCCCGGCCCCCTGAAGGCGACCAGCAGCAGCCTGAGTGTCCACAACATGTTAACCAATAATTAAAGGGTGGGAGGGATGGGTTGCTGTCCAGAAATGAAATGGCTGCCGACACGAGGCAGCGCAGGGCTTTATAGCCCCGCAAATCTCGCCGTCAAAACCCCGCGAGATTTAAAACCTCGCGAGACTTTAGCCGCGAGATCGTTGTCATTGGCCAGGCCGACTGGAAGAGGTGGGCCTTCCGGTCCCCCCGGCCAATCACGCGTCACTGCCCTTCTAAGGCAGACGCAACAAAAGGCCCCCTCCCAACTCGTCGGGGGTGTGTCTTTTTTGCAGCTTCTGTGTCACACAAGTGGAAAGTGTGTTGGTGGAATGTCACCTCCGGATACGAGTCTTTGTTTATACAACATTCATTTTGTAAACTGAGGTTTTCCAGACATAGAACATGTACAAATTGAACCAAGAAAAAATACATATTTTAGAATGCACTAATACAGAATGACTACAAGTCAATAATTCAACATACTTCTAAAAATCTATCAGGAGCATTCGATTTCTCACCTGACAGAAAGGCAAATTTTTTCCTCAGCTGGACCTCAATATCTTCAGCACAGAGGGGAACAATATCTTGATGCATGATTTCATCTGAAACAAATCCCAAGAATTTTTTTTAATTTTATGTAGGAGCATTTGGTTTTATTTTTATATGTATATGTGTGTGTGTGTGTATAATGCCATTTCACAATTGTGCTCAGCATCCATTTAAAACCATGTCATACATAAAACCAATTAAAAGTAAATGCTGATGCTGTGAACATTAAAGCCAAAAATAGTAAAGCTATATATGTATGAATAAAAGGCTGCAATGCTGTAGAAAACAATGGTTTCTACAATAGGTTCAGATTGTGAGATAATCTTTGGGAAATCTTTTAAGACAATGTGGCAGCTGAGATCTATAAATCAGAGCACTGTTCTCAAGAATATCCCCACTAAATTCAAAATGTTACATCTTCAGCACATAGATAGGTAAATAGGTATTGCTTTTCGATAGTAGCACAACATTCTTATCTGAATCCTATTGATAGTTCCCATGGGAGGAGATCAACGAAACCAATTAAGTTGGCACTTATGGAAATCCCAGTCTACTCTATGTTGGTCTACTCTACCAACAAGATTCAGGCATTTGAGCTTGTTTGTACACATTTTTGTTTGGTATCAACAAGTGTTAACGGGTGAATAAAGGCTGATATGGTATTATCATTTGCCTTTCCCAATGTTACCTAGTAGTATGACACTTCAGAAAATATGTACAGATAAAGATACATGTTTTATATTAACCATTACTAGAATTCATGCTTTAACCAAGGACAGAACTGCATTTGGGCATCACTCTATTTATTTCTATAAACCACTTTTATATACCCATGGCTATGGTGTTCCCCTGTATTTTCCCCCTGCCAAGTCTCCTGGAGGATGTGAGAATCTGGGGCTGCCTCCACAAACAGAAAGGTGAAAAGCCACTGTGTGCACTGCACATGTAACACAATGTGTGGCACATAGGATCTGTCCACTCAAGAGTTGTGACATTTATCCTATATGTGTTTTCATTAATCTATATACAAATGAAAGTATTGGCACACTATGTATTTCCCCCTTGAACCCTCCTCTCTATTAACACAAATCTAGATAATTGACCAGAAACGGGCAACTATGACAGATACAGAAGCAGTTTCCTGCCTTGGAATCCTCCAGGGCTATGTTTCACAACCAGAAGGGGACTTCTGGACACTCTGCAAAAATGCTCCCTTCCACAAAATGCAGAAGTGTTCAGAAGTCCCCTTCTGGTTGTGAAACATTGCTATTTTTTGATATTAAGAAGAGCTTGCATTCTGTTTATAAGGTGAACTGCTACTCTTGGATGTTTCCAGGAAGGCAACTCACCCTACTCTTGGGCCACAAAAAGGTTGGTACATGGGATCAAGGACTGCAAAAACAGACTGAGGGGGGCATAGGTGGACCCAGGACTGTACTTTGCCTACTTCTGTGTAAGATATAACGAACATGAAACAAATAACACATTTTAACCAGTTTTAGCACTGCACATCCAATATATATTACTAAATCTGGTTAATAGTACAAGTGACAGCTTAAAGTTGAGATTCAAAACAACTAGAGGAGGATGTTTAAAACAAAGAGAGCATGACCTAGAAGTAGCTGAGTATCCCATTTTCACAAAGCTTCTTTAGGGATGTACCATGGACAGCACCACTTCTTACAAAATTTCCTACAATATCATATTCATAATACATATATTTTCATAGGCATCTTTCACCACATATACTCTGTAACACCCTTGTTTCTATCAGTGTTGGCTATGTGTGTAAATGCAACAAAATAAACATGTATGTCCATTATACACTAGTATAATGCAGGATACTACTGTTTGCTTAATTGGAAACAGTATCTTACGTAGAGTATATTTTGCAAGCAAAAGGTCACAGGCTCAGTTTCTAGCAACTTCAGTTAAGGATGGGAATGCCCCAAGAGAGCTTCTATTATTTTGTGCAGCCAGTACAGAGTAAGACAAGTGAACGATCTAAGTCAGTAGAAGGTGGTTTCCAGTGTTATGACTTGTGTGAAGTGACATAATCCATTTTTGAGCTTATAACATCTGAAGGGGCACTTCTTTAAAAGAAGTGGCATAAATGGTATTCAAGACTATAAAAGAAATGTCTGTAAGAACAGACATCTACAAAAATCTATGCACTGCATCCAGTCTAATCACTTACATTTAAAGTGTGACCACAAACTATATGAAAACTACAAAAGGATACAAGATGTTAGGGAGTTACAGGTCCTAAGGGCAGCCCAGAGGAGAAATCCTTGGCTGTGCTGCTAAAGTATCAAGTGCAGTCCACAGAATGCACCATTTCTTTTTTTTAATTTAATTTATTTCTATAACACACAAGACAATATTCGAACAATATATTACATATTACATAGCTTATATGGTAAATAATATATTACAGTACCATATAAACTATACAGTATCACAAAAACCCACCAACCACCCTCCAACAATTCCTTCCCACTTCATTCTACATGTCATACTTCTTGACATCAACTAACATATAACCACAATAACCACAACATAGAACTAACATTACAATAAAATAAACAAAAACAAAACAAAAACAAAGCTTAACTGAAAATCATCGAATCCATTCTTATTTCTATATTCTTCCATTAAATGAATATTTGCCTTTTATTCACTCGCTTTTCTTATTACCCCTTTTTTATATCCTATTTCACTTTCTTATCCTAATTTTTTCTTGATCTCTCCTTTTTTTACATATTCCCGTATAGTTTTACTTGTAATAATATTTACTTCTTATTATGTTTTAACCAAATATACTCTTATTTTCTATTATCATACTCATCACAATATTTTCTGAATCTTTCCCATTCTTCAACCACCTCTTGTTCCGCTTTACCATTTAATAATCCTGTTAGTATATCTGACTCCATTGCTTCCCATGTTTTATCTATCCATTCTCTTATTAGTATTATTTTTTGTTTCCACTTTCCCGCCAATAATATTCTTGCCATAGTTATCATGTACAATAAAATACGTTTGTTTCTCTTTTCTAGTTCTTTATCTAGTGTATCTGTCATATTTAACAAGAAAAAGGTGGGGTCCATAGGTATTTTTGACTCATATATTTCTGATGTTGTTTCTTTTATATTTTCCCAGGATTTCTTTGTCTCTACACAATTCCACCAAAGATGATAAAATGTTGCCTTTGGCTTGTTAGAATGCACCATTTCAAAGTAGATGCATGGTGATCTTCCATTATTGCTTCATTTCTTTTTAAAACTGCCCCACAGAACCTTTCCAGACTTTTGAGTAGCAAAAAATCCAGCAAACACTGAAATATTTAGATAATTACAACTATTTATCTTAGATCTGCAACCTTGTAATCTAATATACTTCACAAATATTTCACCTTTGATTCCTTACCTAAGAAAACCCTAAGAAATTCATGAAGTTGACAGGTGACATGAAGGTGTGTGCACACGCACACACACAAATTAATGAAACATTTACTATACATTAGTAATAAAACCAAAAGCATTTTTAAATAGTACTAATAACAGCAAATAACCACAATTCAGAAAAATTAAGGACTGGTTAGATTATTTCATCTAAGGAGTTAACAAAGAGCCTCCTATACAATTTGACTATGATCAAATTTTCAGCTAAGTGGAATTCATTACATCTGAAACAGAAGGTATGGCAAGGTATGGGAAGCAAAATTATCCACACAGTGGTAAACAGCAAGAACATATGACCACATGCTGATCATTTGCTAACTATATCATATAAGCCTTTACACTAGGATAACACTGGTGGGAATGGCATCTTAGGTCACAGTACTTTGCCAAAAGACTGTCATGCACTAGCAGTATGTACTAACTTGTTTTCCCGAACTAGGCTGGGGTCTTGAGAATCTCTCTGATGCTTTAATTTTAGTGCTCGTTGGAAGCAGGGAACCCATCCTTACTTACTCCATCCAAATACTGTACCATTGCTTCCAATGCCCAAACAAAACATTTTTTGGGGGAGGGGGGATACAAAACTATACATTTAATTAATAACCTACAGGTACTGATACAAGAAAGGCAAAAACAACCCCAAATCTGAATTACTGTACTAAGTTGTACATGTGAGTTAAAATAGTCCCATCAACCAGTGACTGAATTTCATCAGTAGCAGCAAAGTTTGGAACACTAGCAACAAGAAAAGTGTGAGTCAGAAATGCTGTTGTTATGTGTCTTCAAGCTGTTTTTGACCTGTTGTTGTTGTGTCCTTTCAAGTCATTTGTGACTTATGGCTACCCTAAGGCAAACCTATCCCAGGATTTTCTTGGTAAGATTTGTTCAGAGGAGGTTTGCCATTGCCTTCATCTGATGTTGAGAGAATGTGACTTGACCAATGTCACCCAGTGGGTTTCCATGGCTGAGCTGGTCTTCCAGAATCTTCACCTATCACTCAAAGCACTACACCACATTGACTTTTAAATTGGCAACGGGAAAACCAAAATTATGGGACAAGCCATACTCTTTTATAGCTTGGGAGCAGAAAAAACAGAACAGGTTCCTTTTCATGTCTGTACCTCATTTGTACCCCCAGGAAGCATCTGTCTGAGCCAACTGGTTCCTGGGGTCAGGACTAGTCCAGACAATGTCCAGAATTAGCTCAAATAATAACCATGGTAGATCTAAAAATATGATTGGACTATTCTAACCTCATCCCAATCACACATGATGGGAACAAAAAAAGATTTTCCATAAACAGGGACCTGCGATTTCTCTTAGCATAGGAAATAATCAGTTTCCTCATCAATACTAATTTCAGCATATTTAAATAGAACATCACTACTACCCACAACATTGCTATTATGAAGCACTTGTACATTACTTTTCATGTCATTTTTTCCAGAATGAGATCATTCTCACTTCATATTTTAACAAACTTCAATTTAGCCCCCCCTTGAAGATATAAGTATGGACTTTCTTCAGAAAAATGTGTGAGTTACAGATGTTCTATTTTAAGCATATACATTTCATAATTGAGTATTACGTCTGGAGAATGAATTGCTCCTCACAAAACACAAGTGAGTGTATTGTAGTAGTCTACAAGAGATATCCTTCATTTAAAAAAAAGAAGTCCCTTATATTATGACTTAAAAGCCTGCCATTCATCATCTACAAGTGGGGAATTGAAGCCTTGAAGCAAATCTTTTAATTTTGCATCCCTTTGGGGCCTTTATCCTCCTCCTTACCAAAAGTTAGGGGAGCTCCATAAGTAAGGCAATTGGAATTACGAAACGGTTAGACTGTAGGAACCTTTATATGACAAATGAGTCCATGTCACTATTAACTAACTGAAGAAGCAGCTGTCTCTTCAGACTTCTTAACATGGAAGTTTAATTTAGCAACTTAACAAGTACAATTAGAACCAAACTTTTGGAATCAGAACAAAAAATTAGAAAATGTATAACCTAAACATATCATTAGCATCACAATAAAGTTCAAAGAAAAGCACAAGCACTGTAAGTTCTCACCCTTCCTTTACATTCTGTTATTTGCATCTTAGTTAATTTGTATTCTGGTTGGACTGATAACTCACAAGTAAATGCATTGTGCTACTAACTGAAATTTTGTTAGCAGTTTTGGTAAGTACTGTGAAACATAGCAAGTTAAAGCTGTGGATGTGGCTTCTGTTAAGCACGTGCTTCAAATCTTGAAGTGTATAAATGTGTAAACTGACAGTCACAATAAGAGCAGACATATAGAATTCCCATTGATTCAGTGGATCAACTCTAGTTGGAATTAACAACTGGATTGTTACTGCTGCTACTATCAGGTAAATCAAAATCAAATTTCTGTTGTTCTGAAAAAAGTGTCCAGTAAGAAACAAATAGTTATTAGCAAATGTCAGCATCACCATAATTTGCAGCTTGACAATGCTGATAGACAGTGCAAACTGGGACCCAATCACACCACACAATTGCAGGGCTATAATTCTGTTTTAAATGTCATGGCAAAATTCTGGAATTTGTTATTGATGGGGGGGGGCATTCTGAATTCTCAGTCTTACCAAACCCTGGTGCCTCATCAAATTACAAATCCCAGGACACAATCATGGCAGTTAAAATGTATTAATAGTGCTACAATTATGTAGTGTAAATGGGCCCAGGTATAACATTCTTAGGGGGGTTGCAGACTGCCAGAAATAGTGCAAATTCAGTCCACTTTTAGGGTTAGGGTTAGGGTTAGGGAATCATGGGAACTGTATTTTATTGTGGCACCAGACCTCTCTGACAGAGAAGGCTTAATGTCTCAGGAAAAAAACAATTCCCATGATTCCCTAGCACTAACCCTAACCCTAAAAGTGAAGTGAATTTGCACTATTTCTGGCAGTCTGCAACCCCCCTTAGTCTGAAGGAGGTGATCCTTCATAATACCTTCCCCTATCTTTTCTCTACAACACAACCAATTATTATGTGAGTGACCAGTAGCCAGTACCAGGTCTTGTTTTGAATTCATCTTCCAATTCTGCGTATCTTACACAATTAGGTAGGAAGCTTCAACAAAAGGAAAAACAGTCTCCACCTCTTACCAAAACACACCTGAGAAGTGAAATGGAAACACAAACCTACTGCACCATGTACGCAACCTCATACTTACTTTTCTTTATCAGTTATAACAAATCCAAAGGCTATATAGCTATATTTCTGCCAACATGTTTCTAAGTTTTTAACCTTAAAAATACAAATTAAGGGCCAATTCACACGCCCAGGTTAGCAATATGAGAGGATCTCAGCAATATGTTGGATGTAGCAAAGCAGCTTTGCCAATGCTCCACATCAGCTTACAGTTCAACTCCCACCAAGCTACTTAAGAAAAAAAGATCAAGAAAGGGCACAATAAAACTAAATCGAACTCACAGTTGTTAGGCAGAGGCAGCTGCTCGACTGCCTTGCCACTTGCTGAAAAATCCATGATTAACCCATGTATCCATCATAACATTTTCGTCATATAAATTAAAGGCTCTTCAATGCAGCTGATCTTGACCAATTTTTTGACACGCAGTCACCATGAGTAAACTTTGGATGCAATGCCATGTGTTCTTTCTTGCGCATAACCCTACTGAACACAGACTAAACTTACTTCTTCTGTGTAAACATTCACAGGATTAGAATCCATGAACATAGAGCTATTTTGATCTAGATGTTTGCATGCTTGTATGTTTCTACCATACTGGGGAACTGTTTCACAAAATAGTCACCAGACTATTGCCTACCAAAGGGAGCACTTTCAGACCTTGTTCATCTTAGGGGGTGCTGGACACTTGAAGCAGAGCACATAAAGAATATGGAACTATTTCTACATTGGGCAAGAGATGGG
Organism: Phrynosoma platyrhinos; assembly: GCA_020142125.1. Classification (NCBI taxonomy): domain Eukaryota; kingdom Metazoa; phylum Chordata; class Lepidosauria; order Squamata; family Phrynosomatidae; genus Phrynosoma; species Phrynosoma platyrhinos. The sequence goes on along the minus strand of JAIPUX010001232.1, from coordinate 60,359,762 downwards.
TAAATTGAATGACCCTTGCAGAGAAGCATCACTAATTGCTTCTTTGAAGATGTGAGTACCGGGAACTTCCTTATTCCAGGTCCATCTGGCCAGCCATTTGTCCATCTAACTCACCTCACAGAGATTGTTTCTCTACAAGTCTGAACAAGAATTAGAACCTTGTTCTTGTGCCTTTAACAACAACTGCAGCAGCCTACAAATTTGACCTGCTGATCCACAGAAAAAGCCAAGCCTGCTGTTGCCTTTTCCAGGTCATTGGCACTCTGATATAATCTGGGCTCACAGAACAGAAAGATTACTCAGAAAATATAAAGATTCTTAGCATTATCCTCAGTTCACTCAAGAAAACCTTTAAACCAGCTGGCAGGTAGCATTAAGAGTCTCCTACTCTTACAAAGAATCTTTCTTGGGCTAGAGGTGGAGAAATGACATGTTTCCTCTTAGTTCTGTCCCAGGCCAATGGACAGCATGGGCAATGTACCTCCGATAACCTGATTTAGGATTCTCTTGGTCCTTCTCTTAGATTCCATAGTTTTCAAACCCTAGGAAGGTCTTATCTGGCATCTAAATCCAGGATATCTCACTCTAAAAAGGATTGATACCTCCAACAAGCTAGTTTGTATAACTCATAATTATTTTGTCTTTCACGTGTTGGCACTGTTGACAAACCCTAACCCATAGATTTCTCAATTTGCAAAATTTTAACTTGGCAGTCTTGACAGGAGAATCACAAGAAAGAAAGCAAAACTTCTAACTGTAAGCTCAAAGGCTGTGACCAGTACTAGATATATAATGGTTAACTTCCCACTTTTTCTTAAGAATTTTTTTTATCTTGCAGTGAAATAGTGGGGTATTAAACATCACCATTTCCAGGCTGAGAAATAATTCCAAACAGGAAAAAGCTAAGATTGATAAATAAATTCTGTCTCCTACTCTTACAAAGAATCTTTCTTGGGCTAGAGGTGGTGAAATGACATGTTTTCTCTTAGTTCTATCCCAATCCAATGGACAGCATGGCCAATGTACCCCTGAGAACTTGCCTTACATGAAATTGGCCATTTTTTAATATGAATTAGCTACCAGTATGAAGTTTTAGCACTCCAGAGATTCAATGTGGTGTAATATTTGGACTGGAACTTGGAAGAACAACTCCTCACTGAGCCATGATGTTCACTGGATCATGGGGTGGCCTTAGACCAGTCACTCTTTCTCTGCCTGGCCTACCTCATATAGTTGTTATGAAGATAAAGTAAGTGGAGAGCTATGTGTCTTACTTTTACACTTGTTGGAGGAAAGGTGGGATACAAGAGTAACTAATACATTAATAAAAAAAGGCAGAATATCATGCTCACAGTTTATGACACATGTACAGTGATTGACTTTCAACTGCTCAGTTTTAAAGGCTGTTTCATCAGCACCTACCCTAGAGCTGCCATCTTCTTCACACACTACATAATCTTGTTCTAGTGCCTTTAACGACAACTTCAGCAGCCTACAAGTTTGACCTGCTGATCCACAGAATAAGCCAAGCCTTCTGTTGCTTTTTCCAGGTCAGTGGCACTCTGACTTAATATGGGCTCACAGAACAGAAAGATTACTCAGAAAACACAAAGATTCTTAGTATTATCCTCAGTTCACTCAAGAAAACATTTAAACCAGCTGGCAGGTAGCATTAAGTACATTCTGCCTGTATCGCTTTTGTCTCCATTAAAATATGCTTTCTCTTCCAAGAAAACAACATATTATACACATTTGTGTAGAAAATACATAAAAGACCAAAGGTTGAATATATACCAGCTAACATTCTCTTTTTAAAGAAATTCTTATGAGTCTCAGATTTGTTTTCATTCTTGTGTTCAGCAGAACACTTTTGTTAAAAAAAAAAAAAAGCAGCAAATTATCTTGAATGCAAGGCATACCCAAAGACTACTGAAGAACTTATTCTGAAGAGAAACATCCTCATTCCCGATGTGCAGGGCTACTGAGAAATTTACTTACTATTAAATTCTATTCTTCTAAATAAAAGTATCTCAGAGATTGAAAATGTAAATCACCAACCTGCCATGTCATTACTCTTCGTCTTGTATTCCTCTGTTACACTCATGCATACCAAACAGAACACAAGACTGGCAACGTGAACTGAATCAGCAGTATTTGGTTCCCCTCTTTTCCTTTTTCCCCCTCCCCAATTTCTACAAAAACAAGCTTTCAGTTTCACAGTGGACTGTAGCTTCACTATTTACAGTGGCTCCAAAGCTTCATTCATACTCCATTAGAGAGAGAAGATTCTGATGGAAAGCCTAAAGAAATTTTTTTTAAAACACACATCTTAATTAATGTTTGTTGCAAACAAGTTTGGGAACAAGATACAATAAAAATTGCCAGAATTATCTCCTCCCTATTCTTGCAGCAGTCCACTCATAAAGGTAATAAAATGCTTCTGAGTGAGAACTACAATCAAACACCATGACAAAAAGAGAGAACAATTTCTAAAGGAGCAAGCGGTCCATGCAAAAAGGAAACAGTAATTCTGTTTGTCATGATCCTTCAGTAAATATCCTTTAAATGAACTACGTAATAAATTCAAACTAATGTTACGTGGCACTGCACTATTTAAGTCTAATACTATATACTCTTTGGCTTGACACATGAAAATAAAACCCTGTGAATACAGGCTTACACATGCATATCTCCATGCTGGACAGAAAGATTTAAGACTTTAATAGCATAATGTAAACTTCATGAATTAATAGTCTACACCAGTATTGTCAATGCAGTAAAATCACTGGGGGTCAGAACAAGAAAAGGAAGAAAACATGAAAGGAAGACACACCTGTGCTTTTCTTCAGAAGATACCACAGCTCTGCAATATCCTTGTACAGCAAGGAGATCAGACTTAAAGTCATATTGCCATAAATCAATTCAGCGATGGTGAGCTTGTTCCCTCTGAGACTCGCTTGAAGTCACAAGGAAAGCTCAAAACTGCACCTTTCACAGTAAGAGCCAAGCTCAATGGGACACAATACCTTTCTTCAAGTTACAGGCAAAGCCAGTGTGTCTTTCAACAGGATCAGAGGTCCACCAAAGGGTTAGCTATTTATTGCCATCTTCATGCTTTCCATTTTTTGGTAAAAGACTTCACATGTAATAGGCTATGCTTAGTTACTCAAAATGTGAAGATAACTACTGAGTAAATTCAAACAACCAAGAAACACATTTGTTTTTAAAAAAATTCAAATTAATTTTGAAGCCATACTGGAGTGGTTTGTCAGAAGCCTCCCTTAAGGAACCCTACTTTAACAAATGGTAACCTATCAAGTAAAGCCATCTCTTTTTTAGCCAGAAAAGAACAACACAGATCAGCTGACAGCTGACTCTCTCAAGCTTCCTAATGAGACAATCCCTTGAAATGAAATGGGAAGTTCCACATTTAGCTAGTAAAAATTCCCCAATCTCACATTTTTGAAATGAAGGTACAGAGAAATGAAATTATCATTTTCACTGGGCTCTCGATCAATATGTATTCAATAAATATTGAGCTTTACAGAAACTTTGCTCAGAAGATATGAAATGCATGAAATGCAGGTAATGAAAATAATTGTCTATGTATTCTCAGATGATTCTCTTGAAGCATTTCAATGGATTAAAAAAATCTTCAAAGCTTTCTCCCCCCCCCCGCTTTTCCCCCCCTTTTGTCCTAAACTTTCTATAGGTATTCTCTCAAAATAGAAGATCTGGAACCCTCCTGAAAGTCATGATACAAGGAAAAAAAGTGCATCCAGCTGCAACAGTTTCAAAGACTGTAATGAAAAACTTAGACCATAACTTCATAAAATGTTTTTATTTATGCAAAAAGCTTAAGACAGTATGAACCAGATCTTCTCTCTGAGAAACCTATTCTTTCTTTCCCTTAGCAAATGTAATATCATGCTTTTTTAAAAAAGCTATTTTTATATGTAAACATATGTAAAAAACATTTTTCAAAAGGAAAACATTTGACCTTCTATATAGTTCACTGATAAGTGAATATGAACTTTTGCCTACCAATGTTAAGCAAAGTCTTACTTCACTTGATCCTTTTAGGTAATTTACTACAAGGCTGATTATCTGTTAATTAGCAACCTCCAGATTATTACTAGCAGTTTCAGACTCAGTAATACAGACTGGCAAGACAGTAAATGAAAGTGACAGAAACTAAGATCCAAAGAATAAAAAAGGCTGTTTTGGTGCAAGAACTGCTTCCTCAGTGTTACCAAAAGGTCAATGAGGGCATGGTACATAAATCATGGATTAGCAATTAGGTCTATTCATACAAAGTGCTCAAACAGGAACTTCAGATTTCCTCTTCCTTATATGTTTCCATATGGAAAAGCAATCAGTTATTTGCTCAATTGTCCTGATTTATCAGTGGATTCTGAATGCAGAGTAACAACCCGCAATAAGGCTTCATTTAATGTCATGCTTCTATTTCTTTACCCAAAGCAGGGACAAGATGTTGAATTATCTTAACTACACGTGATAAGATTAAATCTTCCTGAAACGAAAGTACAGTATCAAACTGGTTTACAAAGCTACCACAATAAACAAACTAACAAGGAACTTTCTCTGAGAACACAGTATTCATTTGAAAACATAACAAAAACACAGTAATAATTCTGCTATTCTGTTCCTTGCATGTGAATGTAAACCTGTAGAGTAGCACTGAAGAAACATCAAATTTTGATATATATTTTTTAAAAAACCCACCTATGACTGATTCATGTATATTCATCACAATGGCTGGAACACCAACAGATGACTTGAGTGAGAATCTTATTATCACTGACAGAAAACAAATTCATCTGCAAGTAACCAAGGACAGTACAGAGTAACCTGAAGAACACTAATACTTGATAATATTCTTTCTAATATTTTAATAATATTATTAATAATTTCTAACAAATGTCTAATATTATTTATGTTTATTTTGCTTCTTCAAAATAACTATCACCACCACCATTAAAAAAGGACTAACTGTTTGTTGTAGAGCACAATAAACACATCTTTGAATTAGAAAAACAAACTAGTGGCAAAAGCTAATACTGGCTCTGCCATCATATATGCAAGCTCCCCTACCTGTCTTGACTTGGTCCATCTATCCATCCATCTACTACTGCTACTTCCTTCTGCTGTTAAGACAAGTTAACAAGAGCTTCCCAGCCATGCAAACCACCCTTTTATTTGGTGTTCACCATGCCTTGGGTTGTGCTCCTTTCTTTTCTTCCTTTAAGTATAGACCAAAATGTCTACATCAATTTGGCTACTACTACCCTTGCCCATCTCACTCAAAAGTTTTCTAGCTGTTTTAGTAAAACTTTTGCTGGAAATTGATGGAATCTCAATTCTCATTTAGAAAAAGCCAAATTTACTGGACTATTGTGGATGACCTCTGGTGGAAGTGTAGGTTGAGATTTTGGATACTGGCTTGCTTCACTATGCCCTGGTGCCCATGAGTGACATAATGCACATGGCATGTGCTACTGCTTCCATGGCATGCAACCTCTGTAGTACTCTCCATCGGCTGGGAGCGTTGGGCCAGGA
>JAIPUX010001232.1:60323670-60354172 GCA_020142125.1 Phrynosoma platyrhinos | reverse complement strand
GAAGGCCCATGTTAAATTACAAGGCCACAGACTATCCAGAGAACCCAAAATCTTCCATAAGATTGCTGTTGCCTATATTCTTCTGCCCCACTTTATCAGACAGTTCATAGGAGCAGCACGGAGGCACCAGCCTATGCTCTATTTCCATTAGCAGTGAAGGCATAGAGGCATTTAGATCCAGGTAGAGCAAATGCAAACTCCACCTGAAGAAAATTGCCAAGAAAACTGCATGACAGGTTTGCCTTAGGGTCACCATAAGTCAGAATTGACTTGAAGGCATATGACAACAACTTCACTGTTAGACACAAGGGGCTCTACCCAAAGGGCAGCTGGATTTTACATATAGAACAGAAATTACAGACCTCTTGACCAATCTACTCAACAGGAACAGGGCAAACAAATCAGGTCATATTTCACCTGGGAAACCGAATGTGACTTGTACCTGATCTAGACAGGGATAGGAAGCTTTGTGGTGTCGATATTTAAGACTACAACTACTATAAGATCAGCTACAATGGTCAGTGCTTAGGATTAAGGGGTTACAGACCAAAATATGCAGGCATCAAGTTGCCCTAACCCTGTTCTAGGAGATCAGGAGCCCTTTCACATCACACAGTTATAGCACTGTGATTCTGTTTTAACTATCATGGTAACATTCTATGGTCTCTTGGGATTGGCATGCAGGGAGGGGCATTTACAATTCTCAGCCAGAGCCCTCTAACACCTCACCAAACAAGAAGCCCTAGGATCCCACAGGATGCTGCTATAATTTTTCAAGTGGGATCCTAGTGCTATAAATGTAGTTTGAAAGGGTCCCAGGTTTCCTGTAACAGCAGCTTGTAGTCCATGCCTGTTCTGGACAATCTAGTGAAAGAGTAGTCAAGAAGGTCATCCAGATGTTATAATTCTCACCACTAGCTATGCTGGGGAGAAACTATGGGCCTTTACAGACTGCCAGAAATAATGCAGCTTGCGGCCACTTTAACTGTCCTGGCTCAGTGCTAGGGAATCATGGGAATTGTATTTTTTTCTGAGACATTGAGTCTTCTCTGTCAGAGAGCTCTGGTGCCACAATAAAATACAGTTCCCATGATTCTCTAGCACTGAGCCAGGGGAGTTAAAGTGGACTCAAACTGCATTATTTCTGGCAGTCTGTAAAGGCCCTATAAGGAGTGGCAATCCCACAACATTTGCAACTGCCAATTCCGAAGTTCCTATTTGTCTATACTAGTCCTGCAAGGAATGATGGACTCCATCTGAGGTGTGCATCCTTTTGAACTCTAACAGCTGCTTGTAGTGGTAGTTGGGGGCTACACATAAGTGTACAGAGATAAACAAGCAGAAACAAGCTTCCTTCTCCCTTTTTCAGCATACACAAGGAGGAGCATTTCCATTTCCCTCCATCCCTCCAGAGATCAAGAGACTGCTAAACACATAATGGTTGTGGCAAAAGCCTCTCCCATCCTGCAGGGATCCCTGCCAAGACTGTCATTTTCCTATTGCTAGTAGCCAGATTCAGCAGAAAGAAGTGGGATCATTGAGACTGGGACCAGATTGGGACCACTCTACCACTCCAACAATTCTCACCAAAGGGGGCAACTGTGGAAGGCTGGAGGTCCCGTATTCATCCAGGAAACCTTGGACACTCCACCATTCTATTGCACCTGCTCTTACCATAAATGTTTTTTTCCCCCAAGAGTGTTTTTACACACAGCCTGCCTGCCAATACCCTCTCGGGATATGGGAAGCATTTTCACCATATTCTGGGGCCATTTTAGGCCCAGGAGAAGTCTTTTTTAAAACAATGGGAAGTGAGCAGACATCATTCTACTTATTTCCTGTTTCAAAAAAGGGACTCTCCTGGCCTAAATATAGTAGCAATGTGCTTCACACTGGGGGACATTTGAGGGGAAAAAACAAACATTGAAAAAATTTGCAAAAATTGTTTTTGACCTGGGAGGTCCAGGGTTCAAAATGGTGGAAATGCCCTCCAAACTCTTTAGAATGTGTATTTGGGGAGAGTTTGGAGCTGTTTTTCTAATTCTGGGAGGCCCTGGGGGCTACATGCAGTTCTTGGGATACACTTTGTCCACCCCTGCATTAGAACAACCATCTAGCTCATTGTCCAGCTACAGAAAAGATGGATGTGGCTCCTTGACTTCAAAGCCAGCCTGAAGTCTATAGTATAGTTGCTCATCTTTGGATTAGATGTCTCTCTCCAGTCCACAGGACAGAATTTTTTTCTGTGCACGATTAAGCAAGAGTATTCTTGTTTAAAGACTGTTACTGATAAGAGCTCTTGGATATCCACTTTTGTTTCAGAAATAATACACATTGGTGGACTATTTTTAAAATAAGCCAACCATCCAAGGATGAAACCCACTTATTCTGCCCTGTTCAACAGGACAGGAACTTCAAAACATGCAGTTCTCCAAACCAGTTCCCCAGATAAGGAAAAATGAACTACAAAAACAGCTCTGTGTGAGGGGAAAAAAGAAAACATACACCAAATTATGAATTGTACCAAATCTAGCCATTAGATTAATTCTTTTCAAAGAGATGTGGTTAAGGCCTTTATTGTTAATCAGGGTGCATAAAGGAAATAAACTCTGGCATCTACAGACATTAAGTAATATTTAGCAAGTAGTTAAACCCTATGAGAGCCAGTAAGGTATAAGTGGTTTGAGTGCTGGACTAGAATTTCAGGAGATCAGGGTTTGAATTTCGATTCCATCATGGAAACCTACTGAGTGACCTTGGGCAAGTCACAATTCTCAGCCTCAGAGGAAGGCAGTGGCAAACCTTCTCTTAATAAAGTGTGCCACAAAAAAACTAGAATAGGGGTACCATAACTCAGAGTTGACTTGAAGACACATAACAACCACAACACCAAAAGTAAAATTTAAATAAGAGAGATATCCTGTGGCTGGACTACAGCAAGCCTACAAAATAATTCAACCATTTCATCATAACATAAATGCAGAACAGGCACTACTGTGTCCTTACATACTCTAGGAACCCAAAAGGAAGCACTATCTTACCTCAAAGGAGCACTTTTATCTTGGAAAAATGTCCTCTCTTTGAAACAATGAATTCTCTTTACTTTCCAGTTTGCTAGGACACTTCCTGTTTAGTCTCACAGGCAAGAAACAGATTTGCAGGACTGCGAGTCATCACTTTCCACACCACTGTTTACACTGTTTCTGTATGTACTGCCATCATAGGTATGGGTGGGGTTATTTGCATAACAAAGACACCAAGATAAATGCAACAGGAAAAGCGATCCTGTTTGGAAAAAGCATTGTACTTCACTGTCTTGTATCATATATTCCAAACTTTTAGTCATTCTTGGTGAGGATGGGTCAAAGGACACTTCAGGCAAACAGCAGCAGAGCAATCGCCAACCCATTTTTTACTTGAACTTCTCTAATTCTTTCATGTAGAATTATACCTCCTCGGGCATTCTTAGCTGTCTTTTTGGGGTGGGGATATCCAGACCAGGGTTTGATTCCCAGCTTGGCTATGAAATCCACCAAGTGATCTTGAGCAAGTCACACTCTCTCAATCTCAGGGGAAGACAACGGCAAACCTCCTCTGAACAAATCTTGCCAAGAAAATCTCAATATAGGTTTGCCTTAGGGTTACCATAAGTCTGAAACAAACTTCAAGGTGCACAACAACATCCAGACATGCTGTATGGCTATCTTTCAGCAGCATATTTATGCATACTGTTTTGTCCAATGCCTGTTTTGTGTGTGTATGTGTGTTGCCTTTTAACTTCAACCTTCTGAAGAATAGAATTCAGAGACCTAGCCATGCACTATGCATAGATCACTATGCAAAGGGATCTTGTAGCATCTTTGTTTGTCTCACAGGTACTCCAAGACTTCTGAAGAATCAGCCTTTGATTATAGAACAGAGATAACACTGACCCTGCTCCTGCACCAATCCTAACATATTTCTTTTGCTTTTGGAAGGGCCTCAGTGGTAGAGCATATGCTTCTCATTAAAAAGGTCACAGGTCCCATCCCTGGCATCCCCATGTTTAAAAATACATAACAGGTGTTGATAGACTTCTGCTTGAAATTCCAGAGTATTGCTGCAAGTCAGAGTAGACAATACTACGCAGATGAAAAAGTGGTCTGACATAATAAAACAGCATTTAAAGTTCCAATACATTAAAAAATGGCAGTGATAATGGGGCTGAATGTTAGCATAAGCACTACTTATTGTTGTTCTAGGGCAGTAGCAGTAGTGGGAGGTGAAACTGGTGGAGGACCTCTCAAAGACAACAGCAATGACACCATAGCTAATACTTCTTAATAATACAGAAAAGGAGGCACAGTAAGCCCCCTTTGAATGCCTTTTACCATGAAAATCCTATAACAACACTGTTGCTCTTACTTCCAAATAAAATTGTAGTCCACAGCTTAGTGTGTGAGACCATCTTCTAGAGGTGTAAAAAGAATACCAAATATACAAAAAGGTAGTTGAAAGTACCGTAGTACAGAAACCTAAGGGTTTGTACTTCTTCCTCCTATTCCTGATCATAACTTCCTTGCTGCAGATGCTCTGATTAATCTAATCCAAGCAAAATTAGGCAGGTGGAGGTTGGAAAATCTGTGAAAAGGGACGTAGGCCTTTGAATATACCGTAATCTGGTAGATTATTTAAAACCGGCTGTGGGAGAGATGGAGAAAGAGATAAGGGGAGGGAAAGAAGGTTCCATACTCTTTTACAATTATTTCTGCATTTGAGATTTGTGCATGTAACAACAAAGCAGGGATGTACAACCTCTGTCCCTTGGGTGGCATGTGGTCCACAGAGAATCCTCATTCTGCTGGCAGGCTTGACTGTTATCTCAGATTAAAGATCAGGGAGCTGTTGCCTGGAACTGAGTTCTGTTTTGCACCTGCGTTCACCCCCAGAGAAGATATGTGCAGAACGGAGTTGTGCTTTGTATGTCTGCTGAGAACTACCTAAATTAGTTAGAAGTACATATTGGACCCACATACTGGCTTTGGTCCTGCTCATGCCCTAAATCCCACCTACTGTTTGAATGATTAACCCCAAATTCTTTCCGAAAGAGATTGTGGCTTCTGGGCTGAAACAAGTTCCCCTTTCTGTTGTAAGGGGCAAAGCAGCTTTTAGAGAGAGTGCAGTTTATAATCCCTTGCTATCTTGGAAGGGAAACACACCATAGTGTGCAGTGGATGAAGAAAGTCTCATGTTCAATCTCTATAGTAGAATGAGGTAGCACCAATCCATGTTACAGGCATTTCATTATAGCAAGGGGTTTTGTCCACAGGCAGCAATAAAGTCACTGAGAATTTGCAGAATCTATTGAGATTCCCAAGGAATTCTAAAGAAAACACTTGTCAGGAGTGTTCAATTTTGTATTCATGCTGTGCTTCCAAGTAGCATAGCATGGACATGAATAAGCTCTCGCCCTATAACTAAGATACTAAAGTCATGATACTCCCCACCTCTCCAACCATTCATGAAAACTATGTTAAAAGAAGCCACATCACCACTTAATGAAGGTACCCAGTGACAGTTAAGAGAGAATGGGTGGATATATATTCATTAAAAAATGACCACTTGTCTTGGCTTCCACAATAGACAACTTTATCCCAAATGATAGCCTTAAAAGGATTTTAAAATTCACTCTGCCACTAGATGCCATACTCAGATGAATGCTTGCACCAGCATGGCTTTTAATGTGTGTGGTGACCAAAAATGATTGAAGAGAGGTAGCTACTTGTAGCCTATGCAAATGGCTGAAATGTAGGATGAGAAAGCTAGTAAAATTAAGCTCACCATATGGCAGACACTACAGACAGCAGGCTCTTCATTTGTGACTTAAGTGAGTATAAGCAAACTGTTCCTTCAGTGCTCCCATTCTGCTACATGGTAAAAAGAAGTTTCAACATACCTTGAGCCAAAGAAACTAGACAGGAGCTGTAGATGGAGAAAATGTAATAGCTTTCCATTTCTTCTAATGAAATTGCAGAACAATTCATCTTTACCCAAAATCTAACAAAGAGTAGATGTTTTTTCCTTCTCATCGCCTCACAATGATTTGCTTTGCCTTTACTTTTCTCATAGAAAAAAAAAATGTTTCTGTAAAATCTGCAGTTGTACAGAGCAACTTTATAATCACCCCTCCCTTTGCAATACTTCCTTTATAGTTATAAAATTATAAACTAGATGTTTGCATACAGCAAGTGTACACAACAGCTGGCATATTATGAGGCACACCTTTGAAATTTCAAGATAGATACAAATCCAAAACAATGTATAAGGTACTGATACTTTTTTTTTTTGCTCCTAGTCCTTCAGTCATCATTTTTCAAGGGTGTTCCACACATATACCAAATCCCATCCCATATATAGAATGTTGTAACCCATGAAAGGAAAACTCTGAAATTCCATTGTTTCAATTTATGAAATTGTGCCACAGCTCCTACCGGAGACTTTCTGTTATGTTCCTCACTTTTGCTTTCCTTATTTGACAAAACACCCAGCTTTAAAAAGAGTCCTATACAGTTTATTGACTATTGTCAAATATTTAATTGGCCAGTATGGCATAGTGGTTTGAATGTTGGACTGTGACTCCGGAGACCGGGGTTTGATTCCCAGCTTGGCCACTTGGACAAGTGACATGCTCTCACCCTGCAATGGCAAAGCTCCTCTGAACAAATCTTGCCAAGAAAACCCCATGATAGCTTTGGTTCGCCTGAGGGTCACCATAAGTCGGAAATGACTTGAAGGCACACAACAACAACAACAACGGTATTATCCTTCCATTATACTGATTTTTTAAAAAATCTAATGGAGCAACAAGTTGAAACAGTTGTGAACAATCTATGAACAACCTAAAGTAAAGGTGAGTCTTTTCATCTTGTTCACTACAAAATCATGAATTAATGGTGGTAATGGTAGAATCAGCATTTGTGTGTGTGTAAGTGTTAAACTGGAGCCACATGAGGCATCTGGCAGTTTATCTTTTTTGTCAACCAAGACAGTCTCAGTATAATGTAAAACAATTTTCATTTTTTGTTCAACTTCCTGAGTCAAACTGAAGAAAAGCTAGGTGCATTCTTAAAAACTAATGGATTGAGTGGTGTCTGTTAGCTTCTTTTAGTTCTTAGATTTTTGTGGGTTTTTCAGGCTGTGTGGCCATGTTCTAGAAGAGTTTCTTTCTGACATTTCGCCAGCATCTGTGGCTGGCATCTTCAGAGAATGCTGGAATGGAAGAGAGTGGGTCTATATATACTGTGAGACCCTGGGTAGGGAGGAGTGATTCCCATGTAAACTGTGTATTGTTCTGTTGTTGAATGGGTATTGTTCTGTTGTTGATGGCATGGCTTCAGGGTGGGAGGATATGCAAACAAAGATATTGTCTGCTATTGTCTGCTGGGACATTCCCTGATTCTGGTTGGTTGAAAACACTGAAAGTCTGGAACATGCCAACAACTATCAGGTCAGAATGCACAGGGAAGCCATCGAAATCCACAAACACTTGGACAACTTCAAGAAGAAACCCTTAAAGTAAACAAGGTTTGGCTATCAGTCCTACAAAATAGGAAAATCAGCACTCAGCCAATGCAAATGAGAAACCAACCAGGATCAGGGGCTGTCCCAGCAGACAATAGCAGACAATATCCTTGTTTGCATATCCTCCCACCCTGAAGCCATGCCATCAACAACAGAACAATACCCAGTTTACATGGGAGTCACTCCTCCCTACCTAGGGTCTCACAGTATATATATAGACCCACTCTCTTCCATTCCAGCATTCTCTGAAGATGCCAGCCAGAAAGAAACTCTTCTAGAACATGGCCACACAGCCCGAAAAAAACACAAAAAACTATGGATGCCAGACATGAAAGCCTACGACTTCACATTCTTTTAGTTCTCTTTGTTTAACTTCCTTATGTTTCTAGATGGCTGATAATACATTTATAGCTGACATGGATTCAGAGTGTGAGCATGAGTATACTCATATGTTTACTAGACATACATTTTGAGTGTCTAGGTTTTACCAGTAACACTGGCTTACACTGTTCCTTGGATCACCATCACCCAATTATTATAGGTCTTTGTTCTCAACTGCAATGGAACCGTGAGCTGTCACCCTCTTTTGCCTGTGCACTATGCACTCCGGGAGTGCTACTTCTTGAAATCTTTCTCTCTCTTTCTTAAAGTTCACGTCTTAGTTTGAATGGAGAAGCACACCCTCTCTGTTCCAAAGAAGACACACAGTTCACAGTGCTGGCTGTTCAGCTTTAACTGCATTTGACTGACTCCAGTAAATTTCAATCAATCAATCAATCAATTTATTTATTTTCTGCATTTTCCCCAACAATGAGACTCAGAAACTCAGAAGACCCAGACCAGAGGTACAGCAATACAAGGAAATAATTCTCCATAATTATCCTCAAGACTGAAGTACAATTTAACCTTAACTGTTTTCCTCAGGGCAGATTGGAACATACAAATCTCCATATCCTGGTACAGTGTGCTCCCATACGTCTGCATGTACATTAAAATGCTATTACATGCTTCAAACTTTGAGAGATGGGATATATGCTCAAAATAAATAAAAAACAAATAAACAATTTCTTTTGTCTAAGCCAGAATTAAGGCTTTGTGTGAATTATTCCTTGTGGAAAATAATAGTGCAACTGAACTATATTCCCCAAAGACACTCTAAATTAAGCCAGACTTCCTGTATTGTTCAGATACCTTTGACTACACTCCCCACAATCCCCTAGCATTGACATGAAGACTGGGGATGATGGGATTTTTTTGTAATCCAAGACACCTGGGATGTGCCAAGTTGTGGAATCCTTCTTTAAAACTCTTACTAGCTGAAGCCTTGGGGTATGTTTATATTTTATTATGGGATGACAGAGCAATCATTTCCACCATTGGAAGAAATTTTCCTGTCATGAAGACACAGGTGATGTATAGTACTTTCAGCAGCATTCCAAGTTTGAATAAAGGTGTTGTGTGTATAGGATGTATGGGGAGGCTAATGAAATCTAAAGCTCTACTTCCTGGTCATTCCCAATTTTAGGCAACTCATGTTCCTCCCACCCCCACCCCACATAACCTTCAAAAACTCACCTATTAATTAAAATTCATGATCTACCACAACTTTCTAAGAACAATAGCTAAGGGGCATCCCCAAAGGAGTCACCTATTTAGACTGTAACTCCCACAATCTTCCTGTCAATATGGCAGGTGGATATGTTGTCATTGTGATTCTGGGAGCTGTAGCCCAAAATGGTATTTCCCAGCTTGTCTCAAAAGGCAAAGTGGCTAGGTTCTTTTTTCCTCCCTAGAATATGAATGCTTCCTTAAGAGCAAGGCTGCATTATAATGGCGCATGACTGGTGCAAATGCTCCAGTGTCCTCAGTAGTTATAAGCCTCATGCTACTGCTGTACACATGCATATGTTTCTTGTATTGTGATAAGATTAAGAGAGAAATGCTCTTGAGAAGAGAGAGGCTGTACATATATCTTCCTAATCTCTACAAGGCTTGGCAGTACAGCATTTACTGCCCACCTGAACTCCATTTGCCAGATGCAATTTATGGAGACTTAGGGCCTTTGTAGACTGCTAGAAATAGTGCAAATTGAGTCCACTTTAACTGCCCTGGCTCAGGGCTAGGGAATCATGGGAATTGTATTTTTTCTAAGACATTGAGCCTTCTCTGTTAGAGAGCTCTGGTGCCACAATAAACTACAGTTCCCATGATTCCCTAGCACTGAGTCAGGGCCATTAAAGTGGACTCAATTTGCACTATTTCTGGCAGTCTGCAAAGGCCCTTAGATGGCACACTGGGGTCATAGCCTCTTGGATACCAATGTGTTTGTGGGGTATGTGTGTTCTGAGTCACTGAAGGAGACTGATTTTGGCCCCAAGAATGGCGCTTCCTGGCTTGGTAGCACTGCCAAGTCTGATCTGCTACATCACAAATCTGGCACTCCCAACAGTGGAGTTCACAGGCCTGCCCAGGGGTGGCCTTTTTTAAAAAATTGTTTCAGGGCTCCGAATGCCTTAAGCTGTCTTTGATCAACAGAGATACCATAAGTGCTTAATTTCTATCCTTCCCATAATATACTGCAAATACCTGTGTATAGGTCTAGAGATTTTACTCAAAAAATCAACCCAAAATAGCAATAGCAAGTACATTTCCATACCAAAACACCTTGGTAGATTTATTAATGGGTACTTTTATCAAGGCACTTTATCAAAAGGAGGAGAAGGAGGGGGGGGGGAACTATCCACTTCTCTTAAGGCCTAAGCAGACTGCCAGAAATAGTGCACATTAAATTGAGGCACTGCCCTGGCTCAGTGCTAGGGAACCATGGGAATTGTATTTTTTTCTGAGACATTGAGTCTTCTCTGTCAGAGAGCTCTGGTGCCACAATAAATTACAGTTCCCATGATTCCCTAGCACTGAGCCAGGGCAGTGCCTCAATTTAATGTGCACTATTTCTGGCAGTCTGCTTAGGCCCTTAGCAGAGTGATGAAAGGTGGGAGCTTAGTCCGTCCTGGGAGAACCTAAAAGAAACACCAACACCCTCTCTACTCTCTAGCCATTTTGAATCTCTGGGCAGGAAAATAGCAATGGCAGAGACTCTTTGGTGCTTCCACTCAAAGCAGCTCTGAGCCAGTAGACATGTGCACATTTTCTTAGCCTCATCCACATCCGGTCCACTCCCCAAGACATTGCACAGCCACCATTTACTATAGTTTCCTCATTCATCCAGTCTTTAGGGTAAGTGCAAAGAATTTTTTAAGTTCTTTGGCATCATTTTCCTTTGCATCCTTTATTACATGTCCCAGTTTTACCCTTGACTTATCCATATCAAAATTAATAATTTTGGCCCCAAAACCTGGCCTTGGCTTATACATGAGGTCGACTTATGCAAAAGTATATATGGTAGAAACAATACTTTTAGTGGTCTCCCAAAGAAATTTTCCACCAGATTATGATTGCGACAATGTTGTTGTGTGCCTTCAAGTGTTTCTAGCTTATGATGGAAAACTATCACAAAGGGGTTTTTTTGGCAAGATTTGTTCACAACCTTCCTCTGAAGTTAAGAGAGTGTGACTTGTCAAAGACCACCTGATGGATTTCCATGGCCAAACTGGGGTTTCAACCTTGATTCTTCAGAGTCCTCAGCAAACCATGAAACCATACTGGCTCTCAGTCTGTGAGAATAGCCTTCAAAAATGAGAATGCATACTCTTTAACCAACAAATAACCAAGAATACTATGAAAACAGTGTGTAGGCCTACCCCTACATAGGAATGCATGGTAACTTCTCTGAAATTGCACTCCAGACACCATGAGGTTCAGTCTTCCTTTTCACACCGGCTGTTGATAATAATTAACTAGAACTATTAGTCAAATTTATATCTAGACAAGAGTCAACACTGCCTGAGAGATCTTTGTGGATATGTTCATACCAGCATCCTTAATCCATTACAGTAAATGCTACACAAAAGTTACACAGGTGTATTCAAAACATCTGAGAGAAACTCATCTGATTCACTTTGGATCAACAGCTGAGTTGTGCACAAAACCCACAGTACATGCAGCTAAGCATTCTATAACTTTAGTCACACTATGTTAACTCATACATTTTGGCCTGTTTTATTATACCCTCTCCCACCCTAACCAAACTTAACAAGTGGATATTTTATTCTTTCAATGTGCCTGTTGTCTAATCATGGCAAGATGCCGCATTAAAAGATACTCTAATTATTTGTAATTTGTAATTATTTGTAAGAAGTGGGTGAAATAAATTATCTTCAAAGAAACAGGAGGAGGCTATTAAAATAAGCCTTGCACAACCTTGTAAATCTGGTTTGTCGACTCTGATCATCAGCCCACACTCTGAAGTAAAAGGATCAGCTGTTAGTCTCTTGATCTTGAGGATGATTCAAGTCACTCCTGAGCAATGTAACACAGGTATTTTTCAGAAGCTTATTAAAAGTACAAATGTAGGGATGAGTACCTACGGCCTGATTCTGATACAGTGAAAAACTGACTGTAATTTTCATTCTGTTTGTTGTCTAAATTCATTTGTAATTTATATTTGTAGGATGTAGGAAAGATTTTTGGAGAAAATCAGTGCATGTATGTTAAGACTCTTGCCTTTTCTAGATGGATGGGCAGAGGTATTAGTCAGTGCCTTGCTAAAACAAGGCAGAGCTGCATCAGGAATAAAGGAGACATTTACAAGACCATGGTTGACTCCTCCCTGGATCTCACTATATTGGAAGACTAGTGGCTAATTTCCACCATTTTATTTCTGGGCAAGATACTGAAGCATGTGATGGGCTCCTTGTTCCATGGGTTCCTGGATGAAATAGTTCATCTAGATCCATTTCAATCTGGTTTCCTATTTCTATGAGACAGAAACAGCTTTGGTTGCCTTGGTTGATGATCTGTGCTGGCAACCAGGAAGAGTGAGTGCTAGATACTGGTGGTTTTCAGTATCGTAAAACATAGTTCTGGGACAGAACTTGGAGGCACTGTTTTATATTCTTTCCTGAAGGGGTAAACACATAGCGTAGTATTGGGACCCTCCTGTTGGGACCTTTAGCTGTTGGCTTGTGGGAGTGTTCAGTAATCTGTTCTGTCCCCCATGCTATTTAAGTTGAATATGAAAGTGTGGGAAGAGGTAGTCTGGAGTTTTGAAGTCTGGTGCAATCAGTATGTACATCAGGGATAGGCAACCTTTCCCCTTTAAGGGCCGAGGGATTTCAGCTCCCAGAATCCCAGGAGCTATTGGCCAACATGGGACTATTGGCCAACATGGCTGAGGCTTCTGGGAGCTGAAGTCCCTCGGTCCTTAAAAGGGAAAGGTTGCCTACCCCTGACGTAGATGATAGTCAACTCTATTAGTACTTGAGGTGATATTGGGCCTTTGCAGACTGTCAGAAATAGTGCAGCTTGAGGCCACTTTAACTGTCCTGGCTCAGTGTTAAGGAATCATGGGAACTGTAGTCTATTGTGGCACCAGAGTTCTCTAACAGAGAAGGCTCAATGTCCCAGAAAAAAAATTCAATTCCCATGATTCCCTAACACTGAGCCAGGACAGTTAAAGTGGCCTCAAGCTGGATTATTTCTGGCAGTCTGTAAAAGCCCATTGAGTATCACCTCAATGCAGGCATGTTGTTTCAGCTCTAAACTGGTGTCTTGCATTGCTATGGACTGGATGAGGGTGAACAAATTGAAGCTTCAACCAGACAAAACACAAGTACGGTACTCCTCCTAGTCAGCTGAAAAGCAGAACAGGCAATAGGGATTCAGCCTGTGCTGAGGTACACTGCAGACACAGAATCACAGTTTAGATGTATTCCTGCATTCAACCCTCTTGCTGGAATAATAAAAATAATAATTTATTTGTACCCCACCTTTTGCCATAGCAATCAAGGCAGCTTACAGCTAAAACATATAGAAACCCCAACAACAAACATAGTACCCCCCATTAAAAATACATTAAATATAATCTCACTTAAAACAGTTTTAAACAATAGACAATTAAAACAGTAGGCACTCTGGGGCAAGCAAAATAAAGAAAGGAGGGTGTTTAACGGGGAGAGACCTAGTTTGAAGGTGATTTTATTCTGGAAAGGCCTGCCGAAAGAGATCCGTCTTGATGGAAGCTCAGGTTTCTCTGATAGCCAGGAATTTATATGCACGATTAAGGCTTGTGTGTCCGCTGTGCTCATTTCTAGAGACATGGGATCAGACTATGATGGCAAATGCCTCAGTTGCATCCATTTGGATAATTATAATGTATGTGGACTATCACTGAAAACTGTTCAGAAATTTCAGCTAGCCAAAGAGACAAAGCCAGACTACTAAGAAGGGCTAGCTATAAGGGGCATGTGAGTCCCTTCTTGCAACAGGTCCACTGACTACTGCTCTGTTTACAGACATAATTCAAAGTCCTGGTTATGACTGATAAATTCCTATTTGGTTCACATCCAAGTTATCTGAAGGACTGTTATCTCTCTATATGAGCCTGCCAATGTCTTCAGATCTTCTGGAGAGGCCCTTATCTCCATCCCACCACTCTCTCATCAGGTGAGATTACTGAAGACAGCTTCTTTGGCTGCACCCACCCTACAGGAATAATCCAGATTGACACCACTTTAACTGCCATGGCTCTATGCTATGGAATTCTGGGATCTGTAGTTTGTAGTGGCACCAGAGTTCTAAATGTCTCATGAAACTACAATCCTCAGAATACCACAGTACTGAGCCATGGCAGTTAAAGTGGTGTCAACCTGGATTATTTCTGCAGTGTGGATGTAGCCTTTGAGAGCTGAATCTCTGGAATTTCCTTTCTAGAAAAGCTGAATGGCATCCTAAATTACTTCTTTTCAGTGGTAGGCAAGTATATATCTATTTCAAAGGGTCTTTGGGAATTTCCATGGGGAAATGGACTTTTAATAATGTGCTATACAGTATTATTGTTTTTAAAAATGGGTATAACTCTATTTATAATTTAATTCTATTTTATTTTTTGTATATTTCAGTGATGGGCAGTGTCTTAAATTTGAATGCCACCTTGAATGCCAAGAGCTGGGGAAAAAGGTGAGATATAAATAAGCATTATTAATAAAAAATTATTAGCAACTGTATTCATATCTCACCTTTTCCCATAATTGGAACTCAAGATGGCTTACAAATTGAAATGATTACAATATAATTAAAAACACATAAAAAGTCAACAATAAAACCAAATTAAAATACTGACTGTTTTAAAACAAATTAAAATGTACACTATAAAACAGGGGTAAGCAACCTTTTTGAGCCGGGGGCCAGGTTGCTGTCCCTCAGACAATTGGGGGAGCCGAAGCACCAAAAATAAATAAATAAATAAATAAATAAAAATTTTAAAAATAAAATAAATATGCATGCACACTCTCTCAGCCCCAGAAAGGCCATGGCAAAACCCCTGTGGAGATTTTGCCAAGAAAACCCCAAGAACAAGTAATAATAACAATAATCAATATCATCATGGCGGGTGGCAGTGGCGGTGGCAGGACCGGCCTGGGGCCGGTCCAAAGGCCTCGGGAGGCCGCATCTGGCCCCAGGGCCTTAGGTTGCCTGCCCATGCTATAAAAGATAAAAATTGTTAAACAGTACAAATGAGTCAGGAGCATCAGTTAATCAGGACTTAGGATTCCTCAACACCATGAAAATCAGTTATATGGGAAGAACCAACTAGACATATGCAAAGTCTATTTAAGGTATCATACTTTTCTCAGCTTAAAAAATCCCAAACCAGGATGTAAAGTGCTTTTCCCTGCCTCAGTGGACACTGAGTGGAGTCCAAATATTTTGGACTAAATCCAATGTTGTGCTAGCAGTCAAGCATCAGCGCAACATAACTTTTTCCCATCACCTCCTCCCTACCAGGTTTGTGTTACACCCCAAAACCAGCTCCAGAAGGTTTCCCAAGTTCTCCAGAACTAATTTTTGACACATGGAAAAGGGAAACTGCAATGGGGAGAGGACACTGTCCCCTCCTGATTCTGCGAGATTCTGCTGTTTGAGTAGCAAAAGATTACCAATGGAATTTGCCCTTTGAACAAAATTTGCCAGACACTATTCTTATAAATTCAGTCTGTGGATCACCTGGGAACAGCAAGGCTTCTTTTATATAAAACTGCAACTCATAACTGGATGTTAAGCATTTATCCACATCTCTGACCCTCAGAATACATCCTGGGTTACATGCTCCTGGTGGTTGTCTATACCAATTAATATAAGCCTTTAAGACAATTACATATTAAAGTTAAGTCAGGCTGTATCTCCACATGCATTTAGTACATCTAATGCTCAGAGATGAAAGCTAAACAGCTATTTTATTACAGGATATATACGTTGTCCAACATTTTTGAACAGATGGAGGAAAAGAACAAATTATACATACAGATTTTGTTCAACACTGAATTTCACAGGAAAATTTGTAAACAGAAATGAAGTGACTATCCTAAATACAAAATACTGGATCACTTACTCCATTAAAAGCTGCCACAAGATGACTTTAAGACCTGTTCCCTCTTCCTTAATGTCTGACCCAATAATTGCAATATACATATCTATATATCTATAAACACATTTGAATCAATAATTGTTATGTTCAAAATCAGAACTTATGTTTCTGATTCTCCACCCGCAGTAGCAGAAAATGAGAAATCATTAAATAAGGTGTTTTCAGTGAAATAAAACATTTTAAAGTTTTTTAAAGAAAAAGAAATACAAATAAAGTACTGTTAAGTCCACTGTTTTGTGCATACAAGAATAGATATGTAATTCATACATATAATAAAGTTTAGTTAATAAAAGATTCCTTTTTCTGAAATCAACTTACAACAGTTCTCACCAGACCAGGTGTGGCGAGGGTAATTTCGGCCATGTCTCTTTGTAAGAGACCGTTGCACTGTTGAGGAAAAATTGTGAACTGCATGGCTGACTCTGCGTAGAATTCGGTAAGGATGTTCCTGTCCTTCTCTTGAATATCCACGTTGTGACATTGTTTTTCTATTAATTTTAATACTTCATAAGATAAAACACCACTCGATCTTGTTCTTGGTGTCTTTAGTGTTCAAGGCACTCCAGTATTAAATATTTTTTAGTAGTAATAATAATAAAAATTCCTAGTGCTTACAACACAGGGAGATGCAGTTTAATTATTGGCATCTCACATCTTGTACTGAGTGCATTCAAAAATATCAGACAAAGATAACTTGTGTCCATAGTGATTGCTGACATTCAAAACAATGCAATTAACATTTCGAATCATAGAATACACTCACTGACTCTCTTCTTCAGTATCTTCTACTTCAAGCCAGAAGTCTATAAAAAAAGACAAGGCACACTATACAGAAGCGGCTGAACAGCTAAACTTGCATTCATACACTGGATCCAGATTTATTTTTAGTTGCCCACTAGAACCCTTATCGTTATTTCCTTTCACTGAAGAAGCTGCATCCAGTTTTATCCATCATCTCTTTCTCAGACATTTTGTCACTATGTTAAGAGAGTTTTCTTTCATTCCCAAACCAGTTTTACAATTCTGTGGATTTGCAACCTCCTTCTAAATGCACAGGAATATTCTGCAATTGCCAAGCAACATCTTCAGCTTTCACTGTAGAAAGACACATAGAGATCCTCTTTGTATATTCTTACATCACCAATCAGTGAAGCAGAAATGTATCTCTGAAATTCATATTACTTTCAAGTTCTGCATCTTTCAGTCCGCTTCACCACACTCCTTCTTGGATTCAGCACTGTCCTACTGATTTCAACAAAGCAGAGGAAAATATCAATGCCTATATGAAACTGTAAAGAGATGCGATAAGAAATTATGCACCCCTTCCTGCAAAAGATTTGCTTTAATTGCTGCTTCAGTCGTACTGAAGAAAAGAACGCGTGCTGCAGCTGAGCAATTTAAAGTCAAAGTGGCCTTTTCCTCAAAGAGTTCAAAACAAAAATATTTTAAGAGAACACCTCCCAGGAAAATTCAATCTCAACACCAACTGAAGTGGGAAGGAAGGGAGGGGATAGAGACCATTGCTATCTTAAACCACACCAGGAAGTCCTGCAATGTCTGTTCTCCCCATCTTATTCAATACAGAAGGAAGAGAGGAAACTGATTACGTTCCTTTCTTGGCAGTAACCCCTTTCTATGAAAGACATTTAACTGTGAGCACGCAGATAACTGGTATTTTCCCACAAGAGAAAAGTTGTACTTCTAACTATGGTGCAGTGTGATCTTTTCATTGAACTACATACATGTCTGGAACCATGCTGGATTTGGTACTAGTATAGATTGACATTTTCCTACATGGGAAATCTGTAAGAAAAACAGTTCCCACACTTTACTGCCTGCTTGGTCTTTTAAACCTTTTTTTTAAATACAGAAATGATAAGAAAATACAAGAAAATGTATGAAGTAATTCTCAGCTATCACACAGAGGTTTGCAAAATTGAAGGCACTTGTTTGTCAATATGACACCTCATTCAACCTTCCTCAATCTTCGTCCCTTCAGATGTGACAGACAACAACCTCCATCATCCCCACCTAACAGGTCTATGTCAACCAGAATAATATTTTAATGGAAACTATCAACACATTTTGAATTGGCTCTCTCTTCCTAAATGCACATTAATAACAATGATCTAAAACACACTACAGAAATAATCTAGTTTGAGACCAATTTAACTGCCCTGGCTCAATGACAGAGAATTCTGGGAACTGTACTTTTGTAAGAAATTTAGCCTTTTCTGACAGAAATCTCTGGTGCTACAATAAGCTACAATTCCCAGGATTACCTAGCACTGAGCCAAGGCAGTTAAAGCGGTCTCAAACTGGATTATTTCTGCAGTATGTTTTGGACCAATGATAACATATTTGTTTCTTTTACACCCATTTTGTTTCTTCTATATTCTTTACACTTGTGGTAAAGAATAATTTTGTTTCTTCTACTTCTCATTTCAAAATTGCTAACTTGTGTTATGCAGGGACAGCTCATTGACAAGGAAGGGGGTACCTCACCCCCAGATGGCAAGATGAGGCATCCTTCCCCTGGTCAGACCATAAGCCTCTGTCAGTGTTATATTTTTGTAAATGAGATTAAGAGAAGTTTTAAAAACACATCATATTATCATTTTTAAATATCCCTTGGGAAACTTCAAGATGCATTCCTCTCTATTAAAAGAATTTTGATACCCACTTACTGAACTATCACCCTACTCTTCTGCCAACCTAGTTCCTCAGTAAGGCAACAAAGAGGTTATTTCAAAAGTCAGAAGACAGTGTTAAACAGTCTTGCGATTTAAAACTATTCTAAGTCAGGATCAGCTGTAAAATCAGTTGTTGTTTAAGAATTTTAAAAGTGAAGATGAAATTATCTAATGAAACATAATTCTGTCCCTGGAAAATTCTGTCAAAAAGAAATATGACACATGGTCCAGAAGTAGCTGCCCACCTCTTGCAGCCCACCTCTGTAGCACCCCAAAAACCTGATCTGAAGGTCTAGAAAATCCTCCAGAGCAGGTTTGCTGGGCTGCAGAGGAGAGGAAAAGAAAGTTCTGATGCTACTGCCAGTACATTTTCTGCATCACTAGCTCTTTCTCGCTAAGGAGTGGCCACAGTTCAGTTAGTCCTGATGTATAGCAAAGGGCACAGATTCAGCTCACCACCTCTTCTGGTAGTTCTGGTAAAGATTCTTCCTTGAAACCCTAGACTAGAGAACCATTGCCAATCTCTCAGAGAGCACCAGCCTTTCACTGCTGATGACCACATCCATTGTTGCCTGGGAGGCCACTTGATGTTAGAAAGGAACTTTTAATAACTGTGGTATAGTACACCCTCAGGTAAATTTATGTGCTTTTTCTGGAGAGGGCAAAGAAGTTCCCCTACAAAATAAGAAAATCTGCACTCAGCAAATGCAAAGGGAAAACCAAACAGGGTCAGGGGCTTTCCCAGCAGACAACAGCAGACAATCTCCTTGATTGCATATCCTCACCTGGAAGCCATGCCTTTAACACAGAACAACACCTATTCAAACACAGAACAATACACAGTTTACATGGGAATAGCAGACAATATCTTTGATTGCATATTCTGAAGCTTGCCATTAACACAGAACAATACCTATTCAACACAGAACAACACACAGTTCACCTGGGAACCCCCCCCCCCCCCCCCCCCCCACCCAGGGTCTCACAGTATATATACACCCATGCTTTTCCATTTCAGTTTTCTCTGAAGATGCTAGCCACAGATGCTGGTGAAACGTCAGAAAGAAACTCTTCTAGAACATGGCCACACAGCCCGAAAAAACTCACAAAAAAACTATGGATGCCGGCCATGAAAGCCTACGACTTCACAGTTCCCCTACAGCTTGGATATTTCTTGTGTGTTTTCCTTCTGTCTCTCCCCTTTTGTGTGTGTGTGTATGGGGGTGGCTTTAACCTTGCCCATCCCAGAAATTCTGTGGCAGATTTCTGAGGAAAGTGGAGTCCGAAGTCCCCTCCATCAGTGTTTCAATCCTGTCAACAACAGAGTGACAAAATCAGCAACATTGGCCGCTTTGAGGGCACTTTGAGGATTCTCCCTTTGACCCTCCCAGTGAGTTCTAGTCATTCATATGATTTTATATCCCACCCTTCTTCTAATACAGGACTTGAAGAGGCATTGCTGCTTCAGCGCTACCATCAGACCTGCAGAAGCTACTGCACTGATGGATGGTGGAGACAGAGGACAGGAGAGGCAGTAACTGGCGAGAGGAGCATAAGACTATTCAACCTACATCTGGGAGGAGAGTCTGCAAAAGGCCTGCAGATTTTGCAGTCTTGGCTAGATGGACGCATGATAGCTCAACACAGGACAGCATCCTCTGTTGATATGTACTTGGAAGGGAAGTGATCCTTGTAACAAACCAACATGACTCCACTCCCAACATGTCTACAATCCTACAAGGTAAAAGAAGTTGCAGTCTATATGCTGCTTAATCCTCAGAGGAAATCCCACCACCAATTACATTATGTCCTGAATATGTGAGAATCCAGGCTTATATACATGATTATGGAGAAAAATAGGTTCCTTTTCAGAGCTTCCACGTTAGCAAGGTCATCGTATGACAAAGCCAACCCTCAGATTAAGCAAGAGTATTAGATCAGCTCATTTTCAATACTAAGCTTTTTTAAAAAACTGAAACAGAATGGAGATCAAAAATAGATAAGATGCTTTTAAAATGAAATAAAGAACAAACTACATTTGGCCCTCTGTTCCGGACTCCACCCCCTGTGAAAGCGGAGATTAGTGCATATTCAAGCCGTATAGGCTTGAATGGGGCACACTGAACCCCAAAACTCCAAATGACCTTTTCCAGATGATTCATGTAAATATTAAACACCAAGCCCTGAGTGGCACTAAAGGATAGTGGCCAGGGTGTCAGCACCAGCTTCTGAGTCCACCCCTCCAAGAAAGACCAGGGCCACTGTAAAACAGGAGCCACAAGCCACATCCCAGGGAAATGACACAGAAGGATACCATGGTATCAAAAGCCACTGAGAAGTTCAGCAGAACCAACAGGGGCACACTCCCACTGACTATTTCCATGTGTAGGCCATCCACCAAGAAGATCAAAGCTGTCTCTGTCTCATAGCCAGGTTTAAAGCTAGACTGAAATGGATCTAGATTATCCATTTCATCCAGGAACCTCTGGTGCTAGGCAGCCAACACATACTCCAATACTTTGACTAAAAATGGGATATTGGAAACTAGCCAATAGTTCTCCAGTATGGTGGGGTCCAGGGAGAATTTTTCCAATAATGGCCTCACTGCAACCTCTTTTAGACAAGAAGGAAACCAGCCACTCCCCTTACCCAATTTCCCAGTTCCTCTTTGGGCTGCCTTCAACAGTCAGGAAGAGCATGAGTTGAGTATGCATGTGGTGGCTCTCATCTGTCCAAGGAGACCCATGGTTGTCATGGAGAACATCAGGCTGCACAAGTTGAAATTTATCCAATAGCATAAGACAAGCAGGGACCAAGATTACATCCACTGGATCAGTATCAACAACAGCACCCAGGTCAGAGTACATCCAAGCGATTTTATCCATAAAATACTATGTAAACTCTTCACAGTAGCTGCTGAGTGGTTTACATACTGCACTTCTGGAGCAGAATGGAGCCCTAGTGGCGCAGTGGTTAAATGCCAGTACTGCAGCCACTCACTCACAAACCAACATGCTTAGGAAAAAATAAGAACAGGACATTGAACTTTAATGATAATGTAACTGTGATTGCATTTTATTTAATGCAATCAGAATTTCTGGGTGCAAAGAAAGTTATCACAGCAATGGCTATGCCTGTTTATAAAGAGAAGGAAACAGAAAACGTGACATCAGAGGAGGGAAAAAATTGACAGCATGATCCCTGCTGTTAAAAAAACAACCCATAACCACACAGGTTTCCTTTTTCAGCTTCTAACACCAGCAAACTAATTATCATCTTAAAAGATAGCAATACCCCACAGTGTTAATTGGGAGTACTACATGAAGGACACTTGATCTTATCCTCCCTTGTGAACACAAGGGGAGAAATGTTCAGGGACTTAGAGCAATGTGAATTTTGAAGGACCCGGCTATGATGTATAACCTTTTCAAAAGATGTCAGTTCCATTAAAATGCACTCTTACTGTTTTTTTTTTTTCCTAGCACCCTTAAAACTGTCAAGATCCATCAGTAGAATTTCCTCACTACAGATAACAAATCTGAGGTGATATATTCTAGTGAGCAGGGTGGTTGATGTCTCTTATTCATAGGGTCACCATAAGCTGAAGTCAACGATGGCAATTAACAAGAAAAAATCTAGAGCTAAGGATAATGTAATGTTTTAACACTATTGTGTTATAAAACATACTGCCCCCTGTTTCAAATTCAAGAAATTTTAATTATGGACCTACTGCAGATAGTCTGTCCAGTTAATTTTGCACAGACCTATATAAATTTTAGCCATTACAAAATAAGCATCAATAAACATTCACATCTCTTTTAATTGGAACACACAGAGCCATTTTGTTTAATCCAAGTATAACACTCCTGTTGATCTTCCCAGCTAGGGCTTGTAGGGTCAGCTCTAACAGTTGTAACCAATAGAATTGTGACCATTTCATTTCCACAAAGGTGTGTATGTCATTTCTGAATAATTTTAGCAGCCGCTTCAAAAAGGCCCAGAGCTACCATTAAGCAAAGTGAGGTGTTTCCCCATGCCATCTGGGAGTGAGGCAGGGGTGACCCCTGAGAGAGAGATGAGCATGCCCCCGATTGCCTCCATTCCCAGGATCCCATAAACAGATGCCCAAAGCATAGGAGATGGCGATGCCAGAGTCATCTTCCCCACCCCCAATGCTGAACCCCAACTTTGTGACAAAGAATCTAGAAAAATATAGTTTTCATATGCTGGGTAGACTAATGCTAGAAATGAGGCTGGGGAAAGCCATCTCTGAGAAGACTGACCAAGAGGACATCCATACAGCCTGTATACCTATCCCATCCCCACTCCCCGTTCAGACCTAAGAGAGGCCTTCCTCTTTGACATTCATGTAGGAAAGTTTCTCCCACCAGGCCATAGTGCCATGATTCCACTTAACTGCCATGGCAACAATGTGTGGAATCCTGGGATTTGCAGTTTAGGATTCAGAATTCTCAGGATAAGAAGTGGAGTGCTTCACCAGTTTGCAAATTCTGGGATTCCATGGGTTCCACAGGTTGCAGCCATGGCTGTTAAGGAGGGGATCATAGTACTAAAAATGGTGAAAGGGCCCATGGCACTCATGCTTGGGAAGCGAATCACTGGGACACTGGTAGACCAGGCATTCCCTACATCTATGGACAAATTTAGTCCATCTGTGGACAAATTTAGCAAAGCGTCTCAGATCAACAAAAAGAAGGCACATTTTTTCCTCTCTCTCTCTCTCTCTCTCAAAAGAAAAAAGTTCCCTTACAAAAAACAAAAACAAAAATACTGTATAGGAAACAAAAAAAAACTTTAATATTAGATTAACCACACAGTTAATCACAAATGCAAGCATCAGTCTAGGAAACTTGTGGAGCAGGTATTCCCATTCTATAATTCAAAGAGTTTTCAAAATGAGAGTACTCAATATGGCAAAGAACACGTCTGCTCTCTCTCTCTCTCTCTCTTTTTCTCTCTCTCTCTGTGTTGTGTTCAAGTCATTTTCAACTTATGGAGACCCTAGGGTGACCCTATCACAGAGTTTTCTTGACAAGTTTCTTCAGAGACAATTTTAGAAAAGTAAGCAGTTCTTACACTTGCATTTGTTTTAACTTGATTAGTTAAACAGAGAATCCATTGACAAACAAGCACAAGGATACATAAACCATTTCCTCAGAGGAAAGCAAGCAAAGAGGAACAAAAAGCTTTTGGTGAGAAAGGTGTTTAAAAATAGACAGGAGATCTGATTATGTGAGAACTAGACATTGTGTCTGCAGAGATGAAAGGAATGGGTTTCTTATTCATGTTGTCGAACCAACTTAGTATTCTAAGAGGAAGCCAAAGTGAGTTTTGACACAGTCGACTACCTCAAGGTCAAGGGCTACAGGGATTACCTATATTTAGTAAAATTTCACATTTCATGGTGATGTGCTCTGTCTGAAGAGCACAGTTTTATCAGCAAGACATCATTTCTCCTTTTTTCTTGTGCACAGAAGAATTAAAAAGGGAGATGGGTTGCATTTTTGAATAAGGGTTAGGAATCATACCCCTCCTCAAATGTCACTGGATTAATACTTAAAGCATTCCTCACTGCTGGCTAGGGCTGCTGGGAAATGTTGCAGTTCAACAACATTTGGAGACCCACGTGATTCCCAACCCTCCTTTAAAAGAATTAAATGAACTAGTACTAGTTGGTCACTTAGCTAACCCAAATACTGCTATGACACAAGTGTATTGAAAGAAGCACCATCTTTTATTTGTAGCAGTAATGCCTGACAGATTGTGTCATTTCTTAATAATTTTGCTGCAGCTTCAAAAAGGCTGAGACCTACCATTAGGCAAAGTGATAAACGTTTTCCATGTGATCAGAAACCTGAATTTTAGGTGTTCCACAGCTAGGTCACAACCACATCCAAAGCTGTATCAGTTCACAGTAGCCCAGGCAGGAGGTGATTCACAGGTGTGTCCCAAGTCTTCTCCCTGCTCTTTCTCAAATGAACATGAGGAAAAGACCTATTCCACCGTTAAGAGAGCTTCCTGAGTGCCTTGAACAAAGGGACTACTGGGAAAATGGACTGAAGTATTGTGGGACTAAATGAACTTAGAATATAATCAGTCTTCTACAACTATAGAAGACTATAATCAGGCTATAATCAGTCTTCTACAACTTCCCCAAGTTAGGTTGTTGCCCTCAGCTCTTATGAAGAACACTTGGACCCAACTGTGGCACAACACTTGTGCAACTCCTTATTGCATCAATGGTTGTACATGTTCCACACTTGTGTAAGTGGGCAGCCTAGACTTTCTTGCACAAGTGATTCTAGTCATGGTGCAGAGGCCAAGTGAAACAACATGCCAGCTTGTACAGAATCTAGTTCATGAGCGTGCCTCCATCATTTATAAACTGCTGATGGATTCCAGCAGTAGATGACTGGCTGACTTGTCCATTCTGATCTGACTGGATCCTACAGAACTATATCAATGGGCTTTTCTGCTCCTCTAGCCATAAATTCAATCTTGGTCACAATCCTGTCATTTGTATTATAATAAAATTCAACCACCATTCTATATGTGGAAGGGGGCACCACTTTTTTCATTTCAGACAGCAAAATGGCTTAGACCAGTGAGGGTGAACCTTTTAGGGGCCGAGTTCCCAAACTAAAAGACCTTCTGGACTGGGTATTACCCAGTGCCAGGACTTCTTTCCCCCACCCTCCCAGGCCTTCAACTGCCTCTCCAGAAAGGTGGGGTGAGGGGGGAAGAAGAAGAAGAGGCATGCACCTCTTCCTCCTTTACCCCCCCCCATGCCGTTCCTGGCCTTCAGCTGCCTCCCAAGAGGCAGAGAAGGAGGAGGCCAGGAAGCAGAAGGAGTAGGCATGCACCTCTTCCTCCTCCTCCCTCCCCTCAATCTGCCAGGGAAAATGGCTATGTGTGCCATCTCTGACACACGTGCCATAGGTTCACCATCATGGGCTTAGGCTGTATTTGCACCTGATTTCTGATAACAACAATAACAAGGATTGGCCTACCAAACTTCAGGTTGCTTTCTTGCTCAGTTAAATGTCAGCTTAGTGGGATCGATTACTACCTTGTTTTAAACAAGACATAAAGATCAGCAGATAATGCTTTCATCTGTACAGTCTTGCTTGAGTTGGAGCCTTCCAGGTATACTAAGCCATAACTTGCATTGTGACTAGCTGAATACAACTGGAAGGCACCAGATTGGTAAAGGTAGTATTAAGAGAATTAAAGAGATTTATAGCTGTTTTTCTTCCTGGGAGATGAAAGATATCCAGTGGCAACTATGTCTTCACTAGTCAACATATGGACAGCAATAATTTTTCCCAAGGTTGCCTTTGATCCTAGAGAAATGTGAAAGGACAGATAGGATTTCCCTGAGCTGAGGGGGCATTTCGATTAAATATTCCAAATTAAGCCAAGCTCATGAAAACAGTGTTCCTTGTTCTTAAAAGAAGGGAGTTACTCCTTAATCATGTAGAGTGTTCAAAGAGCTTACTCTCTTACAGTGCTAAACAGAATGAGCTGTATTGACCTCATCCCTACTAATCTAAACCAAAACTCAACTATAAGCTAACTACAAGGACAGGGTTGGGAACCAAAATTATGTTTCTTATATGACCCATTGATAAGTTGAGAGTAAAACGTAGGGCCATGTAACAAAGGATGTAAAGGATGAAGCAAAGGAAAACAATACCAAAGAACTTACAAAACTCCAGCAGATTGTTTGTAGTCACCCTAAAGGCTGGATCAATGAGGAGGGAGCTATGGTAACTGGTGGTTGTGCTATATGTGGGGGAGGCATGGAGAGGGTGAAGAAAACAAGCACATGCCAGAAATGATGAAAAGGCAAAGCAATTTTTTTTAAATGTGACTACGTTAGCAGTGATTATTTAACTTTAATATGATAACTTTGCCTAATTTTAACCCAGAAAAGCTGAAAAACATACACATGTCATATTCAAATCTTGCAAAGCCTGACTCCCCTTGGCACTCTTTTGAGGGGAAGCACCAAAAAACCTGCCACTGCTGACATTTTCCCACCCAAGCATCCAAAAAGGTCAAAAGCGGTGCCATAGCACAGACAAGAGGGGATTGGTGCTTCTTTTAGGTATTCCCTATAGCTAAAATATCTAGACTTAGACATGACTATATACAATCAGTTCCCTTTTCCATACCAAGTTAACAAGAATCCCAAAGTTCCTGAAGCTGACTTAGGCTTTTTCCACTCTCACCCTGTATCAGTCCAAGCTACTGAAACTCAGTACAACTGCAGCTGCTACAGATCCCAATCTCTCCCTTGCACCTGCACTTCACATGGGAGAAAGCCCCCATTCATTTCAATGCAAAAGCTCCAAACACCCAGATTTCTCTTGCAAGGATTTCATTGTGGAACCACAGCCCCAAGGCTCAACGTTGAAGAGTCTGACTAATATGTAAACTATGAAAACCAGAAGAAGGGTGGGGTGATGGGGTCACCATGTACTATCATTCTTCCCCCACCCCAATATAGAAAGTAATAAATAGTTGTGCACAAAATCCAGAGAGCTGGGCAATGCAAAAGTAACAAGGAAAGAGCAATTTGCCTTGCATTTTATCTTCTGATATATCACATCTCCCATGACACAACTGACAGCTCATTTTTATCAGTGTCATATATTCACAATAAAACCCTCCTCAACTTAGACCCCTACAAAAATTTAAATCATATTATACTGCTGTAAAAAGAAGATCTACATTTTCAGAACTTTTCTATTCATATTCCACATCAAGGCATAAAAAGATACAAATTTGACCACTTTTGACCATTATTTTCCAACCCAAAATCTGGTTTGATTTTAAAAATGGCACCTTGCAAAAAAAAATTATTTTCAGTTCTCACCATTCTTTTAAAAATAGGGCAAAATATAAAAAGCCAACATGCAGTCTCATGAGAAGTGTATAATATCAGCATGAATAAAAACCATCTAGTTACATGAAAATTAAAATATGTAGGACAACAGCCAAATGAAACAGATGCAAGCACACTAATGCTTACACGATGCAATAAAGAGGTCAAGATATACTGTCAATATACTGAAAAACTAAGGCAGATTACTTTTTTTAGTCCCTTGAAATGCTTTTATGTGGTCCATTTTTTGTATCGCTCTTATTTATATTATTTGGGCTTTTAGTGTGTTTTATTTACAGCTATTGCCATTATACTAGGAAAGGTGATGATTCACATTCATGAAATCCTGAGTCCTGTCAGAACTTCACTGACCCTCCCTCTTTGCAAAGCTGGGTGGCTGATCGCATGCCCATCCCAGTATGTCCAGGGATGTTCAGACTGGCCTACTATAATCACAGCCAGTGCTGTTACTGGGGGGTACAGAGGATGCAGACTGCACCAGGTGACACCCTATGGTGGGGTGGCACCCAAACATCTGCCTTTTGGCAGAATTTGGCTGTAGCATTCACCTGTTGCCATTTAAAATGCTGTAAGAGATGGTATGCGTGGAATAAGCTCAGTGAGAGGCCTCATTTTTTTAAATTAAAATTTAAAAATTCAACATTTTTAAAATGTTTATTTTTTTAATTCTTTAAAACATCACAGTTTATCAAATAAAACTATGCATATATAAATATATTTAGGCTGTGCATATGACACTGTAATTTAAAGGTATAATTTTAATTTTGCAGGGTGTTTCTATCACAACTATTACAATTATATTTTGTGACATACAGGAATTATGAGTAACATTAGTACAACATTTTTTTAGTAAGGATTTGATATGGTATGGCATGGGAGCTCAATGGGGGGGGTGACACCATGAGTTATTGCACCAGGTGATACCAACCCTAGTGATGCCATTGATCACAGCTATATTTGAAAATAGTTTTATTCATGTACTGGGAATGTGAAGCAAACAAGTGTACACAAGAGGAAATTAACAGAGCAATGGTCTGAAGAGGAGAGCCTCTTCAAGGCATGAAGCCTCACCACACAATTCAGAAGAGAAAATGCCATTTTCTGGCATTCTGTATCATGGAGAATGTCATACACAGAGGATAGTCTCCTCTACACAGCATCATTCTTCATGTGCCAGAGGTGGTGAGCCAGAGCCCCTTTCTAATGAGTTTATGTAGCCTATTTAGCCTTTGGAGCACCTAAATATAGTTAGTATATCTATGAGAACATACTTTTCAGTAAACAGTGAAGATCTGCACAGCTATAACTTCCTACTACAGTGGATCCTTGGTATCCACTGGGATTTGGTTCAAGGACCCTCTGTAGATACCAAAATCCGTGGATATTCAAGTGCCTTTTAAAAAATATTTTCAAGCCATGGATAGATGAATCCATGGATATGGAGGGATAACTGTACATGCTTGGTGATGCTTTAATAGCCCACCCAATTATAAGCAATATGGGTGGGTTACAGCAATAAAAATACATAGAATACAATAGAATGCAAAATTAGTCCCTTCCCAACCCCTCCATCCCAATGGTAGTTTTGGAGCTGTATTAAGCAATATATATATATATATAACTACAGATAGTCTGATTTCCAATTTCTACCACCTATGCACTTCGCTTTTTGCTGTGAAATGTACTCATGCCATTGCTTTTAAGCCTGATAAATACTGTGGTTTTTTCCTTTGAAGTAGTGTTTTCCAATCTATTTGAGTTCTATTTTTAAAGTTCTAATAACCACAGACAGGATTTAGAATTCTCTTTCATTTTGCACATACATATTGCTATCCAGTGTTCTTGGTTTACCATGTCAGACATAACAGTCTTCTAAGGTTGGGACTTTTTAGCACAGTTCTCTCACTCCCCCATGGAACTAGCAAAAAGCTTCATCTTCCATATTTTCAGACCTGATGAATGGAGAAACAAAATAGTGTCGGCTATTAAATTACGTGCTTTCAGGGGCTTTTAAGACAGCATTTCAAGAAGAGCTTGACAAATAATGTTACTGGGAACAGTAACAAGGTGTATATAGGAATCCCATTCCTCAATGGAGTAATCTTTGAGTTATTCAAATTTGTTAACATATTTGTTTGTCTGTCTTGGAAGCATGTGGGTCATGATACAAAGATGTAATTTGTGCATGAGTAGCCTCAGCTTCAACATTCTTAGTTCTCTGAAACAGCTAAAACTCCAAAAACAAACTACTTATCAGTTTGGGTTTGCTGTTGTCATTTATGGAATCATTTGAGATATTTGCAATAGCAAAATCTTCCTATACCAACTATATATAGCTGGCAATATAGGGCATAAATGTCTTGAATCAAGACTATGAGGTTTTAGTCAGATTACAGACATTCATTATTAATGCCCAGCTGTTTATCCATTCTGTTTTGCAAATAGTCACTATGATTGTTTTATACAGATTTAAGCAATGTTAATCATGGCATTTATATTGCCATCTGTACTTCTTTGTACCACAGCCTTCTGACCATTCTAGTGACATTCTTTCTTCCCCTTACCTTCATGTACATATACCTGAACAACAACAACAACAACAACAACAACAATAATAATAATAATAATAATAATTTATATACCGCCCTAGTGGAAAACCAATCTAGGCGGTGAACAATAAAATTTCAATTACAACAAATTAAAACAACAACAACCCTCCCCCCCAAAACATTATTAAATCAAATACAGTTAAAACAACTGCAATTAAGCAGT
>JAIPUX010001232.1:60288658-60306342 GCA_020142125.1 Phrynosoma platyrhinos | reverse complement strand
TTCTGCCTTTTCTCTGTCCCCCGTTAACTTTTTGCCATCTTCTCCACATAGTGAACCTACCATTTCCTTCTTCTTCCTTTTGCTGCGGACATACCCAAAAAAGCCCTTTTTATTGTTCGTAACCTCTCTAGCAAGTCTGAGTTCATTCTGCACTTTGGCTTTTCAGACTTTACCCCTACACGTGCTAGCTATTTGTTTGAATTCCTCTTTGGTGATTTCCCCATTTTTCCATTTCTTATACATGTTCTGTTTAAAACTTAGTTTTATGATTAATTATACTGAAATAAAATTTGTCTATAGCCAGTAGTTTCATCTTCAAAACTGGGGTGGGGGCAAAGAAAACAACCAAAGTGGAGGGGGCAGAGAAAAGAGAAAGTAGAGGGAAAAAGAGAGAATACTCTATAGTTGGGAGGACTGAGGAATATTATGCTCCTGTAAAGCTGGGTGCTTCTGCTAGTCATCAACGAAAGCATTATCAAAAGCAGACTTATTTAATTTCCTTAATTTGTAACAGAAAAATGCATTAAAAGAGTTGAAAGACCATTGTTAAATCAATCATTGATCATCCCTTGTTTTTCAGTTTTATGGAAAAAAATCTTTGTCTGAAGAGTTGCAAATTTCTGTATGACTTCACCAAAAATCTCTTCCTTATTGACTTTGTTTCAGCTCTCTTTCCTTCTTTAGACAGATAAAAGTTTAAACTGACAAATTATGGTATTTGGAAAGGCAATTGCAGTTGCATTTTTAACTTTAAAATTGCAGGTTTCAAATTTTTCCATCACTTAGTTTGCTAATTTGTAATTTGAAGTTAGGGTCATGCTTTAAAATTTGTGTGGCACTTACATTTTTGTTTTAAAAAAGATTTGTGTGGCAAAACACTTGGCCAAATATATTTGGCTATTATCTAATGTTCAGCATACGTGCAACTTAGGTCCAAAACACAATGCAGAAATAATCCAATTTGAGCCTGATTTAATTGCCTGGGATCAATGCTAGGGAAATCTAGGAACTGTAGTTTTGTGAAACACTTAGCCTTCTCTATCAGAGAGCTCTGGTGCCAAAATAAACTACAGTTCCCAGGATTCCCTAGCACTGAGCCAGCTCAGTTAAAGCGATCTCAAACTGGATTATTTCTGCAGTGTGGATTGGACCTTAGATGCTCCAAAAATTTACTTACCAGACCCAGCATGGAAAGTTCAGCATCTGGTGGACATGCTATCTTTATTGCTGATCATCTTATTAATAACTGAGGTGAATTTCTTAGAATCTCAAGATGCCCTAGAACATAATTAAAACCCTACAGTTTCACTGTGCTTTCTTGATACAGGGGAGAACCTAGTATTCATGTTCTGCTAGCCATCTATAAGGCACCCTCTATCATCCCTGTCCTTGTGTGGAAAACAACATTTCTGAAGAGTAGTTCCTGATCATATGGAGGGTTTCCATGTTAGCAAGGAGATTATTTTCCCAGGGTTTTGCATGTATGGAGAACTTGCAAACAAGGCCTTCTCTACAGATGTATAATCTTCCATGTGAGGAAAGTGATAACTAGGGATGGGACTAGAAATTGTGCTCCTTTGTTCAAGAAATTATGACAAGCATCATAACAAGGATTTAATTTTTATCCAATGTGCAACAATCATATTCCTGTAGCTATGAGTGATATGTTTTCCAAAAATAAACATATATCTTGAAGTAGTGTTGCCTCTAAAGAATGAGACAGTGACCACAATAATAAATAATGATATATAAAGTATGGCATGGGGGGCAAAGAACTGTCTCCAGACACAATGAAACTTGAAAAAACTTAAGTAGTCATTATTAAACACAGTATTTAAAGACTTCATTTTTTTTTTACAAAATTGAATGATAAAGAGACTGAATTGAATACATTTGGTGATAAACTTCATTTTAATATTTTGACACTATTTAATAGTTTAACTGTAGAAAGATTACAAGGTTCTCTGTTATGGTATTAACTTGGAGCCATGTACATTTTAAAATTAACTCTGGTAAAATAAAGCCCTCTTAATCTAGACTCCTAATGATTTGGATATACAGGGATTAGTAAAGGGCAATGCAATATTAATTTAAGAGAAAGTTAGGCTAATCTCAACAAATACAGCAAATGGCTTTTTAATAAAACATCGTTTTTAACTGTCACATAGATATTTCAGGAAAGAACAAGAGAACATTACTGGTACCTTGTCAGTTTGACTACATATCAAAGAAAAGGAGAATTTGCCCTTGGAGAATAAGCTGACTCAGTATATCATAATAAAATGGGATATAGTTTCACTAATCATTCTATTCTAAAACCTTTCCTATTATTCCTATTTGTAAGTACATGCCTAACATAACGATCAAGAGCTTTGGTATGATAGTATTAAAGATATTATCTTTAATATTATCTCTCTCTCTATCTGTCTATCTATCTATCCATATGTTTATATGTAAGGTACCCAAATTGCACCTAGTTTTAGTTAAGTGAAGTTCTTTTGTAGGATATTCTATTCACACTTTTGATGGGATGAGCCCATCAAATGTGTGGGTGTTTTAACATTGCAAGAGCCAATTAATCACCTAAGAAAACTGAACTTGGATATGGGAGAATCTTGTATAAGTCCCATCTACTGGGCAAAAGACCAAGCCACAGTTCATACCAGGAATACAACCAGGAAACAGATAGGATTAACAAGTTGTCATTATTTTACAAGTTTTTCTCTCAAGTAAAACCACATTTTGTCAGGTAAACAGAGTTGGTATGTGTAAAGCCAGCAAATGTCAAATTAAGCCATATTCCCTTATTGGCCCAGTATATCCACACCACTTTCTTCCTCTCATCCTGCCAGGTTCTCTCCAATATTTTCCCTCTTAAACAAATATTTACTAATCTACAAATGGAACACAACAAACTAACTTGTCTTTGTACAGGAGCATCCTAATTTTTTAAAAACTGTTGTAACACTTCAAAAAAGTTGTATTATGAATCTATCGAAATTGGTATGTCTGTGAATCAAAAGGACTGCATGGGAAAAGAATGTCTGCAGATTACCAAACTGCATCTTTCTGCCTCTCAGTTGCTTTCATTTTCAGCCAGCATTGGAGGTAAACTGGAAGAACCATGCTTAGAAAGAAAGGCTATAAGAATAGACCCTTTCACACTAAACAATTTAGCACTATGATTCAATCTTAATTGTCATGACTGCATCCTTTGGAATCTTGGGTTTTATAGTTTGGCGATCCTAGGTGACCCCTAGAAGCCGAGATGCTCAAATTGACGGTGACGTACTTTGGCCACATCATGAGAAGGCACAACTCATTAGAAAAGACAATAATGCTGGGAAAGGTTGAGGGTTGTAGAAAGAGTGGAAGACCATACGCCATGTGACTAGACTCAATCAGGGAAGCGATGGGCATGAATCTAAATGACTTAAGCAGAGCAGCGAAAGACAGAGGGCCTTGGAGATGTCTCATCTACAGGGTTGCCATGAATTGAGGTTGACTCAAGGGCAGTTAACAACAACAAATATGCACTAGACTTCCCTGGTTGAGAATTCTAATTACCCATCCTAAAACAGCAAATCCCAGGATTCCCTAGAATGGCACCATGGTTGTTAAACTGAAACCACAGAGCTATAATTGTGTAGTCCCAAGGTAAGCAGGGGGCAATTATGCATTTTCTGTAGGCTGCAATCTATTCTCATTTGCATGGCTATACATCTTAATATTACATGTTTACATAGATGTAAGTCCCATTATCATATTATAAATTGTCTATAGATCCTGCAGGAATATAATATTAAAAGTCCTGGCAAAGTCATATTGGAAACACTGATATGGTCACTGTCATGGTAGACATAAAGGACACACTAATCATGAAGCTGGAGAAAAACTTCACCTCTCGATCAAGAACAGAACAGCAACAAGAAGCACCTGATTCAGGGATAGTCTACACCAGGGGTAGGCAACCTAAGGCCCAGGGGGCCAGATGCGCCCCCCCCCGGGGCCTTTGGACCGGCCCCAGGCTGGTCCTGCCGCCGCCGCTGCCACCGCCACCACAAACACCGTCGCCCACCATGATGATATTGATTATTGTTGTTATTACTTGTTCTTGGGGTTCTCTTGGCAAAATCTCCACAAGGGTTTTGCCATGGCTTTTCTGGGGCTGAGAGAGTGTGCATGCATATTTTTTTATTTGTTTAATGTTTTTTAATATTTATTTATTTATTTTTGGTGCTCCGGCCCCCCAATTGTCTGAGGGACAGCAACCTGGCCCCCGGCTCAAAAAGGTTGCCTACCCCTGGTCTACACGTATGTGTTATCTTGCAAACTGCTGTGGATTTTCACACACTCACGTCAACACTTGTCTTCACTTTCTTGCGCATATTCACATCTATTTGCCCCCCCTGCCAAAAACGAACAGCTATGCAAATCTATGCATGAGGACAGATGGCCAAACATTTGATAACGTGCATATTCATGGATACTTCGATAAAAAAAAATCACAAATCCCCCCCCAGCCCAAATTCCTTCACATGTGTCCAGATTGCAGTCTATTTAAACAGAATGAGGAGTATTTAAATCAGGGGTAGGCAACCTTTTTGAGCTGAGGGCCGGGTTGCTGTCCCTCAGACAATTAGGGGGCCGAAGCACCAAAAATAAATAAATAAATACATAAAAATAAAAATATATATTTTTTTAAAAAAATAAAAAATAAAAATAAAAAAATATGCATGCACACTCTCTCAGCCCCAGAAAAGCCATGGCAAAACCCCTGTGGAGATTTTGCCAAGAAAACCCCAAGAACAAGTAATAACAACAATAATCAATATCATCATGGCGGGGGGCGGTGG
Organism: Phrynosoma platyrhinos; assembly: GCA_020142125.1. Lineage (NCBI taxonomy): Eukaryota > Metazoa > Chordata > Lepidosauria > Squamata > Phrynosomatidae > Phrynosoma > Phrynosoma platyrhinos. Next base: position 60,301,486 of record JAIPUX010001232.1, on the reverse strand, counting down.
CGGTGGCGGCGGCAGGACTGGCCTGGGGCTGGTCCAAAGGCCTCGGGGGCCGCATCCGGCCCCCGGGCCTTAGGTTGCCTGCCCCTGACTTAAATGGTGTAGACAAGCGATATGAAACAAGTAAATCCAGTGCCACCTTCTGAACAATCTACAAAAGTAGATTATCCACATATGTAAGTTATCCACACATGTTAAAAATCAGTCTCTTTTCCATCAGAACCTGTGGACTGATACAACAGGCAATTCCATCAAAAACTAATTGAAAAGGGAAATGCAGGAATTCTGATAACCCAAAAATCAACACCAATATCCATTTCTTTTTCTTTAAAGAGAGATGGAAGATTGTAAAATGAATATTACAAACATTCTGAGTTAACAAGTTTGTTGTTCAGTCCACATTTGCCCCAGATATTATTACAAACCTTTTCTGCAGCTTACTTCAGAAACCCAATCCCTTTTCATCCACAATATCCACTTCCTAAAGGTTAATAAATGTGTTACCCACTGTTTGATTAATGTAGGGGGGAAAGTCTGAGTGCTTTAAATCCCAAATCCACAGCCACATTATCAACAATATTGTTAATGATAGATTATTTGCAGGGAATGGGTTTCCTTGGAAACAAAACTGTCACATGTTTTGTAATGTTTTATTTTTTTTAATTGTTTGAATTTGTAGTTTTAATCTTCATTTGATTTAATACTGTTTTAAGGGGGGGGAGGGATTGTGTTTTGGGATATATTGTATGGTTTTATTGTTGTAAGCTGCCCTGATTGGATCCCCAAAGGGCGGGATATAAATTATTATTATTATTATTATTATTATTATTATTATTATTATTATTATTATTATTACATGGTTTTATTATTACATTATTACAGAGGGGTGCATTTTTGTAGCAAGGATCACACCAACTTGGAAGAGATCAACCAGACACTTTAAGCAACCATCTTTTTAACCTCATTACTGTGAGTAACATCAACATTGTTCAAAAAGCACTGAAACTTGGTTACTTCTATTTTTCCGATTATTATTATGAATTCTATCTCTGTTATGTACAAGTGTCCTCATTTTTATAAATTAAGTGACTGAGATGGGAGAAGAGAAAGATTTTAACAAAGAGAAAATTTGCTTATCAAGCTTTCTGTGTGATACACATGTCCACACACTGCTTAGATTGTCATGCCGAATTGTAGCATAAATCCTGCCGCTTTACACTCTCAGCTATGTCTCTGTCATCAGCCATGCCACCCTAATTCAACAGCAGCACCTACTGGACACTAAAGGACACATCAACCCTTAAACCATGGCAGATACTATCAAGTTTTGCTAATGGATTGGACTATGGTAAAAAGCAAACTTGTACAATCACTTTCAAGAGGCAGAGACTTTCAGATAACTTTACAGAAGATGTAAACAGCTTTGGAGTTTTGTTTTTTTTAAACAGTGAAAACTAGTATTAAAATTTCTCAAAATGAATAATATTAAAAGACAGGATCAGTATACAAAGGGATCTTGTAGTAACTTTGAGACTGAGAGAGACTAATGACATTACCTTTTGTACACTTAGTCTAGTTTATCAGTATATGCATGCAGTGAGACAAATATTTATACCAATAATTGGATGGAGGGATGTGTAAAGTAATAGAAATTGACATTCAATTTCAGACCTCCAAATCACAATCCTTGAACAAAAAGCTTCAAAGGGTGATTGGAAAGAAAAACAGTTGAACATGATATATTCATGCACTCCAGCCCATTGCCATTGGTCTGAATGAGACAATGGTTTCCTGGCACATTACACATATTATAATACCAGTTGATATCCCAGTCACTAGCAGCTTCTCTTGTTGTTCTCTCTATTATAAATAATAATATTTATCCCTAAAGTCTAACCATTTGGGATGAGGTCTTCCTCTCTCTCTGCTTCCTTGAGCCTTACCTAACATGCCTTCTCATGATGGGATCAAAATACAACAGTCTCAATGTAATCTTGGCTTCCAGTGAGAATTCAGGCTACAAAAGCTTATGCTACAAACTTCTTTCTTTCAGTCTCTAAGGTGCTATAACATCCCTTGGTATAAATGAATAATAATAAGATTACAGCAATCTGAATGTATGCATTTGCCTTTGGCATATCACTGATCTAGGTCTAACAAAAAACAGAATAGGCAGTAAAATTGTGCTTGGATTTTACCTCTTTAGATCAGGGGTCGGCAATTTACGGCCCGTGGGCCGGGTCCGGCTTGTGGAGGCCTTGGGACCGGGCCGTGGCCGGTCCCCCCACCGCCGCCTCCACCGCTGCCCCGCATGCACCGGGCGCCATTTTGGAAGGCCCCACAGCAGCTGCGCTGGGCGAATTCGCCAGGCGCGCATGCGCTGGGGCCTTCCCTGGGTCCTGGCAAGGCCCCAGCGCGCCTGCGCTGGGCGAATTCACCAGGCACACACGCACTGGGGCCTTCCCTGGGCCCTGGCAAGGTCCCAGTGCACCTGCGCCAGGCGAAAATGGCCCCCACTTGAAAATGACGGCGGGTGTCATGCGCATGTGCGCACGTGGGGGCAAGTGCGCGCCTGCCCGGTCCCCGCACCATTTCCCCCCCTCCCGGCCCCCCGGCCACAAAGGTTGCTGACCCTTGCTTTAGATTGTAGATGAAGTTTGAACAATGGAATGTTCCTTCATAGAATTTTATTTATGTCTACAGGGAGGTCTATTTATATGTCCCTTGATCTGGAGACACAAGCAGGCCTCCCGATGTTAATCTCCAATGTCCATTTGCCCCTTTGTATGCATTAGGTACCATCCCTTCATTTCCACATCTCAGCCTCACAGCATAAATAGAAAGATTGTTAGGATATGGATGGGTTATACAGTCAAAGGTGAAATGTAGAGATGTGTGTGTGTCTGTAATTTTCCACTTGAGAACAGCTTCTAGGCAAAGCACAAACAACATCTAGAGAAACAAAGTGAATCAACACCAGATGGCCAACACAGACATAAACATGGGCTTTCCCAAATACACAACTCATGGACACAGAATTTGTTATGGGTAGCAAGTGATATCAAAAGGTAAATAATCGTTAGGCTGGGAAAGATAGTCACGTGGTGGATGATGGACAACAAGAGGTTGAGTTAACATACATCATACAGACATTATCCAATCAACATAAGGTTAACACCCAGAAGGTGGAGTATAGAAAGAGCCTAGAGCAGGGGTAGGCAACCTTTCCCCTTTAAGGGCCAAGGGACTTCAGCTCCCAGAGGCCTCAGCCATGTTGGCCAATAGTTCCATGTTGACCAATAGCTCCTGGGATTCTGGGAGCTGAAGTCCCTCGGCCCTTAAAGGGGAAAGGTTGCCTACCCCTTGCCTAGAGAATCTTTTGTCTAGAATGTTATTGTTCAAGATGTGAGCGTGTGTGGCTAGCAACTGTGGTTTTAACTACAACAAGTTAAGATCCTAATGCTTTTGGGATTGTTAAAGATGTAATCTTTCATGGCTGAACTGGACAAGTTCATCACAATGGATTTTACTTAGTTATCTTATTTTACTTTTATATGCATTAATAAACTATGCTTTTGGACTTTACAATGTGTCTTCTTGGCTGAGGAAGACAGGATCCTGAAGAAGGGAAGCTGAGCCAGTTGATGGTAAGAGTTACAAAGTGGCTGTGGATCACAGCAGCCAGCTTGTCCTGCAGATTCTGCTGGGTGCCAAAGAGCATCACTACAACACTCATCATCCACACACTGACAGATCTGAAGTAAGGTAATTTTCATATTCAGTTAAGATCCATGTGGAAACACAGATAAAGAGGAAAAAATAAGAGACACAGACCCTTACAAATTTCCCTCCTTTGGCCAACTAATCACAGAGTTAGAGCCCTGCCCCTATAACATCTGACACACCACAGATATAATTCATGTAAATGTTGATGTTTTTCTCATATACCTCATTTCAATTCATTTTCTGCACCAAATCAAAAAACAGCAATTTCTGTCACCCATGCAGTACAGTTCTCAAATGCTCCTTTGCAAATAGTGTATTGTGGACTTCAGTCCACAAATAGGAAAGTGTGTTCAAATCCAAGTGTGCATAAAGTTTAAAGATCTAGACTTTGAATGCATTTGGAAGATTTAATGTCTTTTCCCTAAATATTCAAAAAGAGATTATACAACCAGGTATCATTGGATTTTATTCCTGGAATATATGCCCTTCAAAGGTCAAACAGGTTTCTCAGGATGCCTCACAAGAGTGGGAAAAACAACAACAAATACTACACAACTAAAGTTTCCAAGTACTCCTTACACTGAGATCTGCCCACAAAAGCAGGAACACAGCTATGCAGATGCAATCTGTTTTAACTGTTCCATAACTAGCTTTAGGAAGCTGCTTTAGGCCTTCCCTGAGATCACTGATCAGTCTTAATCCAGAAGACGTGAGTCTTCTATTGTCACATCTGGAGATAAGAGTGACTAAACCTGGCACTTCTTATATGCCAAGCATCACTGAGTGGTGTATCACTAAGTGGCTTTCTCCCTGTTTGCTCTCAAAACACTGATGACACTACATGAACACTGTGTCTGGTGTTTCACAGAACAACAGGAGTTAATTTCAATTCTGGAGGAAAGAAAAAGGAAGAGAAGGGTGAGAGTGAGAGGAGATTTCCAGGGAGAATATGAACATCAATAAACATGATGTTAAACATATACAGTAGGACCTCGCCATCCATGGGCTTGCCATTTGTGGATTTGAGCATCTGCAGACAGTAAGCCCCGTTGTCCCAAATGACAGTGCATGCATGTGGTCACGCTAGCGACTGTGTGCACATCGCATTGCTATTTAGGACTTGAGGTCCCGCAGTGTGTGTGTGTTTGGAACAGATCCCATGATGATACAAAGGTCTGACTGTATGTAGGGACTTATTTCTTCTGTTTAAAAAGAAAACAAAACTCAGCAGCCAACCCCCTACTCCACCACCAATCTGGATCAGAGCAGAATATGGAAGAGCAGAATTTTTCCTACCTCCCCCCACCATCATTTTTCCACTCAAAAAATGATCCATCCCTCAAGAAAGTCTTGCATAACAATACCATAGTTGCGATCTGTCATGGATAAGCCCACAGACACGTACAAGAAGAAAGCAGAAACAAGCAAATGATCTCAGAGGCAAAACACATTTTGATCAAACCACAACATTGTAGTGCTTATTTTCTCTCTTTCCCTCTTTTATGAGGAAGTAACTCATAGCAATGCACAATGACTTATTCTATATCCTATTTTACCTGTTAATAATGGCTAGAATTGGAAAATCTCAAGTATATCAGTGCAGTGACCTATCATTAGGCACAAAAATATGGAAGGGCATAGGAGAAGAATGAGACACTTCCAGCATTGATGGGGCTGAAATTGCTTGCAACTGAATGTAAGGGTGAAGAAAAGTCATTACACAAAATAATGTAATGTCAAAGGTCAGCACATACCTGATTAAAATACTCAGATTGAGTCTATAGAAGTTAGCAAAAACAACATTATCATACCTTTCTTTAAGAATGAAGCAGACAAACTAGCATAGCTTGGAAATGCTATTTGTGTGCATGTGTCGTTATTGTTGTTTTGGATTGCAGCTCCAGAACTGCCCAGCTATGGCCCATACTGGCAGGGGGACTCTGGGAGCTGGTCCAAAAATGTAACTGCACTGGGCCCTTGGTATCTGCTGTGGTTTAGTTCCAGGATCCTTGCGGATACCAAAATCTGTAGATGCTCAAGTCCAATTAAATACAATGGAACAGTAAAATTGTGTCCCTTATATAAAACAGCAAAATCAAGATTTGCTTTAAAATATAAAGAGAGAGAGAGAGAGAGAGAATATTTTCAAGCTGTGGATGGTGGATGATTGAATCTGTGGATAAAAAAATCTGAGGATATTGGGGGCCAACTATAGCTTTCCTAAGCTCTGCAGAAGTGAGTAACAGTTGAAAGTGCTAGGTATATTGGGCCTGGAGAAGAGAAAGTTAAAGGAAGACATAGGGGCTAAGCAGACTGCCAGAAATAGTGCACATTAAATTGAGGCACTGCCCTGGCTCAGTGCTAGGGAATCATGGGAACTGTAATTTATTGTGGCACCAGAGCTCTCTGACAGAGAAGGCTCAATGTCTCAGAAAAAAATACAGTTCCCATGACTCCCTAGCACTGAGCCAGGGCAGTGCCTCAATTTAATGTGCACTATTTCTGGCAGTCTGCTTAGGCCTATAATCATAAGCAAAAAGACTGCTTCAGACATGATGGAATTGACTTGTCCTTTGTTATTGCAAAGGAAAGCCATCAATGGATGGAAATGATAGGAAAAGGGTTTCCAGCAAAATATTAGGAGAATGTCCTAAGGGTTTTAGCAAATGTACTAACTGTAAGAGCATTCTTGGAACAGATTGCCCTGGAAGGTGATGGGCTATCCTTTGCTGGAGGTATTTAAAGAGAGGCTGGGCAGCCATCTGTCAGGGATGAGGTAGTGGCATCCTGCTTTGCAGATGATCTGCTGAGTAGGCTACTGGACTGGATGAATTCTAAGATCTGTTTCAACTTTTATGATCTTAGGTCAACATTCATTTGATTAAGGACAGGTGACTTCTTTTAGTTTTTCTAACTCAAGACAGTGTTCTGTACTTGACAGCAAGCTGTCCCCACTAATTCCTGCATTAACCCATGTTCTTCCGTCTAAATGCAGAGAGTGGATGTTTAACTCATGTTTTAAAATCATTCTCCCTGGAGATGTGGTTATGTAATCTAACATTTAGCAAATAAAAGCAAGCTTCATTCCAAGGTGGTATCAAGTACAGTAAGTTTGCTCAGGGGGATTACTGTCAGTTCAAAGAAAGCCATTTCTTTTTATATTAACTGGCAGCAGAAACATACGGTACTTTTTATTTTTTAAGCCATTGAGTATCTCATTTCATATTTATTATACAGAACCATCCTGGCTTAAAGATTCAATTAAAAGGGGAACAAAATATAGCAGTAAAACTCCTCCATTTTTTCAAATAAACCATTTAATGGTGAAATTTAAAGATGCTTGTCAAAGCAGTCAGCTAAAAACAACAAATATTAGAATATTCATCCAAGCTGCCTCTCATTTAAACCTGTTAAGAAATAAAAGCCACATCTTGTGTAACAGATTTTAGAGATATTACTGTAAATCATGAACCCAGACATATATGCTTTGCATATGCAGTGTGCTTTGCAGTGGAAAGCATATGGAATTGATGATTTGAGCCTGCAATATACAGTGCGTAATAGACTTTCTGTCTGGGTGTTACTTCCTTTTCATTCTGAAAGCAATGTTATTAAAATGACTACTATCTTGGTAATGAGCCCAGATGAATCTCTTCCAAACTAATTAAAGGGCACCTGCTAGAGTGCAGAGCAATATTACAGTTTCTAATGGTGTGGAGCTAAAGGAAGCTTTGATGGATCTTGAACACAGGAGAACAAGAATACCCAGCTTAATATGTTTCACTAGGCTTGTTTAATCACCCACCCACTTTAAAATGTAAATATACAGGTTCATGATATCTAGAAGATAACAGCTGTGTATCAACATTATAGTTTACATTATAGTGTAAACTCCACACCAATCAGTTGTGTTCTCGTGTTTCTTTTTTTTAAAAGTATACTCCCATTTTAAATCCAGATATCAATTTTAAAATGGTGTGCCTCTCCATCACAAACATGTTCTTTTTTCCTGTTTTTTAATTTACAGATCAAGGAAGTATGTGCAATTACAAAAATAGAAATTTTTGAGACCACCTTCCATTTTTGAGGCTTTGTACAAGCATTCTAATGTCTAAGCAATTTTTTAAAAAAAATTAATAAGCAGATGCAGGTCCCCAAACATATTTTCATTATATACATTCCAACTATCTGAAAATGACATTTTCTTCTTGCAACTCCCACCATATTATTTTAATACAATTATGTAACCTTACAATTTAAAATGAACAGGTATATGTTTCAGAAGTCTATGATGATCTTCTTTCCAGTAGCACCTACTTTCACCACTAATAATACTAGTGCTGTGCAGGCTGAATTGCCGCAAATTCAAAAATTTTGAGCCCCAAGGGGATCAATTAGCTACTTCATATCTTTATATGCACAAAGTACTCTAAGCTGCTATTCAATTTGTTTGCAAACATTTTACTAACTAAGGAATTCCTTCTGGAGCAAGGTTGCCTAGTCCTGCATCAATTTTAAGTCCAGATTCACTCAATACTCATAGCAAGGAGGATGCTAATGTTGTTGTGTGCCTCCAAGTCATTTTATACTTAAGTGACCCTAAACCTATAATAGGATTTTCTTGGCAAGTTTCTTCAGAGAGGGTTTGCCATTGCCATCCTCTGAGGCTGAGAGAGTGTGACTTGCCCAAGGTCACTCAGTGGGTTTTTATGTTCGAGCAGGGAATTGAACCCTGATCTCCAGAGTTGTAGTCCAACTACAGCTCAAACAACTTCACCATGCTGGCTAGTTACAGAATGCAAAATGCTAGTCTATCATATTGAATAAGACATAAAACTCATTTGCTCCAGCAGATGTTAGTGACAGACAGTCGGGGGACTGGGGTGGGACAGGGACGAGGACAATTATTATTTTTCAAAAAATCAAAAGCCAGCTCTGAAGGCTGTCTGAATCACTGTGATGAAAGCAAATTACAATTCTGAAGAAACTGGAAGCAATGAGATAAGATAAAGATACAAATGTATATCTATAGAACTGAAGCCATGTTACCACAAAGCATGGATCTTACTCAACTAGTTTATCCTACATTCAGAAGAAGAAGGAAATGAATGTGCTGGTTGTAGGCACTGAAGTGAGAGAACGCAGATGACAGAGATAATATTATGTGCAGTTTTGAAAATTATTGGCAGAGCATTGCACATTTCTCAACACTACCTCCATCCTGTCTTTGCAATTTTCTGTCCCAAACATCTCACACCTCCCCTGTCATCTCCTGTGAATAAGAGGAACAGGAATAGAGAGGTGCGGGAGGCATCAAGGTCAAAGTGGTAGGAGGGAAGGGACTGAGTTTCCTAGCAACATTATTTTTATATGTTCCCTGTTCTGTTTATGTCTTTATAGCTTTGCATGGGACAGCAATTTTAAGCAAAATAGGGACTAGAAACTATGGGCCTTTGCATACTGCCAGAAATAGTGCAAATTGAGTCCACTTTTAGGATTAGGTTAGTGCTAGGGAATCATGGGAATTTTTTTTCTGAGACATTGAGCCTTCTCTGTCAGAGAACTCTGGTGCCACAATAAAAAACAGTTCTCATGATTCCCTAACCCTAACCCTTAAAGTGGACTCAATTTGCACTATTTCTAGCAGTCTGCAAAGGCGCTATGTAATTCTGACTACTAGTCCTGCATACTTAGGGAAGTGGTTATCAAAACAAAGAAAGCAAACCAAAGCTGAGATCAAGAAAATGGTATGCAACCCCAGAAATACTCAGAAATTACAGGTGTCTACTAAGAAATAGGTCTTGCCATTTTAACCAGAGTTTATTCCTAAAGAATTGGATATAATATTGCAGCAAAATCCAATATTCACTTCAGCTTCATTAAGATGAATGAAGTTAGCCACTACTTTTTTGTGCAGTAATCTTAATGGCTATGGGACTGATAAAAGCATACTTCAGCTAACAAACCCTCTGACAGTGAAGCTCCTTTTTACAAAGGCTTTTTACACCTACCCAGCATCCAATTGCCTTCTTGCTCTTTGTCTAGATGTAAGCTTTTTAGCAGCATCAGCACTGGAAGGATAGTGAAAGAGAGCTGGCGAAACACAGACTTGGTTTCAAGTTGCAGCAGCATATTTCCAGTATAACAATGCAATAAATAAAACGGAGGCTGGGAAAGAGCAGGATTCTACTCTTCCCAATCCTACACTGAGGAGGCATGAACAGCAAAACAAAGAGAAAAGTGTGGAGGAGACAAGGCTGCCTCACCAGCTACTTCCAATCATATTAACAAAAATATAGATCTAGAAATTTGGCCACCAAAATGGGAATAATGAGAACAATGGAGGCTGGTGAAACAAAAAGTCATCCCTGGAAGTAATTCTGAAGAAGCCTAAAGGTTTCCCTCTAGAAGGTTAAAACACTTTTTGTTTACTCATGCAAGGCTTACCTGATTGTATTATTTCATTTCACCAGTGCATATTGTTAGTTTTTAATAAAAAGGTTACTGGAGCATGTCAAACAGCTCTTTTTTGTGATGTAGGAACCCATCTCTATTCTTTCCATGTTAATTGGCATTAATTTTCTGTTACAGAAGTAATGTTCGGGCATATACTTTATTAACTATGGTAAACCTGTATAGCCCTTTTCCTGAAGTAACTGACTGTGTTTTATAATTTCAGGAAAACTATTTTGTAATCAACCAATGGAGGTAACTGGAACAGCTCATTAGTTTAGGATGCCTCACAAGTGAGCTCAAACTGGCATATAATGTGACACATACTGAACTATTCACAAGGACGATTTGCTATGCTTGCTTTCTCAGAAGCAAAATCACCAAATTCAATAGGACTTCAATGAGGTGAGTGTATACGTTGAACTTGGGTAATGTGCCGGGTGATCCTGCAAAACAGATACACAAACTTCCCGGCTGTAGGTTTCAACTTTCTGAATTTTAAAAGAATGTGTGAATAGAGGCATCATACTATTGATATCAAGACACAAGATCAAGAATCAAGGCACCAGATGAAGTATCAATACAAATTGACACAAACACAAACACACTAATTGTCCAACGATCCCTCAAATCTGTATAATAATAATAATAATAATAATAATAATAATAATAATAATAATAATAATATTTTTATTCCGCCCCTCTGCGTAATATTCATTGCCTTGATGTACCAGGATATTGATATATTAATGTCTATATGATGCAACTAGTTTTCACTTTCACTTTCTCAGGAATAACACTGTTGTTCTTTCTCCTACTATTTTAAACTTCACAAGCTTTTATCCAGCATTCTAGTGATAATGTTGGAAAGCCATTAAATCCAGGGCTTCAGAGGTGGCACACCTTATACCCAAGTTCCTTGCAAATCTCTTGGATGAACCAGCAAAATGAAGTTCTCACTCTGAACTTAGATAAACTTGCTATGGTTTTTCCACCCTGACACAAATCTGTCCTCTTTTTCTTCCCTCTGCCCATTTTTTTGCTCTTTGACAAGATGGGGGATTGGCATTAAATGTGAGAAGGGGGCCTTAAAGCGGATATGCCCATGGCCATAACAACAGTGGTGGTGCCCCAGATGTCAGCAAGGGAGTGAATCCATTCAGGAGTTTAGCCAAACTGAAGGAGTTAGCTATGGTACTGAACATGTTTTATGGGAAGAGTTCAAGTCCTTGGATAGCTAAAACTCAAAGCAGATTCAGGTCCAAAACATACTGCAGAAATAATTGCTTTAACTGCCCTGGCTCAATGCTAGGGAATTCTAAAAATTGTAGCTTTGTGAGACATTGAGCCTTATCTGTCAGAGAGCTCTGGTGCTACAATGAACTACAGTTCCCAGGATTCCCTAGTACTGAGCCAGGGCAGTTAAAGCAGTCTCAAACTGGATTATTTCTGCAGTGTGTTTTGGATCTCATTGACATTAGAAACATCAGCAACCACTGCAAAACAGGACTGGCCCTCTGTAACATAGCCTTTACAGAATTCAGAAACATAGCCATGTTAATCTGGAATATCAGTATTCAAAGGGATCTTGCAGCACTTTTGATCACCTTTGAGCAACTGAGCGAAAGAAGTTGTAGCATAAGAGGCATGGAGAGCCTTTATATGGCCCATTTGATTTTGGGCATATTCACCTCTGACCTATCAAGCACAGCACTTTACTTTTCATGGATGTAACTTCTTTCTAAAAAGCCACTCAGAAGCCTCTGTTGTCTTGGTGAAGGCAGGGCTTCTCAAGTAAACCAGGGGCCATTTATATGACACAGTTATAGCACTGTGAGCCCACTTTAACTGCCATGGCAACATCCTATAGAAACCTGGGGTTTGTAGTATGATGAGACCCAAGACCTTTCTGGTTCAGAATTCCAAATGTTCTTTCCCTAAACTGCAAATCCCAGGATTTCACATGAAGGAACCATGGCGATTAAAGTGCTATAATTGTGTGGTGTGAAAGGACTCCTCTAAAAGCCCATCACAGTGCTATATTCCAGTTTAATGGCCATAGCAACATCCTATGGAATCCTGGGATTGACAATTTAGGGAGAGGAATTTAGAATTCTCAGCCAGAGAATATTTGTGGCTCAACAAAGCACAAACAGGATTCCACAGGATGTTAAACTGGAATATAGTGCTATAATATTGTAGCATGAAAGGGCCCTAAGAGAAAGAAGTTCTCTAGATGGTGAGATACAGGGGGAAGCATATAAGCATTCCCTGGGGTGTACAGTTTCATTTAGCTGCTGACCCTTTTTTCCTCACACTCCAACTATATTTGTAGTTACAATCAAGTACAAGTCGACTCTTTCTTATCCAGAATTCCAAAATTTGAAATACTCCAAAATCCAAAACTTTTTTCATGGGTGGCTGAGATAGTGACACTTTTGCTTTCTGGTGAGTCAGTATACACACATTTTGTTTTATGCACAAAATTATCAAAAAATATGATGTATTCACCTTCAGGCTATGTGTATAAGGTGTATATGAAACATAAATTAATGTCATGTTTAGCCTTGGTTCTCATTTCCAAGATATCTTATTATGTATAAGCAAAAATGTCAGGGATGATGGGAGTTGTAGCTCTTCACCTCTGGCTCT
>JAIPUX010001232.1:60203723-60247035 GCA_020142125.1 Phrynosoma platyrhinos | reverse complement strand
ATTGCTGAGTCAGAGCACTTGGCATGATGCAAAAGCTTTCTACAGAGAACTCTTAGCCAACTTTGTATATAAGTGCACTGAGAATCAGGGCACATATGGGTTGATGTTGGTTGGAGATGGTGTGTTGTGAGGAACGTTGCTGAATTGATTCAGACAGTGTATGTTGATGGAAGTTGAGAGGAGAGTTTGTAAATATTTGTATATATTGGAACTCAAGATAAAGAACCTCCAAGGTCTTGGAGGAAATCAATTGTATCTGTGAGTTTGTTTATGAAATGTGGTCAGTGCATTGCGAATACTGTTAAACTGAACTGGTGCTTCTGTACTCTGCTACAGTAAGCTGCGTCTGAGAGTCTTTATCTCAGATAGTGCTATACATTGGCTTCTCAGGTGGGCCAGAGAGTTTTGTTTTGAAAACTGCTAATCCAGCAGGTGAAAAATTGAGAAGAGTGCCAACAATACCATACTGTGGTTGCATTCAAGGGTTTTCCTAGTCTGCTGCTGAAGCTTGGGTATTAGGCTGTCAAATTTTAAGGGTCAATATTTGAAGGGAGGAAAAGCAGACTTGGGACCACATGGGTGCCATAACCTTCCTGAAAGCCACACCTGCCACCTTGACTAGGAAACTCTGCTCAAAAATCTTTTATGTGCAAAGTAAGAAGTAATATTCTGCATATTTTCTTCACTGGTTACTCATTTAAACATCACTTGGCCTATGTTTTCAAACCAAACCGCACTACTAACCTTTTAAAGCTTTTAGTGTGGGTCCTTTTACATATATTTGGGTGGCAGTGGTGGAATAACAAAAAACCCCGTACCAAGGCAAAGCCCTAGAAAATTATTGAGCTGAAATCTGTCTCAAAAATTTGGTCCTGGAGGAGAAAGATGTTGACTGTTTCTTTGAGGTATTCATATTGTATTAGAAAGACTAACAAAGATACAAGGCTGATATCAGTAGGGTTTTTAAAAAATTGAACAGTAACCAAAAGATGTACTATCAGCCTTTTAGCAGCACAATACTTATATTTATCAAGGGTTTCTGCAGAGCTGACAAAAAAACTCTTGAGGCTGCATATGCACTGCAGAAATAATAGAGTTTAACACCACTTGAACAGCCCTGGCTCAATGCTGTGGAATTCTGGGGATTGTAATTTTGCGAGACATTTAGCCTTCTCTGCTAGAGAGTTGGTGCTACAAAAAAACTACAATTCCCAGAATTCCATCACATTGAACCATGGCAGTTAAAGTAGCATCAGTCACGACTTCAACCTGGATATCTCAGACAGTGCTCAGTCCTAGAGTACTTCCAAAGTATGAATCTGATCCTTACTTGGGAATGTGATCCATATAAGAAAAGGCACATTCCCAGCATACCAGTGCACCAAGTCACCACCATCATTTTACTTTCTTTTGTGTTTCCTAAATATGCTGCCAATCAATTGGATTGGATGACCCTGAATTCCGATATATTAAGACAGAGGAGAAGCTACCCACTTTCCCACACCAGGTATAATAGATACATTTCTATCATGTCCTGTATCCCACTTCATAGTCTTCTTTTCTATAAACTAAGAAGTCCCAATGTCTGACTTTTCTTATAGAGAAGGTTTTCTTATGGTGCTAGTTTAATTTCAACAGATGATATGCAGAATATCATACCTTCAGGGTAACAGTGAATACTAGAACAGTAAACACCAGTGTCCCAAAAGTCCAGTTTCCAAACATCTATGGGAAAAGAAAAGAATGATTTAGTTCCAGGTAACACACATTCTAGTATAACAAGTGACATTCAGAACAGTTGGTGTAATGTACCAAAATATCGAGTGCACACACTATCCTGACATTAACTTTTCAAGCCAGAATGTGTATATATGTAGCAGGGTGGGCAACAGGGGCAAACTTTCTGACCTGAGGACTTTCTGGGAGGGCTGCACAGATTACCAAAATGCCTTTCCCCTACAAACCTCCAAGGAAACAAAATTAAAAGTGGCTTGAAATATTCTGATTTTGAAATCTGGGTATTTTAAAAAGGTACTGCCATGTCCTCAAACATATTTTAAAGGAGAATTTCCTCTCCTAGAGGCTTTCAGAAGAGGCAGTTCACACACACTTTGTCTTAGGAAAAATAATACTCCACACTGCAACATTTCATTGCAGATACCTTTGTTTTTCATATAGGAAAATCACAGTGTTCCTTTGCACCATTATCACTTTCAAGTGTAAATGGATTCTTTTCTCTATCTCCTAGAAGAAGCTTCTTAAGGCCACATACATGGCAGGGGCATGGCAGACTGAACACAGCAATTTTATGAACAAACATATATTATTTTATCAATTCAAGCAAGAGGACAAACAGCATTATTTTTAAACTGGAAGGTGCATGTACAATCATGATGGAAACAAGAAACATATAGGTTTAAATTCCATACATGGATATTTGGGAGTATGCCCAACAGCATACAATGGAGCTTACTTTTCACTAGACATGTATAGGATTGTGCTGTGAGTACTGAATACAAAACAAACAAAAACAAAGCAATGGTTTGTATTTGTATTAAGTACTAAAAGTCTGTCTGGCCTTAAACAGATGGGCCAAAAGGGCTGCTATTGGGCCGTGTTGAGGGTGTGATGTTTACATGATGCATATCCTGAATGCGGCCAGAAGCTGTACCGAGCCTGCCCCCACCTTGAAGAGCCGGGCCAAAAAAGGAGCGGAAAAATCAGCTTGTTTTCAGTGGCCTGGTTCAGGACCACAGCAGTGGCCCGGATTGGGTCTGGGTACATGTCATTGCTATGGTTCCGGCATGAATGGTGGTGGCGCAGACCTTTTGGGCCATCTGTTTGAGGCCTATGTCTGCCTTTCTACATCTTCAAACAAAAATGACAATGTGAGTGGATTTCTGCAAATGAACCTTTTGGCTTTGATCTCCCACACTCCCACATTCTTGCCTATTACAGGGATTTTTCATAGTAAATTTGGATCAAATACTGGTAACCCTTAGAAAATAACAAATAGCCAAAGATGCAAGAGGAAAGAGGATCTTGGGGAATTCCTGTCTGCTAAATAATCAAACCTGTCTGCTAATAGGTGAGGAATGGGACCACAGTTGAATTACTGGTAGTTTCCATGGTGTTTCCAGAGTAATTGGTGACTGAGACTGACGAACACTGATATTTTATCTTTGTTTTTTCTTGTACACTGCTTTGGAATTTTTTTTAAAAAAAATAGAAACGTAATAAAGTCAACAACAAGAATAAATATATTAACAAGTATTGGTCCTGACAAAGTTAGCATATCTTCCATATATATTAATTTTCTGTCTTCAAAATGAGCTCATAAAATATGGGTTGTGTAGGAAAGAATAAGCCTAATCTGATAAGAACTTCTCTTTATCAGAGGCAACTGTGTGTGTGTGTGTGTGTGTGTGTTTATGGACAACTATGTCATGATAAGTCACAAAGCACAGATACTACAATACAAATTTATAAAAACAATATGTCATGACACTAGTTGTTGTGACTTCAATACTAAATAAACAAAATAAAAGTTATTTCTGTAAATACACAGTTCCTGGTCTATACTGTGCCTTTAAAAGGAAAGTAATCAATGTGGATGCATTCAGCCTAATGCCTGATCCCTAATAGCTGTCCAGACTCTATTTGAAGATGTCCAGGGAAGTCTTACATTTGCTGTGTTCCTATTCCCTTGCTAATTTTGCCTGACTCTTGCCTTTAGATGCCTAAACTGTATTTCTAAAAGGTCAGCCAAAGTTTGAAGTTATTGCAATGCTAGAAATCTGGAGACTGAAAGCATATTCATTTTAGGGAGGTAGAATTTTTATTAGAGAAGCAATGTCATTCCTTTCTCCTGCCCCATATCTACCCCCCTACACATGGTCATCCTGCTCCTTATCTTTAGAACAAACCTAAAGGAAGGTGGAAGGCAGGAAATAGAGGGAAAACAGACCCACTCCCACAATACAGCTGTAAATAAAAGAAGGCAGGAACAAATGAGTCTGTCTTCTAGGCCCCCAAGGCATTTGGGTACAGTTTTTTTTAATGGGATGACAGTGGACAAAGATGAAAAGCAAAAAATGTTGGTTAAAAAAAAAAAGAGAGAGAGAGAGAGGGAGAGGTTAATACCCCATTGTTCTAGGCCACAAGAAAAAAAATGATCAGATGTACAGGTCATAAGAAGCAAACATTTTGTAAGAAGACACAGTATTTGCGAGCTAATAGTACTCTATATTTAGGATGAGATTCCAAAGTACTTATGTAACTGGATTGCCATTCACTTTATGAAAATGAATGACATGGAATTTACATTTAATTACCTTTGTTTCAAGTGAGACCAGGGCTGGGGAAACTGTAGTTCCCAAAGATGTTTTGAAGGCTTGCAAGTGTCCTCACCCCATTTTGGGGAAATTTTCATTTTTATAAATTCAAAAAGCCCTGGCAGTCTTTAGGAGATACAGGAGGCAATTCTGCCATTTTTGTTTGTTTTCTTTGCTTCTTTGATCTGTTTTAGCCCCAGGAGAAGCTTTTTTTTTTTTTTTTTTAATAAAAAGGAAGTCAACCAGAAGGAAGTGACTTTTGGTTACTTCTTGATTTAAAAAAGGCCACTCCACCCCACAACAATCTGGGGGTCCACCAAAAACATGTCAAAGCTGCACCACATGAAGTTCCGTTTTAAAAGATTGGGGGACTGTAACAGGGACTAAGGTCCTCCAAGTTCTGGTGTGAGGCATGTACAAGTCCTTAGACTTTAAGGCTTTAGACAATGAGACAGGCACTGAAGCTTAGATACTAAGACTTATTATTTCTTCCAGTATGTCCCTCAGTGCTCTACAAGGATGACAGCAAAAACAAATAAGTGCAACTAAATGCTGCTGCAAAGTAGGAAAGGTCTCCTAAAATATCTAGATAAAACTAAGTAGCTCAACATCTTGGATTTATATATAATGACCTTATTTTATTTTATTTTATTTTATTTTATTTTATTTTATTTTATTTTATTTTATTTGTAACCTGCCTTCCTCCCAAAATTGGGACCCAAATTTTGCCTGTCACATTATATATACAATAATTTGTGAATCAGAGTTACAGGTTTCCATAATTTGAAAACCTTCAAGCTATCAGCTGAAAACTTTCTTATGCTTAGATCTACAAGAATACTGATGACTCCAGACTTTGTTAATTGTTCATTACTGGTGTCGTTTGGTTCTGGTGGGTTACCATAAGTGGGAGTGCTTATGGTTAGTTTCATATTTGCTAAAGAAAAACAGATCTGCTGGTAATCCAGACATACATTAACTGAGTGGACAATGTCCACCCCAAGGGCCATATATCATTTCATGGAGCTGATTTGTTGTTAACTGCCATCAGTTGACTTCAGCTTATGGCAATCCTATGAATGAGAGATCTCCAAGTCACCTTATCATCAACTGCCCTGCTCAGGTCTTGTAGATTCATGGCTGTGGCTTCCTTGATTAAGTCTATCCATCAAATGTGGTCTTCCTCTTTTCCTATTGACCTCTTCCTTACCAAGCATTAGTGTCTTTTCTAGTGAGTCATCCCTTCTCATGATATGTCCAAAGTAAAACAGTCTCAGTTTAGTTATTGTGGCTTCTAGGGGAGAGTTTATACTTGATTTACTCTAGATGTATATATATGTGCCTTCAAGTCAACTGCTGACTTATGGCAGCCCCATAAATGTCACAGGGTTTTCTTAGGCAAGGAAGTACCTCCACCTAATTTCAAAAGACAGTTCAGGAAGCAGCCAGTTCAGATCTCTGTCCTTCCAGCCTGCTAGGCAATAAGAAAGGGACACAGATTTTATTTTTTTTTAACAAGAGATGGCAGACAGAGAGATAAAAGGGGTGGTTCCATCTACTATTGACTTCAGTCCCTTTCACAAAAAAAAAAAAAAAGTTTCTCAGTTTTGAAACAATGCAGACTGTTAAAAAGTAATTGTACTAATCAACCGTGTGGGATCTTGAGTTGCATCTCATACATTAATAGAGCCAAAGTATGCTCCTACTTATTTACTAATTAACTCAGTTTTCCCCCATGAGAGCTGGTATCTTGAGGATGCTACTCCAGCTGTAACTCTCTGTATCCATGACAATAATAGCAAACACTGCAGTAAGTATGTATCAAACCAGGCCTACTGTACAGAAAACATCTTTTTATCTACTTGTTCTATTTTTACACTTAGCTAAACATGAAGAGAGAAGTCGCTCAAGTGCACCAGGAAGTTGCACTTCACAAGGAAATTAGAAGGGCAAAATCAAAGGAAATGGAAGGATGAATTGAAGCAGTTTATGCTTTCCAGCCAACTACAAACAGCTCTGAAGGTCTCTGTATAACCTGTTTGAAATGAGACACACACCCCCAACTCATCTGAGTAAAAATGTCTATTCTTTTTCTGGCATGAGAAACATGTTCCTATCATTGAAAGATAATATTATTTAGATCTTGACTATGGATGTAGATGTGGGGACAGAGTTGGCATCTGGGTTTGTGGTAGAGTCTTGTCCTTGTATTAACATCCATATTTTCAGTTTTGTGGGCCAAAATATAGACAATGAAACCTTATAAATTGATAAGAGTCTCTTGCAGGGAAGGTATGTGGAAGACTATTCAAAGAGGGCATTTAACACTGGTTAAACTGTACAAAATAAATGGTAACATTTCACAGTATTGTTGGTGAGGTTGTGATGCAATTGGGACAATAGATCACAAGTGTCTGTATTGCCCAAAAGTGGCATATTTTTTTTAAAAAAAAATAATGATTTTTTTAAAAGAAAATAATTCATCAGGAGCTACATCCTTTATTGTTATTAACCATTTTTGAAGGGTGAAATGCAAATGTTTAGCATAAACAACTTATTGCCAAATTGCTGAGGTCTGCAAGGCTAGAAGAGTTACAAGAACTTGGAATACATTGAAATATCTTTCATTTTTTATGGTAGCTGGAACCCAAGCGGGGGTTCCTTAGAGTGAAGACTTATTTATAGAAATGGCTAGAGAGGAACTGGAAAAAGACAGGTTTGCTACAGTTTGGTCTCCTTTTATTAAGCAAGCGAGATTCACTGTGTAGTTAACTAACATTTTGGGTTTCATCTCTTTAAGAAGACTGTGTTATTAAAGGGATACTGTCCTGGAACAGATGGCCACAAAAGAGTGCCCCACAAGTACTCTGACTGGAAGTGGAGCCACGGATGTAGGGGCCAACCAGCACCACGAGGAGTCGGATCATCCTGGCTCCCTTTTGCTCCAGTCTTAAGGACCAGAGTGCAGCTTCAGCACAGCTTCTGGCTGCTTTGAAGATATGCATGATTTAATCAGCATGCCTCCAAAGTAGACAGGAACTGCTTCATTTGGCCTGTCTGTTTCACCCCATTTTGTAATTATTTTTGAGCAGAGCAAAATTTAAAAGCAAAGTTTGTGATGCCTGGGTGACAGTGTTTTCTTTTTTTGGTCTTTTTTTAAAAAAAAATTCTCTTCTGGTTGTATTGCTTTCATAAATAGGTATTTTTAATGAATAAAATAATATATTATACAACTGTATTAAAAGCTGCTTTTAAAAATGCTGAAAAAGACATGAACAGTGCAAGCAAAATTGATCTCACAAATAAGATATGAAGTCTAGCTAACTGGGAAGGCCTTAACATGGTTCCAGAAAGATATGACATTTGTTGGGAGACTATCTACACGAGGGGCCAGAATTGAGGAGGCATTTTCAAAAGGCACATCCAAGTAATCTCTGAATGTTAAGGGCAACCAGACAAGGACCTCAGAGTCTGGTGTTACAAAGCCTGGCTATCCTGACCAGAGAATTCTCTGGCTTATAACAGCCTTTCCCAAGTCATTTTTCCAAGCTCTGGTTTAGTATCTATTTAATACACCCTGTGTTCACTAGGATATTGCTCTGTCATACTTTGGACTTGAAACCTGAAGGTTTAAAGCCCACTGAACTAGAAGCTGAAATTTCTTTCAATTTTAATCCAGCTTCATCCACACAGTGATTGTTTTACTCCATTTTTCCAGGTTTTGTGAATAAGATGAGAAACATAAAACCCTGATAGTTATCTCCTTTCCATTACATTATCTCATAAACTGACTCCATTACGCTAGCAATGTCTCTTTCTCTGTGCTTATGCAGGAAACAAGGGGTGACAACAGTAGAAGGAGAATGCTACTGGCTGTTTCTTAAATACCAGTCTAGTCAAGGCAGTAATGGAGACTGGTGACTGTAGTGTCAATGGGGCAGTGAATCCATATGGGGAAGAGGTGACACAGAGCTGACATTGCCACCTTTTTCCTCCCTTCCCTTCACTACAATCCAATACAAAGCTATATTTGTTTGTTACTGTATAGTAGTCTTAAAAAACACCTACTCAGTACTTATTATTTTGTTTTAAAACATGTAATTTATATATAATGACAGCTGAGTGGAAAGAGAACATATCTGAAAAGTAGAATTCAAAAAATAGCCATGTTAGTCTGGAAAATCATTATGTAAAGGGATCTTGTAGCACCTTTGAGACTAACTAATTCTTTACGCTTGTAGAGAAGAAGTTAGTCTCAGAGGTGCTGCAAGATCCCTTTGCATAGCTGAAAAGTGATAAGTAAGGCATATTGCTACTTACAAGAAGTGTAAAATACTTTATAAATTCGCATCCTCTTGCTTTTCTGATTTTTTTGTTTGTTTTTAAAAAGCAAATTTGGGGCAGTTTTTTCAACTCAGTACAAGGAACAGGAAAAAAAAAATAGAAATCTAGTATTTTAACTGGAACTCATCTATTCCAAAGTTGGATAGAGAAAGAGGAAAACACACATCATGACAAAACCACAGCAGTCTTACCATGTGAGTGCTGGCTGTCATTAGCTGAGGATAGGAAGAGAAGCAAGTAGCAAAAAAGGAAAAAAAAGCAAGACAAAAATAAAATAGACCACATACATATTAACATGCAAATAAAAAGCTGAAGGGCCTTAAAATTATATTCATGTCACTTAACAAGTACATATAGAAATGCTTTGAATGGATGCATGTTGTTCTCAACATCTTCAAATTAACTATGATGCTTACTACCATAATCTCTGAAAGTTTATTTCTTTACATGAAAGGTATGAATTAATGAAACAGTTGAAAATAAAAGTATGTATTAATGGCAAAGTGAACCACATTAACAATATATAGCTCAGAAAAGAAAGTTGTTCTCTTTAATTGTACTGCCATTGCTTACTATAGTTCATTTTAATATTTATTTTATCATACTTATCTAGAATAACCAAGTTTTGGGGACAGTTCACAAAGTTTTAAAAAATATTAAAATCTCAAAAAGGCATAAAATGATAAATTATAGCCAACAATATTCAGCAACAGAGAGGAATAAAAACTAGTTTGCATGGCCACTCAAATAACACAACAGATAGAAAAAGTATATGATCATACAAACTATCAGCCGCTGATATACAATGTTTGTTGTTCTCACTTTGTTATTCTTTTCCCAGGAAGGGGTAAAACTAGCTTATTATGAGGCCCAAATCAAATCCTGGCTTTAGCCAGAACAACAAACCCAGGATTCAGTCCTGGTTAGTTTTACTTCTTGCTGCAGACACCAATGCAAAGCTCATTCAAGGTAAACTGGTTCTCTTTATGTGTAAATAAAGTTATGGGATTAAAAGGTAGCCATAAAATAACAGGAGAAAAAACCCCACCTTAATCTGTTACCATAATGACTATAAAGAATATGCAGGCAAGGATATTTCAGTAGGGCTTTCTGCAGAAACCAGGAACTTTGAAATGAGTGCTTAGCATCTACAATTCAGACTGCTCTTCCCTCCCAATTTGCTATAAAAACTAAAATGTTTTCTATTTACAAATGACCACATTAACTTGATTATGAAATATCAAATGTATACTTAAAGAGTAAAAAAAGAAAAGAAAAGAAAGAAAGACATAAATAACATTCCTTCTCAGTAATACCTAGCTTCCTATGTCTTTCCAATATAATTTTAATCGTTAGATACCAACCTGTCCATTGCTGGTCACAGTTGAGTTGTCAAACAAGAAATAGGCACCAAAGAAAAAGACCACAGCATCAAATAATCCCAAGAATGTCCAGTAAATGAATACACGCCAGCGTAGATGGGCATTCTTGGCAATATCCCTGAATAATGACATAGATACTAATTTTTAAATGCTAATGTAAACAAATATCCATTTACATATGTTTTCCTGAGTGACAGAAATGCTGTAAAGTTTGTATGTACTCTGCTCAGAATGTATCCCTGTGTTCCTATACTATCTGTTTACACCTTATGAACAATATAGCTTACTGATAACCACATCTTAAGTAATAAGAAACAGCACTAGAGGTCTCCAAAACATCTGATTTAATTTCAAGAAGAAACTCTTTGTATGGTGAAGCTAAAGCTTCTTTTAAAGTCAAGTACAGAACCTCAGTTATTAGAGTTCTAATTCAAAATTTACATATAACAATTACTTTAGTGAGGTCATTAACTCAACATTGATTCCTCTGGGTTCCACCTTGTGGCTAAAAAGAGACTGTGACTAGCCCTTGGAAAGCCAGTAATCTTTATGGCTGAGCAAGGATTTTAACAACATCTCTTGGTTTCTTTTTGAAGATACTACATGCTATCTCTCACAGGCTCTCATATATATGCTGTAATAGTATGGCTTCATTTTCTGCATATATCATTTATTCATTTGTTGTTTCATTGTGCAAGATGTCTCCCAGCATGAGATCCAACATGGATTACAGCAAAATTAAAACACTACAGAGCTAAAAACCTGATGATAAAAAAAGTTGAAACATCAACATCATATTAAAACATTAATTTTAAACATATAAAAATCATTTAAAAACATAACTTAAAGATAAAGTTCAGCACACTCTCTTCCTTTAAAAAGACCCTTCTGAACAACAAATGTACATGGAAATTAACAAAGATTACACAATTCTGGCAGTTCCAGGTCAATAGGGTAATTCATCTACTTTAAATGTCAACTTTACAGAAATTGCTTTATTACGACAGCTGCACTGGGCTCCAACTTCATAGTCTGTTTCCAAGCACAATTCAGTGTTGGTATGACATATAAAGCCTTTTACAATTATGGGTCACACTATCCGAATTATGGGTCACACTATCCGAAGGCCTGTATTTTCCCATACAAGCTTTCCCAAGCTCTAAGATCTTCAGCATTTGTACTCCTTTTAATTTCGCCACCTTTGCAGGCACATTTGGTGGTAATACAGGCGAGGACATTTTCTGTGGCTGTTCTGAAACTTTGGAACATACTTCCTAGGAAAACTAGGCTGGTTCCCTCTTTGTTGTACATTTATTGGCAGGTGAAGACCTTTTATTCCATTAGACTTTTGAGTACTGATTGTTTTATGAGACAAAGGGACGAAACAGACTACCCCTAAGGAGTGGCATCATGCTGCCTCTTTGATTGTCAGATTTGAGCCAGGAAAACGATGGGTTTGAGTATGGCAACCGCACGCCATGCTCCAACCCATCGTTTTCCTGGCTCAAAAAGAAGCGGCAGAAAGCCGCTTCTTTTTGAGTCAGGAAAAAGCTGGCTTTTCCACCATGACAGTGGATTTTTGGAGCTCTTGTGGTGTGTGGCATCTAAATGCCATGATGCCGGAGTGCCAAAAAGCTGCTGCTATGTGGTTGGGTGGGTTGCTTCATGGTGGCCTCCTAGTGGCTTGGGACATGCGTCAGCTAAACAATATGCCCCCAAGCTGCTGGGAAGCCACTGCAAAGGGGCCATCTGTTTTGCCCCAAAGTCTTTTTTTTTTTTTTTAGTATCCTATATCACTTCTAGTCTGCGTTTTAAATAAACATTTTAAGAGGTATTGATTTTGTTGACAGTTTAATAGGATTGTAATCATAACATTTGCATGTTTTGAACTATAAGTGCTTTTACTCGTAATTTCCCTTTTTGAAAGCTGCCTTTGAGTTCCATCTTTAGGAAAAGATATAAACAGAGTGATGGTTGGGTGGATGGGTGGAACTATTAAAAGTGCTGAACCTGTTTTGGAGAAAAGGCACAGGAACTTGGATAAAGATCAGACTAAACCCCAAAGCAGATTCCCCACCACAGAGACTTGAAGCTACCAGCCACCACTACAACACAAAGTTCCTCTGTTGTAACACTATCCTAGAAGTAATTCAAAAGAGATCCAGACAGCACACTTTTAATGAGGAAATTAAGTTCTGGTCCCATAACTCATCCTCACGACTGGATGTATGGAAGCATCCAAGTCCCCTGCCTTTTTGTTCAGTGGTGGGAGAAACTCTTTTTCCTTCCAGTGGTTTTCTTAGTAGATAGTGGCAATGTTATTGTTGTTGTTGCTGCTGCTGCTATTATTGCCAATAACAACGATGGTTATGATGTTATGCACACTCTGAAGGTATTGTGTGCACCTGTTCATATATGTATTACATTATTTCAATATTTACATATAGTTCTGTTTGCTTGCTTTCTATTTAACATAGTAATTGCGAGTCATGAGCAATTCTCATTACAATGATATGGCACTTTCCCCTCCAGAATCTTTAAAAGAATAATAAAGAAGAAAATGAGCAAATCTTAATATGAAAATACAGACTGTAAAAGCAGGGAACCTTTGCTCCTCCCATTAGATATTTTAGACTTCAACTCCAAGAAATCTTTGGCAGCATGGCTGATGGAAAGGGACTGTAGGAGCTGTAGGTATAGTCCAAAGCATCTGGAAGGCCAAATGGCACCCATTTCCATAAAACATACTAGACTCTCTGGCCTACCATTGTAAAAAGCCTTTCAAATATCTCTGCTTCACAGATGGAAGATGAACAATGTGCCACAAAAAGTCTAGCCAAACAATTTCATGAACTTTACCTGTACAGTGAAGGGTCTCTCTTGAGGGTATCTGCACTGACATGTTGTTCCATTAGACTATACAACAGAATAGGAAGGGAAGTAAAGCTGATATTGTACAGAGTAAGATACGCAGTATCATATAAAGGCTGTAGATTGGGGAAAAACAGGTAAGAATTAGCCTATTGGTATAAAGCAGTGTAATAGTAAAAACAGAAAAGACAAAATTGTCAAAATAATCCTGGAGTTCTCCCACTAGGATAGTATAATGGACATTATCTAACATCAATCTTCTAGTTATTTCAATTCACTCTTGTCCTTGTAGACTTAAGTGAACGTCACTCATAATTAATAAAACGTCTGATTAACAAGCCCTGTGAAATAATTAGTACATTATATAATCAAAATGTACCCAATCAAACCAAAGGTAAGCAACCAATGGTAAAGATTTAAAAACAGCCTTCACTCTCCCATTGAAACCAACAGGCCATTAAAGTGCTTAGCTTCAGTGGGATCGAACTTAGCAGTAAATATTCTGTACAGGTTCACAAGTCCTCACACAGAGCTTTTATTTACTTCATGATAATCTCAAAGTATAACACTACTACATCAGCTATTTTATGAGTTATTCTGCATTATTGCCTCTAGCTTCAAGAAAATACCAAGAAACAGCAAACAATGATCTCTAATAATCTAATATATTTGGAAAGCTCAAAAGAAAATTTTCGTCTGAAGAGCTCTTGGCTAACTCTCCTAACAATTCTTTACTCACAAGGGTGAGCAATTTTAAGGATTTTAAGCCCATACTACTTGCCCAATCCCAGCTATACTTTTCACACCAACTATAAATTCATTGCAACTGTAAGCTCCAACCAAAGTTTACACGCTTCAGGTAGTAAACTTATATATGATATATATAGAGTCGCCCCTCCATTCTCAGAGATTTGAAGATTGCAGTTTTGCATATTCACGGAGGGGTGACCTCCATTAATGGGGCATGCCCCATTCAAGCCAATGGGGCTTGAATATTTTTGAACCTCCGCTTTTGCGGGGTGGGGTGGGTCCAGAATGGGTCCCCCATGAAAATGGAGGGCCGACTGTATTCCTTATATATGAGAGAATATGAGATGAAAACAGAGGTTCAGGAGTGAACCTGACTATCTGTTAATTCATTATGTTCAAGGCAGAAATTTCAACATGGTAACAGCCTGAAGTGTATATGTGCTCTCCCCATCCTCATGGCAGTGGAAAAAATTAAAAAGGAGCCTGTGCTATGTTTATTTGACCTCACAATCAAAAGCCCCATTGTTCTGAGGGACAATAATCCACTGTGATCCTGAATTATCTTTGATTTAGATGACCCACAAGTCTTCCTGAAATCCCAGCTGGTGAACAGTGGATTGTTTCATCTGCCTACTAAGCAGGAGAAACAGATTGAGATACATTTAAAAGTCTGGTGATTCAATCAAAAAATGTAAAAACATATCCTCATATACCTGCTGTGAAAACCCACAGAAGAACTGGTATAAAAACTGAGGGAAAATGAAGCACACGTTCTGGAAGACAAAAGCAGCACATTATTATCATATTCTAAAAATGAAGTGGCAGCTGCATGGAAAGAAATTAATACATATTTAAATTCAAATCAACACAAAACTTAGCTTTTAATATGCAACTTGCAGAACTAAAAAACAAACATCCCCCCCAGCCTTTTAGTACTGCTGCAATTATTATGGTACTCTTATATTTGTAAATAGGAGGAACAGCCAATGAAAATATACTGATGCATTATTTTTTGTTTCCCACAGCTTGGGTATCTTTCTCCTCTATCAGAATTGAAGAAAAGACCACCAGTTCTATAGACAAGCTTATTAAAGGCAAGGTATATAGAAAATAAAGACTGGGAAAAGGTCGGAATAATCTGGGCAATTGTCAAATAAATGGATAGTGGAGAAACTGAAAGAAAAGCAACAAAAATGCACCCTATGTAGCTACTACTGGATATAACAGGAGCAGAACCAAACAAATAAAAAGACAAGACTATCTTTGTGACTGCATCGTGTCTGAAAAGATCTATTGCCATTATAAGAGGTACTGCTGTGCTGTGTGCTTGTCTTTCTAGTATGAGTAACGCCAAGGAGGAAATATGGTTGTGTTTTTGTTCATGTCAAATGACTCAGAAAGTGAAACAAATGTTCTGTGGATTTCAGAATAATTCCATTAAAGGTGAAGTGAGAATGAAGATAACAAATATATATATATATATATCAGTCATTTAGTTTGCTGTACTTGAATTTATGAATTAGGTTACATGCAGACCTGTATTGCTTTAAATCTATTATTATTATTATTATTATTATTATTATTATTAAACTTTATTTATATAGCACTGTAAATTTGCACAGCACTGTACATACAAAAATTAAAACAAAATTAAAAACCTACCTACGTCATACAAGAAAACAAAACAAGCATTAAAACAGATCTTAAAATACAACAAATACAAATACATAAAAATAATCATTCAGTCAAGTTGTGAGGTGAAATGCTTCCCTAAATAAAAATGTCGTAAGTTCTGCCTTAAAATTGGTTTAAAAGATGGTAGTCCAGAGATGTAAGGGAAGGAGGTTTCAAGAATAGGGAGCAGCATGGGAAAAAGGACAAATCCAGGCAGGGGAAGAGGAAATCATTGGTTGTTTCAACAGCCCAGCATTACTAGATCTCAAAGCACAGGCTGGACAATACGAAGAATTAAGTGTAGCCAGACAGGGAGGTGCCAGACCATGAAGGAATTTGAAAGTCAGCAGAAGAAGCTTATATCAGATTCTACAAGGAATGGGAAGCCAATGAAGGGATACTAATAGAGGGGTGATGTGATCTAAGCGACGGGCAGAAAAAATAATCCTGGCAGCAGAATGCACAGAAAGTAATGGATTAAGTTGGGAAAGGCGAAGTCCTGTTAACAAAACATTACAATAATCCAGGCAAGTGACAACTAGCGTATGGACCAATATCTTGGTATCCAGTAAGCAAACTTCCTGGTTTGCAGTAACACTGTGTGATATGTTGACATTCCATCTGTATCCAGTTCTCTGTTCGTGTTGCTGTCGTGTGTGTTCCAGCTTATGGTGAGCCTATCTTTCTTGGCAAGATACATGAATGAGAAATAAAATTCTGGTCTTCTGAGTCATAGTCCAAAACCCCAAACCTATGTCATTATAGCTCCTCTATCATTCTCTAATATTTGGCTGCTGAGTGCCAGGGTAGGTGGAGAAAGGAACATTGGTACTTACCTGTTATACATCCATTTCCAGTAGAAAAGTCCAAACATCCTCTGGAATGGGTTGCTTTTCCCATTTGCTCCTAATAGGCAGGAAAAAGAAAGACTTTCTGGTTCCCATGTGGGAGGGGTAAGCCCTTTGAAGGTCAACCATTAGCCAGCTGAAGAAAACCAAATTCAGTCATATAGTAATAGCCCAAGATCCCAAAGGAATAGCCTTAGGTAACTGCCACATGATGGCTCCATGTTTCTCTCCCAGCACCCAAGAGGGTAGGATGTTCAGACCTTCTCTTCTGGAAAGGGACGTATAACACGTAACAATTCTCTGGAATGAAATTTACCAAAGTCCCCTTGTCTGGGGGTATGTGCTGGTGGGCCAACAGAGGAACCTGTAACCACATGTCGTAATACCCTCCTACCAAAAGCAACTTTCTCCTACTGGGAGGAGTTTAGCCTATAATGTTTGACCAACATGGAAGGGGACCCTGACTCCTGCCAGGTGAGGTCTGTACTCCTGCTGGAGCAGGAAGCCATGCAGTTATAGTAGCTGTCACTGCTAATGTCCCCAGCCTCAAACTGGGTTCCCCTCATGTCCCAAAAGCCATTGGCTTGTTGAGAGGGGGCTTGGGCATCCCCCATCTAATCTCCTGGTTGGCCTTGGTTAAGGTGGCTGCTTCCCATGAGCACCCTGATCTAAGCCATGAGCTCTGGAAGAGAGTTTCCCAGCAAGACTATGTGAAGGGGAGAGGATGGGTCTATTTACAGCCCCAAGCTCTGTGTTGTCACAGTTAGTGGCACCAACTGGCCTGAAATGGGTGCTGCAGTGACCCAGAAGGGATTCCCCTCCCCTGGTTACATACTTTTCCTCACCACCATGATTTATGAAGCCATTTGCCAAAGTTGGGGTGAGCATCAGCTGCTGAAGGGCTGTCCTATCTTCCTATCTTCCTCACCAGGCATCCCAAGAAATCCTATCCCTGTCCCTGGGCCCAAGAACAGAGGAGGAAAAAGGAGGAAAAAGGAGAGTAAGCAAGCTGGGAGATGAGACAGGTTGTTGTTGTTGTTGTTGTTGTGGTGGTGGTGGTGGTGGTGTGTAATGCCAGGTATTTGTCAGTTGCAGGCAATGATCAAGCATCGGCTGACAAAAAATGTGCTGTAGGCAGGAAAAGGAGTGACTTTCAGGGGCTTGGCCCCCCCACATGGAAACTGGAGGTTCTTTCTATATCATGCCTATTAGGAGCAAATGGGAGCAGCAATCTGTTCAAGAGGATATTCTGGCCTTCTCTGCTGGTAAAGTGAAAGTATCGTAGATGTGCGATTGCACATGTAGAAGTGACCTGGATAAACCATGGGATCTTTTAAGGTCAAAAGTGATGTTAAAAATAAACAGTCATTGCTTTAAATATTATGAACAACAAAACTGAGAAAATATTGTGTCGCCAGTTGCTTTCATCTAGTATAAGATAAAAACAAAAGGGGAGTCATCCTACCTTATAAAAGAAGTATTGCACAAGTTCAGATATCCTGACATAATAAAAATGTCCATGAACAAGCAGCATTTTTTTCAAATGTTTAAATTTGGGTATTGCATAGTCACTGTTTCTTGCTGCTTGACGACCTTCTTTTCCAATAATACCTAAAAGGAGAAGGGGAAAGTTATAGAAACTGGTGAAGTAATATGAAATAAGGCAGAGAAATTGAGTTGGTGATATTAATTAGATTTCCTTGTGGTTTAAATACGATTACATGGTTTTCCTTGTGGTTTAAATACGATTACATGGTATGTGTTTGGAGAAAACATTCCAGTGAGAGCAAACTGAATTCCTTTAAATTAAATCAGTAATGTTCAGCTTTTTATGCTCCAAGGTCTAATAATATTTACACCAATGCTGGGAATTCTGATATGTGTTATCCTGCTCTCTGGAGGAGAAATACACAGAGAGACATACAGATAGACATGCACACAGTGTTCAGCTGATTGTGTTTCTGTTTAGTAAACCAAGATATGAATGAACCTTGTGCTCTTGTACACATCCCTTTCCCTTTTTCCTTCTGGCACAAAGCAATTAAGTCCAGCAAGTTTTCAGTTAACCACAGTCCACAGAAGACAACATGGCTTCCATAGTTCAGAACACATTAGGATCTTAAATCAACTTCACCCATGCTTCTTTAAAGACTTCCTAACTTACTACAGAGCACTAAGAAGGAACAGACAGTGAGGATGGAATGTGTACACAAAAAGAAATTGTATATCTTGTTTATTAAGCTGAGATACGATTGCCCAAACACAAGCAAGAAATTCTTGCTATCTCTATATCCCAATGCTAAATATCTGAATATAGAAAGTTATAACATTTGCCTTATTTGTTATAGGACCACTGGCACTGCAAAGAGATCTGTCTAACAATGTTCCCCCTTTACCAGCCCTTTATCACTAAACAGTGACAAATGTGCTTTACTGTGTCTCTGCTGTCCATAGGGAATCTTTCATGAGCTTTGAAATGGGGCTTAAAACACTCATGGAGGAAACAGAAGAATATTATATTTTGGCCTACCACCTATTGGTATTGAATAATACCACTGAATCAACTGCCGAATGCAAAATCAACATTTTTGTAAATCCCATTGATTCAACACTAGTTGGAACTAGCAAATACACATTGGTCCTTGTTAAGAGAAAAAGGCATTCACTTCAAAGCACCAGGACTATTCTGATATATCATCGGTGCCACTTAAATTAAACTGGAGCCTAATTATTCACTTACCAATGCCAACATGTGCTTCTAGGATCATGCTGACATCATTTGCTCCATCACCAATTGCTAATGTGATGGGGTGCTCCTTTGACCATTTAATTAATTTTACAATCTGGAAAAAAAAAGAGTTCTAGTGTTACAAAGCATTACTAGTTCTTTCTAAACTGGGTTATTCTATATTCCGTTTCCCACTTGTTACACATTACTCTGATTACTTTGAGAAGCTAGGTACAACTTGAACACAGTAGGTTTTCTGAGAGGTAAAGACTTTCACTCCAAAGGCCATCAAATGTTCCAGAGAGTGCTGAAAGATACAGGCCAGTAAAACATATATTTGGATCTGTTCACTTATTATATCTCACAGAAACTCAATCTGCTCTCTCTCCTTATCATAGAGAGAAATAATCTGCAGCTGCATCATGTTTATGTGAACAGACTACCTCTATGACTACTTGGTATGAAAATCTCTATTCTTCCAAGGAACAGGATTCTACTGAGTTAACCAGCTTGCACAATAGACTGTAGCACAAGTGATTTGATATTGATACTTGTGCAAAGAGGTATTTCAGAACCTCCTTGCAGTAGTGGAAGATGGTAGCAGCAATGAACAGTAGTGTGAAGGCTGGATGTGAGTGTGTCTCAGAGTCTCTAAACCAGGGGTAGGCAATCTTTTTGAGCCGGGGGCCGGGTTGCTGTCCCTCAGACAACTGGGGGGCCGAAGCACCAAAAATAAATAAATAAATAAATATGCATGCACACTTTCTCAGCCCCAGAAAAGCCATGGCAAAACCCCTGTGGAGATTTTGCCAAGAAAACCTGAACAACAAGTAATAACAACAATAATCGATATCATCATGGCGGGCGGTGGTGGCGGTGGCGGGTGGTGGCGGCAGGACCGGCCTGGGGCCGGTCCAAAGGCCTCGGGGGGCCACATCTGGCCCCTGGGCCTTAGTTGCCTACCACTGCTCTAAACTGTTGCTGGTGCTGCTGAGTGACATTTTTCTCCTTCTACTGCTTAAATAAAGCAACGGACTGTCCCAAGAAAGAGAAGAGGAGGAGGCAGAGAAAAAGAAAAAGCCCATGCTGAACCACTACTCAAAACATGACTTTCCCATTTCTGTCTGAAGGAGCTATTTCCTCACCTCCTCCAGCTGCCTTTGTTAGCGAAGAAATGTGCTGCCTGCTAGTTTTCCTGATATGGCAGTCACAAGCAGATACAAATAATCACAGTGGACTTGCTTTGCTGGTTATCTTTGCCCAGTTGTGAAGGAAAGAGCAGTTCAAGGACAAGGAAGTCCAAGTCACAGAAAATATTTAATCTCATAGTGCCTTGGCTCCAACAACCTATCAGAGCCAGGAAGTGAAGAACTCGAGTTGGGAAGGTCACAGGCTCAGTATGCTGGGAACTGGCTTGGATTTTCTGCCCTATGGCGGCAGATTAGGATTTTGGCTCTTTCAAATAAACATAGTAAAACCCAGTTCATTAGTTAATTATTAATATATTCTGCAGGGGAACAGGCAGAGTATACTGATATCTATCTATCTATTTATCTATCCATCTAAGGTTTAGACATTTCCATTCTTTCACTTTTATTTCCCCCAGTTTGAATCCTTATATGAATTTATGATAAACTGCTCATGAGCCAGAAGGTGTTCAAAAGATCTCCATCATCATACACTCATTTCTGTCTCCTTGTTTTTGTTTTTACATAACATAAAAGCCTCTGTATGAGGTTACTTTGCTAGTTCACCATGTCAGGTACCAGCTGAAAATACAGCACCTTTCCTTCATCAAATGAGATCATTTGGGGTGATATGTCAAACCTTGAAATATACATAAATCAGTGGCGCAGCAGGATGCCATTTTAATGTACCATTAACTAATTGCTTCCTTGCAGAAATTCTTCTTTCATTCTTTTCTCTTTGTTTTCCATTTTTGCTTCCATTATCAATCACTGTGAGGGTAGGTGTTTAGCATTTTAAAATTGCAGCAACACATTACATGATGGTTTTCAATATTTACATACATAACCATTTATCATGTAATGGGAAGAAGAGACACACAAACCTGTGCTTTTTGTAAAGGAGCCATGCGGCAGCATAAAACTGCACTGCAGTTCCTACAAATTTCAAGAAAGAGCTCTCTGTAGTTACCAGACCTCCCATCTTCCCGGGGTTTCATTATTAATGATAATGCTGCTCCATCAATAATTAAACCATAATCTTGCATTTCAGCTGAAAGCCTGTTGAGCAACAAAAACATAGAAATTAATGCTGATGTTACAGCTTAACCAATCATGTTTTGTAGAACATTTCAAATGATATGCCAAAATAAAGCATTTTACAAATATTTTTCTCTGAAGCAAGCGTACATCAGGTTTTTTCCCCCAGCTTTCACAAAGGAGAGCAGAAAACCAAGAATGCTATTTCTCTACTATGGTAGGAGGATTTAGGCTGCATCTGCACTGCAGAAACAATCCATTTTGACACCACTTTAACTACTATGGCTCAACGCTATGGAATTCTGGAAATTCTGATTTGTTATGGCACCAGAGCTCTCTGATAAAGGATAAATATCTCACAAAGCTACAAATCCCAGAATTCCATAGCACTGAGCCATGCCAGTTAAAGCGGTGTCAAACTGGATTATTCCTGCAGTGTGGATGTAGCCTCAGGCAGAAGTAAGGATCATTTTTTGTCCCAGGATGGTCTGGGGGGTATAGCCTGCCAGAAATCCCAAAATGGAAGTAGATAGAAGGTGTTTTGTTTTTGAGAAACAAGTTTATTTTTTTCTAAAAAAAAAATTAAATAGTGTGTGGAGGAGGTGTTGCAAGCTGTTTAGAAGGTGGAATGCTTTTCCTGGAGGCTTCACCCTTTTTTGGCCAGAAAAGGGGCTGAAAAAGTAGACTCAAAGCAACATGCAACCCTACACCCCAGGGTGCCCTCACAAAGCATTTATTCCTCCCATTTCACTTTGTATCAAACAGTAGAACAGTAAGATATTTTTAACATTTGCAGAAGGCCCTGTGAACAGTATCCATTAAGTATCAGTTTCATGGGAGCAGCAAAGAGGACAATCTTTTCATTAAGATCCAAGAGGGAAACGGAAATCATGACAAGAAGTCCAGTGGGACTAAAGAGAGCAGCTATGTATAGCTGTGACTGGGCAGCATGTGTATGTGTGCAGGAGTTATTTCGAGTATGTGAAGAATGAAGGGAATTTGGAGTTCCCAGGTGACAGCAATGACTACTGCACTCTGTGTCTGTGAGACACTGTTATCAATGTAGTCCAAAAAACATTCGGGTTAGGGCAACAGGTGAACAGGGGCAACTATGTACATAAGGAATCTCTGGAAGGGATATAACATTTTCATAGGTTTGCTTAGGACAGTGGCAAATCCAATAGATATACAATAGAACTAGGCCAAATATGGATTCCATGATCTAAAATGTGCAGGTTTTGGAAAATTAACTGTACTGCCCTCTGGGTGTTTTTTGGTCTGCAAATTCCAGCACATGTAGCTAGCATAGCATGCGATCATGGGAAATGACACAGTCTGAAAACTTCTAGGGGGCTACAGTTACCCACCCCGATCCAAAGGTGTGTGACAAAGCAACTGTGCCAAAATTAAACTGGTCTAGTTCAGTTCAGTGCCTGAATAGAAAACATCTAGGTATATGACACGTTAAATTCTATAGCAGAAAAGCATTACATAAATAAAATGAGACAAAGTAAAGTAATATATATCAAATATTTGTTTGTAAAAACAGATTTGATTGAAAAATAGATTTGTTTACATTAGTTAAAATATGGATCTATAACGCACAAAATCATATGTCTTCTTTCTCCATTGTTTAATATAAAACCAGAAATAACCATATTTCTATTTTGGAGGAGTACATTACAAGTGCTTTGGGAAGTGTAGGTATCTATCTTGTTCATTAAATCCAATATATAATTTAAACTGCAGAAACCCATCTACTAATGTTATAGATTTTTAATGTTTTTCTGTGTTGAAAAATCTTTTCAGACTTTAACAATGACTGCATTTCAAAATCAGTATGTTCATTTAAAAAAGAGAGAAGGGCTGGACATTTAACTGAAGGAGCATAAATTTGGAAAACAGAAAAGAAGATTCAGGTATAGATACAAAGAGAGAAACACTACCAACACAGGCTAATACCTCTGGTCTGTAAAGGTGGAGGTTGAAATATACCTAATAAAAATGCTCATGAAAAGTCACACATATTCATCTCAGTGTTATATAATTCAGTGATTGGATACTGGCTTAACTTTAATATTTTTTTTTAAAAAACTTCTTTTCTGTTTTACCCCTGAAGCAAAGAAAGTTTATTTTTGGAAAGGAATCTATATTTTCAACATACCCTGAGAAGTTGTCCCTTGTTAAGCTGCCACTGTGCCTTAGGACAGTTTTGCTTAGTTCAAACAGCACATCATGCAAACTCTGTTCTTCTATTTTCTTTGTAGTTAACTCAAGTATTATAGTATTTCTTCTGAAGAGTTTACAGGCATAGCAAGCCGCTGCAGCAGTTTCCATTTTGTCTCCCGTCAGAACCCATACCTTAATACCAGCTTTTTGCAAGGCTTCAATGGTATCGGCAGCTTTTTCCTGCAGACTTTGAAGATAATGAACAAGTATTGACAAAATTTGAAATTAAAAATGTAGGCAACTTTCTAAAAGATTTCTGCCATACTAGAAAATTCACTGGTAAATATAAATATAAGGAGTCTATGCTGCTTTGAAATATATTACTTTGGTATTAACAATTATTCAATGGATTTTGTCTTTGTTGATTAAAGGGCAGGGATTTTTCTTTCTAGTGAAGTTGCAACAAATGTTCATTAAAGCAGGGGTAAGGAACATATGGTTCTCCTGATGTCAAGAGACTCCAACTCCTATGAGTTTAATGTTGAGGGATGATAGGAAATGTGGTTGAACACCATTTGGAGGACCCCATGCTTCCCATTCTTGTTTTAAAGGATAATCATCACTCTAAACAGCACATTTTAACCACCTTAAGTTAAATTGGCAAGATGTAACGAAACTTCAAACTGCTCACAACTCTCTATTTTTGTGCAGTCTGAAAGTTAAAGCTCTGTTGAAACATGAATATTGTTTTACTGGATTTACTATGGTCCATATGATGTTAGATGGAAAAGAGTAAAAAATGACATTTTGCCATGTTTCTTCAGCAGAAGAATAAGTAATAAATCAGGCTCAAGTAAAGCAGTAATAAAAATCTGGTATTCTCTGCACTACTAAGAATTTATGGGTTTGTCTTGAAATGTACTGTATAACGCAGACACAGATATACACACTTTGTTTTATACTTCCAATCTTCACTTTTTATTCTTTCATTTCTTCCTCCTCCTCTCTCATTCTTTATTTCCTTCCACTGTGCAAATTTCTAATGACAGGGTTACTTTCCATTTTTGCATATACAGCTCCATAAACAGGGAGAGATTTTCCTGTTCTTATGAAAACAACCCATGAGACTTTACTTCCTATCTTAAATCTATTAGATAGTAGCAGAAGGAGGCATTCCTCTTAGGTAGCAGATCAGGAAAGGACAGTAAACTTAGTAGTTATATGATTAGTTTTAGTTATTTGATTTGTTATTTTTGTATTTTACTACTAGAGATGAAGAGAGATGCTTCTGGGATTTTATTTCTCATGTACAAAAATAATGGATCTTGATATGGGTGACTAGAAGGCTGTGATGTACAGTCAGCCCTTAGTATCCGCAGGAATCCATTCCAGACCCCGCCACGGATACCAAAATCCACAGATGCTCAAGTTATATTGTCCCCAATGGTGGCATGTGCACGCGGCTGTGCCACCATTAGGGACAACAGGACTTCAATGGTGGCGTGTGCATGTGACCATGTTGCCATTAGGGACAGCCCCCAGTGTCAGCACGTGCATGTAGCTGTGTCACCACTGGGGACAATGGGACTGAAGTCCTGTTGTCCCTAAAGGCAGCATGGCCATGTGCGTGCGCTGCCATTGGGGACAATGTGGCCTTACTGTCCATGGAAACTCAAATCTGTGGATAGTAAGGGGCAACTGATAGTACTGGGAAATGTTCTTTAATTTATTGCTTAGTAATTTATAAGGTAAGGAAATGTTGGGCGGAGGAGAGAATGTAATGTTGGAAATAATGATGACTGGTGGAATGTTTGAGGAAATTTGCATAAGGCTGATGAATGACCAAGTTCATATTTGTATTAGATGGTGGGTATTAGGCAATTGGTATGTTAGTTTGGGTAAAAGGGTATGAAGATTTAGAGTTACGAGTCAGTCAGGTTTAGGAATAAATGAGTGGTACAGTAGGCCCTCTGTATCTGTGGACTTGCCATCCGTGGTTTGTAGCATCTGCAGACGGCAAGCCCGTGGGGAGTGGCAGAGGAGGAGGAGGACGGTGGGGTGGCACGGGGAAGAGGAGGAAGGAGGAAGAGGAGGATGGACTTCCCTCAACCTTGCCAGAAAGAGAGAGGGAGGAGTAAATAAATATAAAGCAAACTAAAAAGAAATGAAGGGCTGCAACCAGCCCTTCATTTTGTAGGAAATAAAATCCTTCCCCGGCCATAGTGTGGCAGGAAAACAGGCGGAGGGGAGAAGGAAGAGGCTGAAGAGAAATAAAGAGGAGGTATTGGGACCCTACTGAAAGGGAAAGGGGGACTTGGGAGAAGAGGACAAGTCAACAGAGAGGGTGGGGGAAAGAAAAAGAGAGTGGGAGACGTAGGGTCTGTCAAGAGCAGTTTGAGCATTGGATTGCGACCCTGAGAGCAGGGTTTGAATCCCAGTTCACCACTGGGTGAGACCTTAGGCAAATCACACTCTCCCTGCCTCAGGCAATGGCAATCGCCCTCTAAACAAACATTGCCAAGAAAACCCCACAATGGGTTCACTGCCTTAGGGTTGCCATAAATTGAGGACTTGAAGGCACCCAATAACAACAACAGCAAGAACAAAGGGTGATTCGGTGTGCTTTGGCTCGCGGGCCCTTCTTCCCTCCATGGCTGGCTTCTTTTTCTTTTTCTTCTTCTCCTTCTCTCCAGGTGAGGCATGGCTGAGATGGGCTGGTGTGCACCCATGGTGGGGACACTTGCCTCCTTCCTTCTTTCCCTTTCCCTTTCTCTCTCTCACTATCTCCTCTTCAGCTATTCCTTACCTTCCTCCTCTCGTTGAACGGCTGCTGCTCTTTCCTCTAGACAAGGCTTGAGGCAGCAATGAGGGGTGAATGTGCAACCAGGCTTAAAGTAAGGCAAGCCCATGGGTGGTGGTGGCCGAGGAGGAAGAGGCAGCAGGGAAGAGGAGGAGGAGGCAGTCACTTGCCACCCGCTGAGGTGAAGCAATGAGGTAGGCTTGAGGTCAATGGAACTTGGGCATTCATGGATTTTGGCATCTGTGAGGGGATCCAGAATGACTGTATTACCTGAGTTACCTACAGAAAAGTGTGACAGAGAATGTGTGGTATTTGCAATGTAAAACCTATTTAATCCGCTTTGTTATGTTAAACTTCTTTAAATAAAGATTTTTTAAAATACACTTTGGCTTCTGGGAATTCTATCTAACTGAAAGCTTGAATTCAGACATGGTGTTTTGGATGGCAAGATTGAATAAAGAGGGGTGATCTCCAATAGGAAGTTGTACAGATTTTCATAGGAATGTTGAGGGTATTTAACTTCTATAGTTGGTGTCAAACAAGGGGGAACCAGAGAAAGTCCTGGTGGCAGAGGTGAGGATCAGGTGAGGAAGCCCTCACTAGATTATTTCAGTAGTGATGCAGAGTCGATTCAATTGACTTGAACTCAAGTTGGACTCAAATCACTCAATGACTCAGCTTGGCAATAAATGACACTGACTCACTTGACTCACAACTTTATATTTTTAGTGATCAACTTGCTGGTCTAATTTCATCTAGAAATGGCAACGTGTAAAGCAATGGGCCTGAGGCGGGGCTGAGGTACACCCAGCAGCCTGAACATTAGAAAAGCTTTAGAAGGATCTCTCTGCCTCAAGCCCATTACCTAATGTGTTTTCTGTTTCCCTTCAAGAAGAATGCCCCTCTGCCCTGCACTATGGGGGTCAATCTTGCTTGTTGATCCTAGGAGGCTACTCCAATGTGCACTGGGGACATGCTACTGAGTATATTTCATTTTGCTAAAAATGCAGTTTTGATAAATTGCCTATGATAAATTTGTTTTGCCTAACTTTGCACGTGTCTTCTTGATTTTCTAGATATTGAAACTTTCTCTTTCTCTCTCACACACACCACCACCACCTTCTTTTTTTCTGTTAATTTTGGCTCTTAGACTTGAGACTTGAAAGTATTTTGCAAAGAATTGAGACTTGACTTGAGACTTGGAGAAAAAAACTTGAATACATTACTGGATTTCAGTGAGCACCACGGAAGTCTTCACTTTCAAAAGGTAGAAACTCCACATTTGGCCACAATAGTGAGATTCCTTCATGGGAATCCCTGAAGTTGGTGGCACAGGAGGGATATCTAGAGAGGAAATCCCTATAGTTTCCTATCTCTAGAGGTGGCAGTGTAATGGGATAAGGGTTGGAAAACCTGTACAAAAACAACTTTTGGACCTCTGCCTCAGGCAGCAAAATGTCTTGGTCCAAGCCCTAAGTGGTATTAACAGGTAGACTCAGTTCAATTCAGAAACAGTTCACCAATTACAAGTATTTTTAGAATCAGAAATCTCTACTGAAGTGTGAGGTTTTAAGTACCATCCCAGCTCCAAGGCTGGACACCAAAAAGATGAACATTAAAGATGATTGTCCATTTTTAATATGTGCTTGTTTCTTTTACAGCAATCTAAGAAGACTGAGACCTGATACTTTTCTGATCTGACATACATACTTTAAACCTGATCTGACATACATCACTTTAAACCTGGTCTCTCCTCATTAGACACCCTCCTCTCCTTTATTTTGCTTGCCCCAGAGTGCCTACTGTGTTAATTGATGTAATCTGTTGTCTACTGTTTTTAAACTGTTTTAATTGAGATTTGGATTTAATGTATTTTGTTTTATGTTTATTGTTGGGGTTTGTATCTGTTTTTAGCTGTAAGCCACCTTGATTGCTATGGCAAAAGGTGGGGTATAAATAAAACTATTATTATTATTATTATTATTATTATTATTATTATTATTATTATTATTATTATTATTACATAGAGAAATTCAGGGCACCCTGCTCTACTTAATCAGTGGAAAATATTTCCCATTGGGAGGAATTTCCCCCACTTCATCACTTTCCTTTTCATTGTGGTAAGAGCCTAAATACCCTAAAGACACCAGATCCCATCTGATCTTGAAAGCTAAGCAGGGTCAGCCCTGGTTAGTACTT
This sequence comes from Phrynosoma platyrhinos, assembly GCA_020142125.1. Taxonomy (NCBI): domain Eukaryota; kingdom Metazoa; phylum Chordata; class Lepidosauria; order Squamata; family Phrynosomatidae; genus Phrynosoma; species Phrynosoma platyrhinos. The sequence goes on along the minus strand of JAIPUX010001232.1, from coordinate 60,218,711 downwards.
GGATGGAAGACTGCCAACAAATACCAGGTGTTGAAGGCTATATTTCAGAGGACTGTTTCTTGCCTAAGAAAACCCTATGGAATGTATGGGGTTGCCTTAAGTTGGAAGGCAACTTGAAGGTATGCATGTATACACATGCACACACACACACAGATTATTATAGTTACTAACTGGGGCTAGTAGGTTTGTTTAGTATCCTGGCTTTCTAGATTGTTTTAGACCAGGGATGTTTCTTCAAAGAGATTCCCCACCACCACCACTTAAAAGACCAATTAGTTCCACTGTGGAATCCATTTGTTGTATTGCTAATTGCTATGATACCTAATTGTGAACTGTTAATCATTATTATCCTGCTGCTAAATGCTTCCACAGGACTGTTACTGCTCAGTTGTACCAAGCAGAGGTTAATGGCCGAGACAAGCATGGGTGAGCACTGGGCATGTCAACACTGGAGGAATAGGAACAAAAGAAAAAAGCAGTAGACAAATACAGAGAATTTTGTTTTCAGTTCTTTGATTCTAAGTTCTTATTCACTAGCTTGTTTTATGCCTATTTTATTAAAGTTTTGTGCTATTATGCGTGTAAGGTATTTTGTGTACCATTAAGTGGTATACACATAAGCATGAACATAAAAATAACTTGGGATCATTGAGATTATCCTCTCTTGGTTTATTTAACTGAGATGTACAGTTGTCCCTTCTAATTTGTGGACTTGTCCATGGTCTTGCTTTTTGCAACAGCAAGGTGAAGAGGGGTTAAAATGGCTTGTGTGCGCCCATTATAATCAATGGGCTCTGACTATATGTGAATTTCCATTTTTGTGGAGGAGGGGGTGGGGTGGAACGGATCACCTGCAAAAATGGAGGGACGACTGTAAATGAGCCATTTGGTTACAAATGCAGACCATTTAGCTCCTTACCTACGTAAGTCAGAGCTAGAATACAAAAGCGTTACAAAATAAAATGCTGCCAGGAAACAGTGTCTTTTCCACATTAATGGCTGGAAGCACTTGGAAGGGCAACTGTCGGGGGCACCAGGTGCTGTAGGCTATATTTCAGAGGAAGGAACTGACAAAACCACCTCTGAGTAATCCTTGCCTACAAAAATCCTATGAAATTCATGGGGTCATAAGTTGACGAGCAACTTGAAGGCATGTACACAATGCCATTTCTCCACCAAAGTATCAATGTCCCTGGATCGTCCTTCCTCCCGGAAGAATGAGCAGGGTGGCTTACATGTTATTCCTTCTCCTGTCCCTATCTTTTAAAAATGTATTTTCTCTCTTCCTTTAAAAAAACCCAAAATACAAAACAAAATACTGTTGTGCCAGGACGTATATTTCTGATTAGCTACAAGCACTCTAGGAAGACTCTTAGAAGCAAGAATGAAACAATTCACCTGGATGAGAACTCTGTGATCAACCAGGAAATCTCTAATCAACTATCATTTCTCATTTTATTTGAATGAGATAACTATCCAGGCCCAGATTAAACCAGGTTTGAAGCTTTTAACTATGGTTTTACAGTTCAAACAAAATGGGAAATTCTGATTAATTTGAAACTTCCTGGCTTATTGAGGCATGCCTTGAAAGAAAGATGGAAAAGGATACAAGCACATGCAAAATGCTTGTGCATATATCGGCTTACTAAAGCAAGATTCAATTATTTATACAAGACCCTAAATCTGCTACCATGTGTAAAGATGGACATTTTTCAATTACACGAATAATATGGATAGGTAAAGCAAGATTACCACTTCAACAGACAAAATAAAGCCTACTGCATTTGACACTTAGCCTTGAGTTAAAAGCTGCATACTAACCGGTCTTCAACTGCTGTAGCACCAAGCAGAATAAGCCCCTTTTCTATCAGTTCGTATGCCTCTGCCAGCTTCTTTTCCCGATCCTGCAGAGCCAGTTTTGCTTCCTGAAGCTGTTTCTGTACACTTTCATATTCTTCATAGGTAAATTTTTTATATGCAACGCATAATGTTCGCAGACCCTCCTAAAGGAAATTGGTTTGAAAGCACAGAATTAACTGAAAGTTTTCCAAAGATTTCCAGTTCTATCTAAACTAATTTACATACTTTACAGTTCATATTTATTCTTTGTGTTCTAGCTTAATTCAAATTTGCTAACTACTCTGGGCAATGTAATGCTTCTGAAGAAACCTGCAAGAAAGTCAAAAGCCTAAGGAATTAAATCCTCCATTGAAACCCTTCTTATAGTGTTTTTGAAAAACAAAACAAAAATGAAAACATTCATTGTGTCTTTTGTTGGCTCAAGGAAAAAACGTAATTTTTCAGAAAATGAGTTTCTCCTCACCCTGGTCCAGCACTAAACCATTCATTGCACCCACCTGCTGTTTTCTCTCTTTAATTTCCACTTCTATAGATAGTACAATGGCAGCAGCAACTAACCAGAGAGGATATGTCTCTGCTTTCCTACTATGGTGGATAGCAACTCATGCAGCAGTGTGCCAATTAAATGAGAGACTTCTGTAACCTCTGAAAAAAGGTCACAGCATTGATGAACTACTGGGCCTTGTATCCTGCAGTTCTGGGTGGAAAGCCTGGCAAAAGGTTATAATGGGCAACAACCTCAGATTTAATCCAAGTGGAAGAAGAATTTGGATCTCAGCAACACTAATCTCTGAAACTCACATCCAGTTACTACAGGTTGAGTCTCCCTTATCTGGAATTCCAAAATCCAAAATACTCTAAAAAACAAAACTTTTTTGGTGGTTGAGATAGTGACATCTTTGCTTTCTGATGATTCAGAGCCCAAAAACTTTGTTTCATGCACAAAATTATTAAAAATATTGCATAAAATTACTTTCAGGCTTTGTGTACAATACGGTATATATATGAAGGATAAATGAATTTCATGTTCAGATTTGGATCCCATCTCCGAGGAATCTCATCATGTACATATATGCAAATATTCCAAAATCTAAAAATCCAAAATCCAAAACACTTCTTGCCCCAAGCATTTCAGATAAGGAATACTCAACCTGTAAAACATTCACTGGCATCTCTAATGCCTAATGTATACATGGACCTTCAACAACATGTACACTAAAGGAAAGATGCAATTAACAAAATGGTCTTGTCTTTTTTTTTTGTCCCTGCCCCAAATTTAGGGAAGTTTTGCAATCTTCTGCTCCAACACACAGAAGAGAATGAATGCGTTCCAGTTACAGGATCTTACCACTGCATTGCGCTCAACTCTTGCTCTAATCTGTTCTATTTTGCCTTCTGTAACTCGAGGAAATATAGAAGAATCTGCTCCTTTGCAAAACAGAAATATTTCCCCTGAAAATGTAAGCAAACCCAATTTTAACATTGGTTTAAATATAGATATAACATGTATTCCCATCAAAATATAATATAATAAAGGATACTTATGAAATATTTTTGAAATAATCATGTATGTTAATGGACAATGAATCGGAAGTTCAAGCATAGCTTTTAAAAATATGATGGAACAAGAGACAGAAACGATGAGCATGATAATTAAAATTTCAGACTTAAAAGCAAGAGTCCAAGAACTTCAGTACATATTTATGATTGGTTTGGTTGCTTGCATTTTACCTTTTACTGATTTAACAATCACACTCATCCGTCTCCTTACTGAATCAAAACTAAGGATCTCCAATACTTCAAACCTGTAGGGGGGAAAAGAATTATTTCATGATATTTTAATTTATTTTCTCTACATACTAACACAGATATGACTCCCTGCTTGCATGAACATACCCACAGAGAGAATTAAAAGCACGCATGAATTCATCTTCAGATGAAATAATAGAATAATCTCTCATTAAAACACCATTCTTTGACTCAAAATCCAAGCCTGACAGTTTTACAGATTATCTCCACAAATAAACTAGGCTCATCTGAGGGCAATGTTTTTCAAAGTACATTTTTCTAAAATTATGCAAGATTTAAAAGTTATGTCAATGACATTTATGTGGACTGGGGAGGATAACACTTGGCCCACATATTGCATGCATCCCTTCAACTCCCTTTTTATGAGCCACATTGGATTCTGTAGAAAGACTGAAACCCTTCAAGCTCCTTTTTTGTGATCCCCACTGAGTGTTGTTTCTAGGGGCCCAAACCCATATGAAATGTTCCATGGTCCCACAGGACTCTGTGGGATGGAAAGATGCTCTGGTGCCCTCCTGAACTACAGAGTGGCCAGTGGCAGAAAAATAGATGGCCCCAGTGAATTGTGAAGTTCTGGTTATCAAATCCAACTCTCTTGACACCAAAAAGTTGCACACCCCAGCACAGTCCTACGGTACGTGCAACACAACCTACCTTTCAATATCATTTTCTCGATTTAAAATTTCCATAAAATTGTCTTTAAGCCTTAAATATGTGTAACCAAGTCTGAAAATTAAATCAGAGATACACCACAGTTAAAACAACATTTGTGTACTCATTCTTGCAATATAATGAACTGTATAATTGGTTATGTACACTAGGAACAACAATTATGATTTCATTTACAGAGCACACTGACATATTTGTTTGAGATGCCTTAGGATTTATCTTTGCTTGTGCTAAGTCTCAAGATTTCAGAACAGCCATCCCATCTAATTTGTTTTCATCTGGCTGGATTAAAATTTATATCCTTTATTTCATGACACACTGTGTTGTTGACTACCATATCTGCATAAACAGATCTGCATAAATTCCTCTTCACTACATGCACACCTAAACTATAAACACTCCAATAACTATCCCTTTCTCTGGTTGATGAGGATGGCACCAAGTCTTCTTTCTAAAAAAAAAAAAAAAAAAAAAAAGAGAGAGAGAGAGAGAGAGAGAGAGAGAGAGCACAGAGCCTGTCTCCTAACAAGTAGATTTTCACCAAATTTAGTTGCAATACTTATCCTATCTGAAAGAAACAAAAGGCCTATATATTATAAAATCTCTCTGTTCTGAAGCTCCTTGAAGCAGATTACACCTTGCCTAGGGATGTAATTTTTTTGCTAATTTCCTCCTTGAAGGGAGCAACAAGTGATTTTGCAATTTTCTTTCTGCCCTAAGAAAGTATATGAAAACTACAGGTTTTAAAGACTATTTAGCTTGGGCCTTATTTCATGCAAACTTCTCATGTGGTATTTTTGTGCAAAAAACAGCATTTTCTGTGCAGAATACAGCATTTTTTGCACAGATAACATCATTTTTACACAAATATTTCTGCACCAAAAATGTTTCCTGCACCAAAAATAGTGTTTTCTGAACAAGTATAGCATGTGTGAATTTTATATAAAATAAGTTTGAACTAACAAGATATTCATATAGCTTCCATCCCTAATCTTGTCTTGACCACCTGCACTAATATTGTACTAGCGAGAGTAACAGAAAAGTTTCTGGCCCCCTCCTACATATATGATTTGTAAGACACAATAAAGCTGTGTCTTAAACTGAAATTCTATCTTTCTAGTTCAAAGCCTGTCCTTATTCACCGACTTTACTGGAGGAAAGCACTCTACTTCCCCAAAGGATAGTACTTTTGAAAGTCTTCAGACAATGAGTCAGAGAAGGTCTATCAAATGACACCAGCAGGATTTTGAAAGCAAAAGGAGCTTCTATTTTTCAATGAAGACATTAAAGGCTAATCCACACGCTTTGATTTTGCTACCACTGTTAAGATAATTAGATCTTTTCAAACCTTTTGCACATCAACTCCCCTCCGATCCCAATGATTATAATTTCCTACTGACAAAAATTGATTGAGATCTCTCTTGTGGTTTAAACAAAGACTTTTATCACAGTACATGTGCTAATCAGCTCAGCCCTGCATGGATGCTGATGTTACCACCCAACTGGCGTTTGTAACATACCTCTGAATCCCTTCAACTAAAGCAACTTCATCAGGGGATGATGAAATATACACAGAGGATCTCCCTGACAGGTGGGCCTTCTTTAACCCATCAATATTGTCATCTTCCTTCACCTGGATAGTATGACAAAGGCACAGAGCCCGGAAAAAGAGTTCTTCTCTGTCCTAATTATGAAAGAGAAACACCAATGTATACATTTCCATTCCTAGACAAATAGCATCAATATTAAACAATTTCTCTCGATGGCCAATGCTATTTTCAAGGGACATATGTGTAAAATCAGGTGTATGCACACCTGGCTTTCCTTCTTAGATAAAAAAAGTTCAAAGTAGGGAAGTTCACAGTGTTATTCCATTAGCATTTAACTTCTATTACTTAATTAATTTATTTATTTGAAGGGCTCCATACTTTGCTACTTCCTCCTGGGGATGAATCAATCATATCGATACCAGCACAATCATGGAGAATTTGCCCATTGCAGATGACATGAGGCACATAAACATGCCCCTCAATGCAGCATTCTATGAATTCCATATTGTTCTCTGTTAATGTCCCTGTTTTATCTGTGAAGACATATTCAACCTGAAAAGAGACATATAGAACAATTAAGGACTGAAATAACAAGGACAGAGCTTGAAGGAGCAAAGCCAGCTCTTTTGATAGCTGAAGTTATTGTGTGTGACTCAAGATTTTGTCACTTGGCCTTCAGAGAGCATACAGCACTTGTCCTTTCAGTTATGGCATTTTGTCATAACCATGTATCACACAGCAGAATTAAATTTACTTTAGTTTCATAAACAGTACATTATGATTTTGGGGAGTTCAGACAGGAGTTATTCATGTAGGTTCTGAATTAGAGACTTCAACTTAGAGACTTCAACATTATGATTTTGGGGAGTTCAGACAGGAGTTATTCATGTAGGTTCTGAATTAGAGACTTCAACTTCTCAGCACAAAAAGATCTACACTATGTGGACTGTATCATATTAATGTCAGTAAGCAACTATCCCATAAATACATACAGGGCCTAAGCAGACGACTAAAACAGTCGTCTTGGAGGCCCGGAAGAGGAGGAGCCACCGCACGCACGGCGCTCCTTCCTCTTCCTGAGGTCGCCCTGAGCACTTCCGGGCCACCGGACGGCTGGCGCGTTCAGAGCGACCTCCCTCCGCAGCGACCGGACGCGCTGCGGAGGATAAGTCAGAGAAAGTGCGCCCGCCGCTTTTAGGGCGCACTTTTTCTGACTTATGAAAGGAGCGCCAATTTGGCACTCCTTTCAGGGTCGCTCCAGGAGCGCCGCGGTGTGGCTGCCATGGCCCCGCAGCGCTCCGGACCAGGGCGCTCCAAACGCCCTGGTCTGCATCCCCCCACAGTCATCTTGTGGTAGTATCTTTATTATTAATTTAAAATGACAGCACATTAATTTTTACTACTGTTCTATTATTATTTTTCTAAAATTACAACAGGCAGAGTCAATACCTCTCAGTCGACTTTGCTGCAATCAATTAAACGTAGGGGGGATGCAGACCAGGGCGTCTCCGGACCGCGGCACTCCTGCGGCGCATCAGCCTCCGGACCGCGGCACTCCTGCGGCGCATCTAAAAGGAGCACCAAATTGGCGCTCCTTTTAGATGTAAGGGAAAGTGCGCCCCAAAAGCGGCGGGCGCACTTTCCCTGGCTCAAACGCCGCGGCGCGTTCGGCTGCCGCGGCGTGAGGGCAACCCGGAAGCGCCAGTCGTGCGGATGGCCGGCGCTTCCAGGGGCGACCTCAGGAGGAGGAAGGGCCGCCGCTCGTGCGGCTGCCCCTCCTCTTCCCTGCCCGGAAGACGACTCTTTTAGTCGTCTGCCGAGGCAGATAGTTAAGATATAATACTAAAACACAATTAGTGTTATAAGATGAGCAGGTATAAGCCTCAAGCTCAATGGCCTCCCTTCCTCTCCTCTTTGATTCTAACAGTAGGAAATTTAAAGCTTTTGTTCACAGTTTTGAACTGGGTTTTCCATTACATCCAAATACAGGACATTAAATGTATGCAGTACTCTCACTTATTCAATGTTTTGATCAGCAAAATGGTCTGGATGCTTCCTTATGATGCATCTACACTATGCCAAGAATGCAATTTGACACCACTTAACTGCCATGGCTCTTTCCTACAGAATATTGAGATTTGCATTTTTGTGAAGCATCTGCAGAAAAGACTAAAAACCCTGCAAACTACACATCTCAGAGTTCCACAGGATGGATCTACAGCACTTAAAGTATTATAAAACTGCATTATTCCTACAGTGTAGATGCACCCTAAGTCAAGCAAATGATGATGCATTATATTAAATGTCATAGATATGGATTATCATATTCTTAAAAAGATAAATGCCAATAAATTGGTCAGACCAATATCTCCATAAATCTAAACACTGGAATCAGCTGCTAGTGTTGTATGACACATGATAGTTACCTGGCCTAACTCCTCATTGAGATCAGAGGTGTTCACCAGTGGTCCTTCACCTGTTTCTTCATCAAACATTTCTTCATCCCAAGTGAGAAAATAAGAACCAAGAAACTTCTGCATTTCTACTGTGACATACATGGATACAGGAATTATGTAGTTGAAAAGAACCATGAAGGCAAGAAAATCTGTAAATGCTGTAATAAACTGTGAGAGGAAAAAGACAAAAACAAAAAAATTAATGTAAATTACATGTTACGCTCACACACTTGCAAGTAAGTTCTGCTGCATGCAGCTGGATTTGCTTCTGTATAAATTTGCACAACATTGTTTTATAATATATTTCTATGATATAAATGGACCCACAGAAAATTATTTTAAGTCTCTTACATTCCATTATAAGATTCCACTTCATCCAGATTTGTGGTCTTATATACATTTAAGCACATGTGTTAGAAATTTCATAGCATTCCTTATCTCACTGAGAAACAGATAGTTATAGAAACAGCATTCAGGATGTTGAATTAATCAAGATGACTGACATAGGAGGCTGAATTTTACCTTTAAACAACTACTCTAAAATGTTCATATCAGTGCATTTAATGCTCTAAAACATTGGTGCTGGTGCTTGGACAAGTAATAAGCTTCTCTGTTTCTCCTTCTCTCATCCACATTTCTTATTAAAACTGACATTATTCACATACCACATTTCTTTTCCTTTCCAGTTCTGTTTTCTGATTGTACCAAGGCTGATCACGGGATTGCTCACTTTGCCAAACATACTTCAGGACAGTATTTATTAGTGATTTGCTGATCAGTATACAGAGATAAACAATAAGAAATACATTCATTGATCTGAAATATATGAGAGAACAAAGATTATAAAAGCTTTTCAATCCTTCTGATGAGCAATTATGTATTTACAGGGTTTGGGGGGCACTGGAAGATTGAGACCTTCTGGTGTGATTTGATAGCAGTTCATCTTTTAAGGGCAGTGTTGGTTATGTGTATGCCATATCCAAAGGTGTGTGTTTTTACACAGTATTGGCATATGCATACAAATCCATTTCCAAGACATATATTTTTATTTTCCACATCTCTAAGAAGAAATGGTGTGAACCTTTTCTCCAAAGTGCTGGAAGAGGGGCTACATAGGCCCATCCAATTTTATTATCAAAACAAACAGGAGAGATTACACTGAAAGTAAATTACTAGACTCCCAATACAGTGAGCCCTTCTTATTTGTGGGGGGGTTCCATTCATCAAGTCCCATAGTATTCAATGGCAGTGCATGTGCATGTGCATGTAATCACTCTCCTGGGGCTGCGTGCACGCATGGCCATTGAAATCATTAGGGCTTGCCGTCTACAGATGCTCAATCTGTAGATGGCAAGCCCATGGTTGGGCCGAGTGCACTGTATACTTTAAAAATCTCTTTTTCCGCAGCCCAGATTTAACATTTCAGTCACTGTGCCACAAATCTCTCAGCTTTTATGCATTTGGGTGATTCCTGTTGCCAAGCCAGCGAAAGAGAAGCTGCAGGCTTCCTCTTTCAGCTCTGTATGGTATTCCCAGGGACAGTGCTTTTTGTACAAACCACTGTATGACCACACCAACAGCTAATGATGCTGCCAAACTGAATCACTTAAATTCATTATAACAATAATAACCAAAATAACCAAAAATAACAGTTAAGGATGATGATAACAACAACAACAACAACAACAACAACAACAACAACAACATTTTCTTCTTCTTCAGTTTTTCTTCTGCTTTACAACATTTACTCCCTACCCAACTCACAGATACATATATATATTGGAAAAAAATTGATATAACTTTACTTTTCTACAGCAGATCGTTTCTGAGATTTTGACTGATAATTCAATGCCATTTTCGTTTCCATGCCAGTGTATATAGCAACACCTGAAACAAACAAAAATACTTTTAAATTTAAAACTGTATATGTGCACTTTATATACATACATATATATATATATATGGAATATATATATATATTCCAAAGCACACACGTGTTTACAAACACCAGAAAAAAGCACAGGATTTTGCAAAAGATGCAGTTACAGTTGGCAGTCCTTATCAAATTACCCTGTAAAAGGAAGAATAAGCCATGATAAGGCTGAAGGAATGGACACTAATTTCCAATTTTGAGAGCATTGAAGGTATCCCAACTAATTTTGAGAGCATTGAAAGTATCCCACTTTTAGCACATTTGGGGGCACTGATCCAAATGAATGTAAAAAAGTTTTGTCCATTCAACCTCAGTTGATTTTGTTTTTCCTACCGGTATTGTCACGTAACTAAATCTGACTGTCTGCATAAGATTTGTCCAGGCAATCCCTGAAACCACAAAAGGGTAAAACTGGAATAAGGATAAGTCCTATTGACAAATATCCACATATTGAGAATGTACATCTTTTCATACACATATTCGAACTGGGTCTATTACCACATTTTATTGCAATATATACCAAATATTTTCTCTGTGTTCTTCAATGTAGCTCCTCTAAGAAGCACATTTTCAGATCCCAATGGCCTGCAAAGATAAAAATTGCCAAATATTAATTGATTGTCCCAAGATAACAAAGTTTAAAAAGCTTTGATTTATTTATTTTTAATCATATTTTATAAAAGGTGTTAACAGCCTAAAACTAAGTTCCCTAAATCTTAGAAACAGAGAGAGATGTAGCCTAAGTTTTTTTAAAAAATGTTTGGAACACATTCCACAAATGCAAATCAGAATACAGCTTCAAAGTACTACCCAGAAAACCTAATAGCTGCACTCAGGAGTAGGCCACATGAACCAAAAGGCCCATTTTCTCTCCAGCCTCACATCATCCTGTTCAAACGATGCTGACCATTAGCCTTGAGCCAGGTCTGGGCAGACTATATGCAGATCCAGTGGATCTGGCCCAATTCCAGGTCAAAGGTGTCTTAGCTTGAGTCAAAATGACCCACTATGTGCAGTGAAATTTTGTGGAAACTCCACAGCAAATCCAGCAGACAGGATGGCATTGTGCGCCCCTGGCCTTCTTCTGCCATTGCTGCTACTGAGAAGCCCATCACTGCATCAGACATGGAAACTAGTTGCCTGGCCACTAGGGTACAGCCACTTTATCTGTCATGGCAAGATCCTTTGGAATCTTGGTATATGCAGTTCTTGTAGAAAGGAGTATTCAGAATTCTTAGTTTGTGGTTCTTTTGTTTGTTGTTGTTAACTGCCTTCAAGTTGATCTCAACCCATGGCGACCCTGCAGATGAGACAGCGCCAAGACTCCCTGTCCTCCACTGCTTTGCTTAGTTCCTGCAAATCCATATCCGTGACCTCTCTAATAGAGTCCATCTGTCTAGCATACGGCCTTCCTCTCTTTCTACTTCCCTCCACTTTTCCTAGCATTATTGTCTTTTCCAATGAATCTTGCATTTTCATGATGTGTCCACAATATGACAGCCTCAGTTTTGTCATCTTGGCTTCCAGGGAGAATTCTGGCTTGATTTGCTCTAGGACCCATTTGTTTGTCTTTTTTGTTGTCTACAGGATCCTCAGCACTCTTCTCCAGCACCACATCTCAAATACATTGATTTTCTTCCTATCATCTTTCTTAACTGTCCAGCTCTCACATCCATATTTGGGGGGATGCAGACGGGTGAACATGGGCCGTCCTAGGAAGTGGTGGATTGGGGTCGAGGCTGCCCCACGCCTAGGCCCTGATCCTCCCTTTCGCCACCTGGGAAAGGAGTGCTAAAATAGTGCTCCTTCCACAAGCCACGAAAGGGGTGCCCAAAGAGCTGCCATGTGGCTCTTCTGCACCTCTTCTAGCTCCACATGTCCGGATGCTGAGCTGGAAGGACGTCATCAGAGCGGCCACCATGTGCAATGGTGGGCGCTCCGATGACGTCTTTGGGAAGGGGTTGGGGCACCCAGCGTGAGGCTGCCCCTCCCCTTCCTTGCCTCCAAGATGGTGCAAAGCGCCGTCTGCAAAGGGGGATAGTCGTGGAGAATACAATGGCTTGTATGAGTCTAACTTTTGTGCTCAACTGTATATCTTTGCATTTTAGGATCTTTTCTAGTTGCCTTCCCCATTCATAGTTGCCTTCCCCATTCTTAATCTTCAGGCCTCGGCAGACGACTAATACATTCGTCTTCGAGGCAGGGAATAGGAGGGGCAGCCGCACGAGCGGCGCCCCTTCCTCCTCCAGAGGTTGCCCTCGGAGCTGCTGGCCCTCTGCACGGCCGGCGCTCCGGGGGCAACCTCCCGCCGCAGCGACCGCACGCGCTGCAGCGGAAAAGTCAGGGAAAGTTCACCCTACGCGTTTAGGGCGCACTTTCCCTGACTTCTGAAAGGAGCGCTATTTTTGCGCTCCTTTCAGGGACGCCGCCGGAGCACTGCGGTGCGGAGGCTGCGGTCCCGCAGCGCTCCATCCCAGGGCGTCCCCGACGCCCTGGTGTGCTTCCCCCCATTTTCTATTTTCCTGGCTGCAATCCCCATTGATATCAATGTTTGATCCCAGGTATGAGAACTTTTTTTACTATTTCTATTTCCTTGTTGTCTAGGTTGCACTGGTGTAAATTCTCTGTGGTCATTATTTTTATTTTCTTTATGCTGGAGTTCTATTGCTTTATTAAACTACATACTCTAGGATTTCATAGGAGACAGCCATGGCAGTTCAGTGGGATCTCAGCACTATAAGTGTACGATGTGGAAAGGCCCTGGGTTAGGGAGACCTTTCTTTATCACCTCCTTGCTTGGGCCCCAAAAGCTCTGAGCAGGTGAGGTAGATTAGTTCTAGAGGCAACCTGTACCGAATCTGAGGTCCCACAGCTTTGAGCAGCCAGTCTTGGGAAATGCCAATCACTGTATCTGCCCACAGACATCAGGACAACATCTTTCTCCTTTCCTCACTGCCAGCAACCTTGTCCCTACCTCTGCCTGGAGAGTTCACAGGTAAGTGCACTTCTTTCAGTTCCCTCTAAAAACTGGCCTGTTGTTTTCAATCAGAGACTTAGGACTGAAATCCATTTGTATTTATACCACATTAAACGAATCTTTCATGATCTCCCACTGACTTGTTCTTGTTCCATAAACACCAGTTACATCACTACTGTTTTGCATTGCTGCAGGCACATTTCTGCAATCAGTATAAACCTGAAACCTACTTTAAAAGGCCTTTCCAGTTAAAGAGAAAGCAAGGTGTACTCGTAGATTTGGGTACTTAATTAAAGGGAAAAATTACTGTTTATTTACATGACTTATTGATTGTATTTTGTTACCCAATGGGGAATTAAAAGAATAAAAATATCATATAATATTTTACGACAAAAACAAACAGCAAATAAGAAATATAAAGAACAAAAACAGCACATAAAGCTATTCAGTATTAGAAGGAAACACAATTTGAATTAAATAGGAACAAATATTCACTTTTCTTCAGTAACTGAGCACAAACAGAACTTCCTTATATTCTAAAAAATGCACATTAAATTCTAAAAAGCAAGTAAAAATCATGACACATAGATCTTCATTAATTAATTATATAGCTATCTTTGTATCTAGCTGCTAAATTTCAGCAGCTTTCCCTCTGCTGGCAGCTTCAGTGGAACCTACCTAGTTTTCTCACCAGGGCCCAGCCATACCAAATTAAGTCCTTATTGTGTCCTGGGACGCATCTGCACTGCAGAAACAGTCCAGTTTTAACTGTCATGGCTCAGTGCTATGGAATTCTGGGAACTGTAGTTTGCTTGTTTTTCACCAGAGCTCTCTGCATCTATTGCAGTGAACCATGGTAATTAAAGTGGTGTTAAACTGGATTATTTCTGCAGTGTGGATGCAGCTCCAGTCAACTATGGGCCTTTTGCTTAATGATCTCCTGACACTGACAATCAAAAGGTTACTACTCCAACCCTTTCAGACTTATGTAATGCATTGCCAAAGTTACTGCTATTGCAGTAACGCCCGGATCCATCTCCCTGCAGGGCGCAGCGCCGGCAGCGTCAGGGGCGCACCCACGTGGCCAGGGCAGGACTATAAAAGCCCTGCCAGGAAGATCTGCCGTGGAGGACGCACCAGTGGCGGCTGCTTTACCTGCGCTGCAGGAAGGAGGGCGTTGGCCTTGGAAAGGCCCGGCTCCATCTCCCTGCAGGGCAAAGCGCCGGCAGCGTCGGGGGCGCACCCACGTGGCCAGGGCAGGACTATAAAAGCCCTGCCAGGAAGATCTGGCGTGGAGGACGCGCCAGCGGTGGCTGCTTTACCTGCACCGCAGGAAGGAGGGCGTTGGCCTTGGAAACGCCCGGCTCCATCTCCCTGCAGGGCACAGCGCCGGCAGCATCAGGGGCGCACCCACGTGGCCAGGGCAGGACTATAAAAGCCCTACCAGGAAGATCTGCTGTGGAGGATGCTCCAGCGGCGGCTGCTTTACCTGCGCCGCAGGAAGGAGGGCATTGGCCCTGGAAACGCCCGGCTCCACCCCTTCACCAGGGTGCTGTGCCAATACTGGTAGAATGTGATCCTCTAGACCCAGTACTGAACTTTATAGCCTGCTGAACAATTAGCACGGAGGGCTATAAATTGGGGTGACGGCATTTACAGTATAAACTGTTATTTAGGACTGTTGGGAAGGAGGGTGATATAGACAACTATTTGCTGGTCCTGGGCCCTCTACTA
>JAIPUX010001232.1:60187115-60203623 GCA_020142125.1 Phrynosoma platyrhinos | reverse complement strand
AGGCTGTCAAGACGGATCTCTTCCGGCAGGCCTTTCCAGACTAGTCATCCCGCCTCGGACATAAATAGCCGCACAAATGGTGTTCCTCACGTGGCCTCATCGATAGATGGAGAGGATCATTGAGTCAGGCTTATCAGTTGTCCTCTGTATTGGGTGTTTAAACTAAACTGAATGATGTTTTAAACTGTTCTGATTTAATACTGTTTTAAGGGGGGGTGGGTGTGGGTGTCTTGTATTATATGTTTTATTTGGATTGTATATTTTAAATCTGTAAGCCGCCCTGATTGGAGTACCACTGGGCGGGATATAAATAAATTTTATTATTATATTATTATTATTGCCCCTTTGGTCTTCGCACAGACATGTTTCTACTTAGTAACAAACTAGAATTCTGTAGAACTTTGGCTTATTATACACAAGGCATGATCTGGCACCACTGCTGGTGTCTGCTGCCAGATCAAGTCTTGCTGAAAGCAGGAGCAACTGAATGAAGCACAGGTCTTTTATTTATAGTTAGCCTACCATGATGGCCAAACCTGGAAATATGGCTCTACTGGTTTCCAACAAAGCACAGAATTAATCCTAGAACAAACCATAGATTATTTTTATGGTTTTAATGCGCTAGAAATATTGCAAAATATGAAGCTGAGGCAATGCAAATATTGCCAGATATGCTAGTCATGGACTAAGATAACCCCATCCCACATGAGCATACTTAAATAAAGGTCTCGCATTAGATTCTCAAAACCCTCCAAAACAAAACAACAACAGCCCTGTTAATGTGAAAGACTAGATACTGGACTGTGTTTTCTGCCATGTCTTATGTGCTAGTGCTTACTAATTTCCCCACTTAATCAAATTCTAACCAGACATTGTCCTTTTAATATGCTTTTATTTTTTATTTTTATTATTTATTTATTTATTTATTTTCCCCAAGGACAACACTCAATAAAAATATCTGAACAAATTAAAGTATAGAAACTGTAAAGATTAATTATAAGTCATCATCACAATTTTACATTAACTTACCCTGAAGTAAGCCCCCATTGTACTCAACTGTAAGTTGATCTCATGTATAAGTCAAGGGCAGGTTTGGAGGAAAAACTATGGATTTTGATATGACCCATGGATAAGTCGAGAGTAAATCTTTGGGACCCCTCAGATCCACAATGGCTCTTTGGCGTTTCCCTGCCATGGTAGATGGAGACTGCTTCTGTACTACAGCAGGAAAGCGTCAAAGAGCTGCAGTCTTCTGGAAGGAATTTGTTGCAGCCGATAAAAACTAGATTGTCTGCAACTGCCCAGAGGACCTTTTTGGCTACCGCTCCCAGATTATGGAATGGCCTGCTGGATGAGATCTGTCATACTACCACCTTAGACAGCTTTAAAAAGGCTGTTAAGACAGATCTCTTCTGGCAGGCCTTTCCCGAATAAATATCCCGGCCATCATAAGACAACCATCCTGCTTATCCCTGATTCGGCTGTAGCTATTATTTGTTTCTTTGTTCTTTGTGTTATCATTTTAAATGTGTTTTAAATCATCATTATTTAATTGTATTTTAAGGAGTGGGTGGGATTGTGGGATATGAATGTATATTTTAAAGTTATAAGCCACCCCGGCTGCGTTATGCAGCGGGATAAAATAAATTATTATTATTATTAAATTATTATTATTATTATTATTCCTTGGAGTGGGGTTGAATGAGCATATGCACCCTTTGCCTCTTCAATCCTGCCAAGAAGCAGGGAAGCCAAAAAACCTACTTTTACGGTAGGCTCTCCTGAGACAGACTCTTCACCAACCACCTTGCCTCAGTTGTCTGCAGCTGGACCACTTGTGGAGAGGACAAGGAGGCAAGCTGGTTAGTTGTGGACAACTGATGGTGGGCTGGCCGGTAGTGAAGAGTCCATCTGGGGAGAGCTGACCATAAAAGAAACACCGACCACCCTTCTGCCTGGGCAGCAGCTTTTTCACAGTTCACTGCTGAGGCAGGGAGTATGTGTTTGTGGGTAACTGACAATTCTTTAACTGTCTAAAAAGCGCTACCCCCCCCCCCCCCAGTAGCAGCTCTCTCGGAGCTGAGGCAGGGAGAAAGAGATACAGAGAAAGTGGCACTTCTTTTACTGTCTAAGAAGCTCCAGTCATCCCCCTCTCCTGCCTTGGCAGGGTTCTTTCAGAGTGCATTGCCAAGGCATGGAGAGTGGGTAGGCAGTCAGTGCTTCTTTTAGGGCACCTTCTGCTCCCTCTGTCACAGCAGAGAAATCCAAAAGAGCTGCCATCACTATTTTTCTGAATAATATTATCGTATTGACACATATATAAATTGACTCAGGATTTGGAGATTAAATTTTTGGCATACATTTTTTGACTTTGGCATATATTTTTTGAGTATATAAGATGTGTATGTACAGACATATATGGGATGGCACTGTAACATTGCTCAATGGTATTTGTTTATATTGAAGAACAAATAACTGAGTAGGTACTCATGTGTCTGTTTTAAGTCTTACCTTGCAACAGGCTCATTTCGGTCATGGTAAACATTTATCCGGCCAACAAATCTGCAAGAAGAAAAAGAGATTAGGAAATGCCTGAGTATCAGTGTGCTTATAGGAATGCAGAGAAGAGCATCCCAGTAATTGTGCATACTTGAATGCAAACAGCTTCAGCTTTTTGTTTCAGAGTGGATGACTCATAACTACACCTCCCACAACATGTGGCATTACTACTACTCCCTCCTTCTCCTCTTCACCTTTCTCCTCCTCCAGTCTCTGTTTTTAGTTGTCCCAACTGTGTTCCTTCCAAATGTTTCACTGAAATCTCAATTCAAACACAGCAATAAATGTCCTTCCACCTAAAGCTTTCATTCACTTCTTTACTATAGCCAATTTATACCACCCTCAATAAAAAGGGAGTTATTTTATTGGTTCATACTATGTATTCTAATTTCACATAATGTGACAGGGTGATAAAAATAGATTTTCAGCATGACATATAAAAAGTGAACTAACTCCTCTGGATTTCAAGCAGCCACTTAAGCACCTATGGACAGACGCTTAATTTTGTACTCACAATTGTGCTATCACTGCCTCCTCTTTCTTCTCCCTTTGTATCCAAGGCTACAACTCCAAGCCCTACCAGTTCCTACATTTCAAATCAACCCTATTCTTTCCACATCTGTTGCTCAGATCACATCAAATAGCATGGCATATTGCCTCAAATGAATGGGTATTAGAGCAAATCAAGCCTGAACTCTCACTAGAAGTGAAGATAACTAAATTGAAGCTGTCATACTTTGGCTATATCATGACATGTTCTGACTCAGTGGAAACCATAATAATACTCAGTAAAGTGGAAGGCAGTATAAATAGAGGAAGATTGCACTATTGGTGGCTTGTTTCAGTCAAGAAAGCCATGGCCCTGAGCTTGCAAGACTTGAGCAGGGCAGCAGATGATCAGGGAGGTCTTGGAGGTCTCCCATTCATAGGGTTGCCACAAATCAAAGTTGTCTTGATAACAAATAGCAACAACAACTTGTCTCAAGTTCGGTAAAGTTGTTTTCTAGATTCTCTCTGATAATTCTTTCCCCTTCCATCAGCTAACTTTGCTAAAGTAGACTCTCATTCCACTTCCTCCCAGTATCACTTGCTGACATGTCTCCCTTCTCCTGAGTCTGATAGGCAGATCATGCCTTGGCCCAGCAGCTGGTGAGAGGTCCTTCCTCCATGTTCCAACTGCCATTGCTCTGGCCTCTGAAGGAGAGAAGAGCAGCAGCCAACAGTGGCTGCATTCAGTCCTCTCCACCACTGTCAATCCCTTTTCCTTATTCTATATGTCATGTCTTACTCAGATTGTAAACCTGACAGCAGAGAACTGTCAATGTAATAGTCTGTAACCCATCCTGGGAGCCTTTTTGGCTGAAAGATGGGTATAAATACAATCAATCAATTGGATATTGTTTAGAAGTTTACATGTAACCCCTGAGAAACATTACTGCAACGATGGATAGGGGAATACAGGGGCAACCTTCCCCTCATTCTTACTTTCCAAATAACTGTATTATCTAACTTTTGCAACCCACTAACTGGATTCCCTATGAACCTCACTGCTGTAGAGAACCATGGGATGGCAGAGAGACCTTACATCAGTGTAATCAAGGAGGGCAAAGGGTAGCTCTTGAGTTGTATGTGGTCCACCAGCCATCAAAATGTGGCTTCTGTTGCTTTCTAAAGCCCTAAGACCCAGTGTTTTGCCCTCTAAACATCCAAAAAGTCCCATTATGTAGTTCTTCTGTTTTCCAGAAGTGAGGCAGATCCAGCAGTACCTGATCCAGGCATGTCCCTGGTAGCCTTCAACCCAATTGCTCTTAAGGACACCTGGCACTGGGGTGATTGGCATGTGACTCCAATGTCTGACATGACATTCCAAGGCAAAATTGTTCAAGTTGTTATTATGAAAATTAAGCAGGTCAGACAACAGCACTATTGCAACAATATATTCCGTGTAAGTATAAATGCTTTAGAAATGGGTCAAAAACCCAGCCAAAGGCTTCTGCAGACCAGCCCAAAGGTCTGGCCTGGAGGCAGAGTTGGGGCCACCCCAACCTCACAACGACACCATCCTGATGCCGTGCGCCATTACGTGTCAAGATGCCATTTCAGTGCAGCGTTCAAACATGAAAAAGAGCCGCCCCCTTTGCCATCCCTAAAAGAAGCGGCATTTTGCTGCTCTTTTTGGGGTGGCAAAAGGGAGGATTGGGGCCGCAGCGTGGGGTTGCCATGACCCTGATCCACCACTTCTCAGGGTGGCCCAGAGCCGCCTATCTGCAGAGCACCTAAATGACATGAACTTTGGTTAAAGACCCATATAACCAGATCATGACCACTTCTCTGAATAGCGTTCTTCCATCTGGAAGACAGATGCTGAATCCAAAGCATAAAGCAGTGTTTATCTGAATGAATGAGTTTCTTTATTTATTAGAGTCATAGACCAGAACAGGTTAAAAGGTACAGTATAAAAGGTACAGTATAAAAGAAGGCAAGCTAAAAAATGTATTTAAAATCATCCCTTCAGGTTACATGGCTTCAATGCATCTAGACACGTTTGATATTAATATCCCAATGTAGTAATTGTTGTATTTTAACCACTACTTTATAAAATATGGTTACATTATATGTCATATTAAAGTTGGTATCTGAAAGCAATAAAGACATATAGAAGAAACCAGGGCATCCCTGGTATTTGTTCAATAAAGATAAGTCTAGAACGGATAGCTCTTTAGAATGAGCACTGGAGTAAAACATGCTGTGTTGTTTCTACTTGCCCAGAATCACAGGGGCACAATCTGTCTTCAAGGATGCCTGAGGGAAGGGCATGACATCTTGCAAAGGTAAAAACCAATGGTTAGGTATTTCTGAATTTAATAACTATGGCATTGGTGAAGAGAAATATCTGTTATAATCACTGGCAATAAAAGTTGGAGCACTACTTAATTCTAGTTCTCATTCTACATCTTTTATTCACTGTTTGTTAACTGCTTTAGCCTGATCATATCCCAGGCTAAGCTGAAGATCAGGAGAAAGATCCAGAGATGACACTTTAGTCAGCACTGACTGCTTCCTCTCTGACTGAAAATCATATTTCAAGGTAAATGGAATAAGTCCAGTGGGAACAAAAGATAATCTAAGCCAGTAACTTAGTATGGACATCCATACCCTGGCCTTCGTTTTCATAAAGCCTGGCTCCAGTCTCATCATTAATTTGGAGCTTGAAAGGCTGGTCTTAAAAATTTGGATTGAACAAGTTCTAATTGTGCAAGATGGGGGGAGGGAAATCCATATAGTAATTGGGCTACTACTTTAGCTTCAAAAGATTTGAGTGCCGTAGGTATGTAGCAGCCTCCTCTTGCCTTAAAGAATTTGAGGATACTGCTGAGCTCTTCTGTGCGTTGTCTGCAAAATATTCCTCATGTGCTTTCCTAGTACCATTGGCAGGAAATATTACATTCAGATACTTGAAACTAGTAACCTGTTAAATCTTATGGCCGTCTGTACTCCAATTATAGTTCTTAGGCCTTTTAGCAAATACCATGATTTTAGGTTTTTGATAGTTGGGTACTAGGTGTTCCTCTCTACAGTATAATGTTAATGCTAAAATTTGAATGATACAGAGAAGATTAAAATGGCCCCTGTGCAATGTTTATCTGATGTCCATTTACTTTTCAGATTTTGTGTCCATGATGGATCTGTTAAAACTTATAGTTAAGCTAATTTAGTCCTACTGAAGTCCACATGACACAAACAATTCTCACTGAGTTCACAAAGGCATAAATGTCACCTGAAGCTCCTGAGACTCATAACTGTATTCTCAATGTATTTCTCAGAAGCAAGTTTAATTGATCTTGATATCATTTAGCTTCCATTATGTAGTGCCCCAAGATGACAGCCAAACACAGCTTAAATTGAAGTGTTACCACTTCATTTTGTTTCCTTATAATAAAATTCAGAATGACCAAACACTCAATGTGGATATTATTTAACACATGCATTTTTTATTGAGCTGGAGTGAGATTTGTGTTCTGATTGTTGAACTAGGGCTGGGGTAGGCAACCTTTCCCCTTTAAGGGCCGAAGGACTTCAGCTCCCAGAAGCCTCAGCCGTGTTGGCCAATAGTCCCATGTTGGCCAATAGCTCCTGGGATTCTGGGAGCTGAAGTCCCTCAGTCCTTAAAGGGGAAAGGTTGCCTACCCCTGAACTAGGGATTCAGGAGACCAGAGTTCAGATTCCTACTTGGCACATCACACACTCTCAATTTCTATTCTGTTAGGGATGCTTTGATTGGGAGTTCCTGCATGGCAGGGGGTTGGACTGGATGGCCCTTGTGGTCTCTTCAAACTCTATGATTCTATGATTCTAATTCATGAGAAGTCAACGGCAAACCCCCTCTGAAAAATTCTTGTCAAGATATGTTGGGTTTGCTTTAAGGTTGTCATACGTTGGAAGTAACTTGAAGGCACACAACAACAACAACAACTGCATTTTTAATTCCTACAACTATAGGCAGTATACAATTTAAACTCCAGAATTTGAATAGCTATTTTGGACACTACAACTCTCAGTTCTAAGTGAGTATCAAATGCATGAATCAATGCTAACATTTGGTCAGCACTCAACTGTTACTTAGTTTTATCCTGGCATGATCTACACACAGTATCCTAAGGATGACCTGAAGTGGGAAATGAAAGAGCTGGCAGAAACTAGAGATGCTTGGCTCCATACCCATACCACAAACTTGGCATAAAATACTTGTTCAGAAAATAATAATACTGTAGAGACTGAGGCAGATAGATACTAAGTGAATGCTTTTGCAAGATGGGGAATGCATCTTTTCAGAATACTGAAACAGGGAGGTGATCAGCCATAAAGCCATAACAACCATAACTGAAACAAAAGTTGGTATAAACCGATTTAATTGACTTTTCCAGATACAAAATCCTTTTACTTAAATACCCAAGTTTTACTGAAATGATAAAGATGAGATCATATCAGACATTATAAAGGAAACAAAGAATTAAAGCAAGGCAGTTGACTTGAATTAGATCTTGTACGGTAACTGGCTAGAAAGCCAGCAGGATACGATGGTTTGAGCACTGGACTATGACTCTGGAGACCAGGGTTCAAATCCTTCATTTTGTCATGGAAACCCACTGGGTGATCTCAGGCAGTCACACTCTCTCAGCCTCAGAGGAAGGCAGAGGCCAATCCCCTCTGAACATAATAAAATAATAATAATAATAATAATAATAATAATAATAATAATAATAATAATAATAATAATAATTTATTTGTATCCCGCTCCTCTGTCAAGCAATCAGGGTGGCTTGACAAACAATCAGGGCGGTTTGATTATTTTGTCAAGAAAACCTTGTTATAGGTTTGCCTTAGGGTCACCATAATTCAGAAATGACTTTAAGGCACACAACAACAACAACAACAATACTCTGTTAAGAGTTGGCCAATTTCAAAGCCCAGTCTATAAATATTAGAGTGGAGAATGTGTGGCTCTGCAGATGTTGTTTGACTGTAACTCCCATTTAATGCCAGCCAGCATAGCCAATGGTGAGATAAAATGGGAGTTGTAGTTCAACATCATCTGGAGGGCCATTTTTTTCATATCATAAATGACTAGGACAGATTGAGAAATGGACGGATCTGTCATGAAAAGAAATATGAGGGGATATGGTGATGTAATAATATTTTGATACGGGGAAATAGAAAAATAATGATGTGGTGGAATAGCGATATAGAGAAATAAAG
The DNA here is from genome assembly GCA_020142125.1 of Phrynosoma platyrhinos. Lineage (NCBI taxonomy): Eukaryota > Metazoa > Chordata > Lepidosauria > Squamata > Phrynosomatidae > Phrynosoma > Phrynosoma platyrhinos. The sequence goes on along the minus strand of JAIPUX010001232.1, from coordinate 60,195,307 downwards.
AGAAATTGAAAGGGAGAGTGGCAATATGAATGAAATGCAAACCGGGGAACAGATAGGGCTATAGCAGGGGTAATTGGCAACTTTGTGATTTTGTTTGCTTCCTAAGACAAGACTTTGATAGCAAGCAAGATAACACATTTTTTTTCTTGGGACAGATGCAGAAGATGGGGGAACTGGGGAAATGCAGAGACTTTAAAGAACTTTTTGATGTTGTTCAAAGAGTGCTAACCGCGAGCCAGGAAAGGAGGGGCTGGAGGCGAAAATCTTAAAGGTGAACCATGTTTGGGGAAAATCAGATTTGACACTAACATGTCTGTGGTGTATCTCTATCCAAAGAATCCAAAATAAAGCTGTAGTATTTTTATTACTACCATGCTGTCCTGGTTCTTGAGGTTTGAATCCGCCAAACATGACACATACTATGTATGCAAATAACTATTTAGCTGAAGTATTATACCAACAATCCAGAAAATTGTGGTTCCGCCAAAGCAATCATTCCCAAACCTTTCATCACCGAACATCCCAAATTGTTTAATGGTAATTAAGCAACAACACCATGGGTCCATGAAGATATCTGCACCCAACTGCTAAAGTATGGATATGGTAGGAGCCTATGTTCCCTTTCTCCACCTCTCCAAAAACAGTTAACCATTTGTCAGCACTAACCAGTCCCATGTTGAGAACTAACTTCTGTTCTTGTGTAACCTATATGCTTCTGTCAGCTATAACTGTGTTACAGTCCATGCCAAAAGGATGATTTGCAGTTGGGTGAAGATGTTTCCCATTCCATTAGAGGTGGAGGCTTATATGCAATTGTACATCCCACATCTGATTACTTAACCATAAATTAATCTACTGGGAACAATACATCTGCACTTGGTCCACATGTTGCAGACACTGTGTGCACATGTGGTTATCTATATATCTATACATATAAATATAGATATCTACTCTATCAGTTCCACTCCCTCCCATTGCAAAAAGAAAAACCTATGACATGTTCACCTTAGGATCACCACAAGTCCATAGTGACTTGAAAGCACACAACAAAAGAGAAAAATAACAAGAAAGAGATATGCCTGAGTTCTTGACTCATGTTTCCAGGTGTTCTTCCTTTTTAGAGATTTCAACCTGCATAATATTTGCAAATCACATGGAAATATTTACTTTATTACATAACTTTAGTGTGTGTGTTTAAATACTCAAGTACTTATTCCATCCCTATCCTCTCACAGATTCCCAGTGGCTCCTTTGTAATCAACCAGAATGCATTGCTGCTACGATACAGTATGAGTAAGACTGGTTCCCAATGTTGGACAAGTTCCACTTCTTTGAGTCCTTTCTTGAGTATCTTTTCTTGGTTTAGCATTTCAATCACTGGGAAAGCTGCTACCTAAAAGTCCTCTTTGGAGATAATTACATTTTCTACCATCTACCTGATCATGAGAATAGTATATCCCAACAAGATATTAGTCCCACACAACTCTATGAGCATTACTATTACAAAGTATGCTATTATGCCTGTTGCCAAACCATGTAACGAGAGAGAAGGAAAGGTGCAGAAACTGACTTTACTAGCATATATATATATATATATATATATATATATATATATATATATATATATATATATATATAGTATTTTCAATATGTGCGGAAAAGTGGGGTTTAGTATGATAAAAGTTTAATAAAACCAGAATAAAGAGGAGGAGAATTTACTGGATATATTCTTACTTATAAAGATCAGGCTGAGGTTGTTCACATTCAATGGTGGCATGTAAGGTGTCAATATCGTGTTCACTTTGGTAGGCCTTCGTGTCTTGGACAGCATAATATGTCTAGAATGAACAAGAAAGTTATAGCTAAATATCACACGCATTTATCAAGGTACCTATGGAAATGAAGTCTGAACTTTCTAATACTGCAAAACAAACTACAGTCATCCCTCCACATTGGCAGGCTAAGCATTCACGGATTTGATTATTCACAGATTATTGTATTTGCTGTCACCTCTATTGCTACCTTATACATGACAGGGGGAAAAAAGTTCTCTCTAAGCATTTCTAAGTCCTCCAATGTGATTCTATCATGCTGGATGATCTAGAAATGCCTAGAGAAGTGTTCTCTAAGGTTAAAAAAAAGTAGCATTCTATATTCAGGGTTTTCTCATTTTCACAGGGATCCTGGGCCTCTAACTCCCACAAAAGTTGAGGGTTTTGATGTGCTAATGTGGTATGTTTGAGCTCTATATTAAGACTCTAGAGATCAGGATTCAATGCCCCACTTGGCCGTGGAAACCCATTGGGTGATCTTGAGCAAGTCACACATTCTCAGTCACAGAAAACCCTATGATAGGTTTTGCCTTAGGCTCACCATTAGTTGGAAACAGGTTGAAGGCACACAGTAACAATTGCTATATAGGTATATATCCATTAACAAAGCCTCTGACATTGAAGCTCCTTTTTACATTTTTATGCCAACCCAGCTTCCTTTTTTCTTTTGGTCCTCTATCTAGCTGGAGGTTTTTTTTTAACAGCATCAGCACTGAGAGCAGGCTACTACCAGTGTCAGGCTAAAGGGATGTTTTGGCAATAATCAATGCAATAAAGCTTGAGCTGAGAAAAAAATGGGATTCTGCTCTAGACAAACCTACTGTAGCTGTCTGCACCTGCCTACCATTGGCAAGGTAGAATGGATCTGCCTTCAAAATCCCTTATTGAGCATGTGTGAACAGCTACACAGAAAGAAAAGAGAAGACTTGTCTCTCCAGGTGCCCTCAGCATGTTAAAAAATCACAGACCTGTATGTTTGGCCACCAAAACAGAAATAATAAAAGAAGTCTTCAAATAGCTTCAAGAAGATTCATAATGTTTTTGTTTTGTAAAAAAAATGAAAAATTTGCTGAAACATGTTGACTGCTTGGGTGTTGGTGGGACACAGGAACCTATCCCTTTTCCTCTCAAATTATTTCTGCCTCTGGTAACAAAATTTCTGTTAAAGAGGAAATGCCCTGGGACACATCTACTTTGTTACTGCACAAATATTAAACTGTCGCACAAGGAACATCCTCCCCCCCGAAAAACCCCACCAAAACCAAAAAACAGGTATGCAAATCTTATTTACCAAGTGCATTCGAGATTTGGTATTTTATATCCAAACACAACTTGTTTCCTTAGTCCTTGATAAAAATAAAAAGTCAAAGGGCAAACTATCACATTCCTTTACTCACACAATATTGTCAACCTAGAGGGGGAAAGGGTGGTGGGAGATTTAATTCATTGAGGGATCAAGAAATGTAAGCCACTCCAACGGTAATATATAGATACATTCATTCACAAGATGCAGTTACATAATGTCACACAAATACTGGATGCCTATCTTTGGCCTTATACTGACATTTGATCCAAGCTTATTACCTTGTGGCTAGACTCGCCGTCCAAACTTGCTGTTGTAACAAAACATGTTCCATCTGCCCGACTACTTGACAAAAATATTAAGTCACAGGGAAATGTTTCATCTTCTTTTACCATCACAATATCTCCAACCTAGAAAGGACATCGGGAAAGATCACAATCAAAACAAGTATAAGCAGTTCATCTTTTTGTCACTGCCATCTTCCTTTCTGTTATCTGTGATGCAATCCTGTATACATATATTTGGGAGTAGGTTCCATCTTAAAATAGCGGGAATAAAGATGCTTAGCATTCCCTATACAATTTACAATATGGTCAACCAGTCTAAAGAGTTGATATCAGCTGTTCACACTAAATATACAAAAAACAAACACAAGAACTAAGAATTAATCTACACTTTTATAGTAACCAATAGTGATGTTGTTGCTTTGTGCCTTCAAGTCATTTCCAACTTAGGGTGGTCCAGTGCTCAAACCACTACACCATACTGACTAGCAATTTATAATGATAGTCATTTAATAATCTGTCAACAATTTTTATTTTTCAGATTGCAAGTTTTTAAAGAGAAAGCATAGTTCAGAACAACTGCAACAACCACATATATCAAATTATCCTATAGCATTCTCTCTCTCTAAAAAAGTCACATTTAGGTAATGGGTTTCTGATTTATTATTTTAAAAAGCTCTGTTTAAACTAGAGCAGAATGAAAAATGTGAACACATTTCTACAAAAAAACCTTACTCATTTTTCATGCTTTTGTGAAGTAAAGCAACATGCAAGCTACTCTCTGGAGGGATGAGGAAGGATCATCTGGCAAGCAGAGGTTTCTCATTGACCCATTTAGCCAGGAGAATATAAACAGCATAATTCATAAGGATAAGCCAGCACTCAAAAGTTACATTCAGACCGATCATTTTCTTCCTAGTCATGGAAGTAAAAAGGACCTTCATGTTCAAAGAACTGTGAATACCACAAAGGGGGAAAACAACAGGAAAGCTCTGCAACCTTCATGTTCTTTTTGAAAACCTCCTTGAAGTATTTGACTGCCCAATATTGGAAAGAAGATGCTAGAAAAGAGGCATCATTAGGGTGTGACCTAGCAGGAGATATACTTGTGTTCCTAGTAATCTTTTCTTTACGGAATCTCATCTGTGTAGAATATTTACGAGTATGCATATAGTTGTTGAGGAAATCTTCCTGTTGTAGAAAAATGAAGCATATCAAATTGGAGCTTGGGAAAAAATTACATTTTTGAACTACTGTATATTTCAGTGGCATGCTGGCCAGGGCTGGCTGGGAGCTGTAGTCCAAAACGTTTCCATCCTGTATGAAATATGGCTAGTACGCTGCACATTATCTGAAATCTTTAGATGCAACTGCAGTATGTCTACACATTTTCACCTGCTTTAAGTCATTCATATATATGTCCTATGTTAGACACTACTAAATGGGTGGCTGTGTTAGCCAAAACAGCACAGTCTAGAAGAAAAAACTGTAAAAGATAAACAGAAGAGCTGTTTGCTCTTCTCTTGGATTTCTGAGTGGCTTTCACTATTATTGATGATGGTATCCTTCTGGACTATCTCACTGAATTTGTCTACTGTTTTGCAGTGGTTTTAATCCATACTGTTATGTTATCTCCAGAATGAAGTGTCGGTGGGCTTCTGTTTGATACCTTGGTGAATGGTCCCTAGAGTTCCACTGAATCCTATCTTGTTCCCAGTATACATAAAACTTCTGCTTGCTTTGAAGTGAGGTGTCATGAATAGGCTAATAAAACTAAGCTCTTCTGTTCTTTGTCACCGAACTCAATGGAAGAAATTGATAGTTTTAAACATTGCATGACATGAATTTAATAATAAGGCATATGAGGGAATAAATTGAGACTAAATCCCAGCAAGAAAAGACATGCTGGTGGTCAAATAGAAATCTTGGCACAGGGACTGCATTCAAACTGTTCTAGAAGGGGCTGTACTTTCCGTGCATCTCAGTTTGGGGTTGCTAACTGGTTGTATCTTGATCCAGCTGGATTTTTCAGTTGTGAAAGGAGTATGTGATTGCCCAGCTACATTTTGTGTGCTAGCTGTGACTGGTCTTGAATCAACTGATTGGTTAGTCTATTACAATTACTCCATGTAGACCCTGAACTGCAAACCCCTTTTGAAGAGCTTCCAAAAGGTTCACTGGTGCACAGTAGAGTTATCTAGCTTACTAACATAATTTTGTCACCCCTATAATGATAAGAATCAGCCTCTTACAGTCTCAGGTCAAGGTGTTGCTTTTCACCGTTAAAAGCTTTGACCTATGTTGAGGCTAGCTACCTGAGGGACTGGTTGTGTTGTTATGGACATATTAGGTTAGGTATACCAAGTAGGAAAGGATCATATGAGGACATCAGTCTCAAAAGACTGTTCATCAGGAATACTGACTATGGAATGCTCTTTCATAGAATAACAGAATCACAGAGTTGGAAGAGACCACAAGGGCTACCCAGTCCAACTCCTGCCATGCAGGAATACACATCAAAGTACCTCCAACAGATGGCTATTCAGATTCTGCTTAAAGACCTCAAAGGAAGGAGACTCCACTAAGGGAGTGTGCTTCACTGCTGAACAGTTCCTCCTAATATTGAGGTGGAATCTTTTTTCCTGTAGCTTGCATCCATTGCTCCGGGTCCTATTCTCTGGAGCAGCAGAAAACAAGCTTGCTCCATCCTCAATATGATAGCCCTTCAAATACTTAAACAGGACTATCATATCACCTCTTAACTATCTCTCCTCCAGGCTAAACATACACAGCTCCTTAAGTCTCTTCTCATAAGGCATGGTTTCCAGACACTTCACCATTGTGGTCACCATCCTCTGGACATGCTCCAGCTTGTCAATATCCTTTTTGAATTGAGGTGCCCACAACTGGACCAGTATTCCAGGTGAGGCTTGACCAAAGCAGAATAGAGTGGCACTATTACTTCTCTTGATCTGGACATTTTACTTCTATTGATGCAGTCTAGAATCACATTGGCCTTTTTAGCTGCCGCATCACACTGCTAACTCATGTTCAACTTGTGGTCTACTAGGACTCTTAGACTCCTTTCACATGTAGTGTTGTCAAGCCAGGTGTCCCCCATCCTATATCTATACATTTTATTTTTTCTGCCTAAGTGCAGTACTCTGTTGGAATTCATTTTATTAGTTTTGGCCCAGCTTTGTAATCTATTAAGGTCATTTTGAATTTTGATCCTCTCTTCTGGGGTATTAGCTACTCTTACTAATTTGATGTCACCTGCAAATTTGAGAAGCATGCTCCCTATTCCTTCATTCATATCATTGATAAAGATGTTGAATAGAACTGGGCCCAGGACAAACCCCTGTGGCACCCCACTGGTCACTTCTCTCCAAGATGAAGAGGAACCATTGCTGAGCACACTTTGGGTTCAGCTGGTCAACCAATTACAAATCCACCTAGTCCACATTTTACATTGTTTGCAACAATCTCATGGGGGACCTTGTCAAAGACCATACTGGAATAGAATTCAGATCTAAAATACAGCTATCTCCAGTTACCAGAAAGAAATTAACATCTCTTCAATATGGCTTTTCAAAGTAAGTGGCTTTAATGTTTTGACATGAGTTTGTCGTTTTTATAAACATTTTTGTGAGATTTGTGAAAAGATAGTTTAAACATGATACAAACAAACAAACATTTGATACACATCCACTTTACCTCTTCCCTTCTCTGTATCCATATGTATCTACTCCTGACCACTAACATTTCAGGCATCTGATGAGACTGACTATACTCTCTGGAATATGTATATATAAAGAAATGCTTTAGATGTAGACATCGCAGCCCTGTTTGAACATTGCCTCACCACAAGCTACTTCCAGTGGGACAATGGATTCTATGAGCAGACAGATAGGTTAGCCATGGGAAGCCCTCTGAGCCCTGTGATAGCAAACTTTTCATGGAAGACTTTGAAAAAGAAGCCCTGGAAACAGCACCAAAAAAGCCCCAGAACATCAAAGGAGTCACAGACAGAATAGGGAAAGTGATGAGGAAACATAACCTCCCAATGATATTCAAACCTACCAAGAAAATCCAGCAAATGCTGCACTCAGCGAATGACAGGAGAGACCCCCTCACAGACACAGGTGTTTACTGCATACTATGTAGCTGTGGACAAGTCTACATAGGAACCACCAAATGCAGTGTTCAACCACGAATTAAGGAACATGGAGACGCTGTAGACTGGGTCAGCCAGAAAAATCAGCAGTAGTAGAACACCTTATAAGCCATCCTGGGCATAAAATGCTATTCAAAAACACTGAAATTTTGGACCATGCCAGCAACTATCGAGTCAGAATGCACAGGAAAGCCACTGAAATCCACAAACACCTAGACAATTTCATCAGGAAAGAAGGAAAGTAAACAAAGGCAGGGGGTGCAGAGAGGCAGCCCTGGGCCACCCTGGGAAATGGAGGATTGAGGCTGAGGCTGCTGGATGTGTCGGCCCAGATCCTCCATTTTGTCAGCCTGGAAAAGAGCAGCAAAATGTCGCTCCTTTCAGAGCCGGCAAAAGGGCGCCCTAAGAGCCGGCGTCCATCTGTTTAGTGCCCCTTCTGGCACAGCGCGTTAAAACGCTGCACCGGAAAGACGTCCTGACACTGCGCTCCATGCGGCTGCCCCTCCCCATCTCTGCCTCCGGGCTGGCCCTTTGGCCCGGTTTGTAGAGGCCCAAAGTCTGGCTGCCAGTCCTGAAAAACACTAAAATCAAGATCC
>JAIPUX010001232.1:60167958-60187015 GCA_020142125.1 Phrynosoma platyrhinos | reverse complement strand
ACACAGCCACATAGCCTGAAAAACCCCACCAAAAAACCCCACACTGTAGATTCTGTTTATACTGTATGGTCCTGTGTTTTGGAGAGTTTTTTCAACTCCAGTGATTTCTTTTGAAGGGTCCTGTAGAAGGCCTTTTCTCACTGAGGCCAAAACGCATTGGGCTTTTAAAAAAATGCTGAATAAGCAGTTGACCATCTCAGAGCACATGGAGCTTGTCTCCTCAGTGTTTTCTGAGATCAACTATATGCCATACAAAAATATTAACATTGATAAACTATTAATAATTATTATTTAATAATTATTTTAATTATTTATTATTTAATAGTTAATCAGCTATTAGTAATAGACTATTAATCTCTTATTAATTGTTATAACTAATCATTATTAATAGTAATCGATTATTAAAATGTTATTAGTAATGGTAAACGATACTACACAAAATAATACATTTGCTAATCTGTAAAGATCTGTAGGACTCTATGGTAACTGTCACTATGCAAGTGTGCAATTTGGTGAAGTGGCTCACAACTGAAATCAGGCAATTTCCTCCCTCTCCCGCAGCCTCAATTTGGTGTCATGGGGTAAGCTGCTTGTTATGTGCAATGAATTACTGCATATGGAAAACTCATCATAGTATAATAATTCCTGTGTGCACAAACTTGAATGAGCCACTCTGTGGTAACCATAATTTACACTTGTTTTTTTTTAATTGCTCTCAGCAGGAATAAGAGGGGATCTGTAATGTATAACAGAACATGCTTTTAGCATCTAAGTAGAGATTAACTTGAACCACTCCTCTTCTTAAACTAAAGTGAGATTCACACAGGTTTATTCAGAAACAATCCCTGCTGTGCTCAAAAGAACTTTCTTCCTATTAAGCATGCATAGTATATCAGATGACATATTTTATACAGATAGCACTGGAATAGTGGAATAGCAACAAACGCGACTGAATAGTGAGTGAATGAGCATGCTGGAAACCTAGCACAGAAGATTTTTTTCTTTTTATACGTATTAGGATTTGGATACTGCTTTTACCTGTTGTTGTTTTAAGAGATGCAAGTAGGGACAGGAGAAACAATGGTTATCAGATACATAGTCTTAACAGCCCACGTTCAGGTGAGCTAGTTCCTTATGACAAAACCCATAATGACCATGATGACATAAGCACCGTAAAATGTTGCAAGTCGGCAGGTTCCCATTCAGGTTCCATCTTGTCAGCCTTCTACCAGCAGATCTTATCCTATTCTTGCTCCTTTTATCCTATTTTCTCTCCTCTTCCACTCATTGAGTATTCCAGGATCAGTGAGCATTCTACACCCATATTGGGCTGGTTGGGGCTTCCCTCTCATCATCCAACAACGCACACATTGTGTTTCTTTCCTAAATTGTGGTTTGTTTTCTGTAAACCTGTTCTATTCCCCCAGGCTTGGTGATACATCTCCCTTCTGTGTATGGATCCTGCCATTCAGGCTATCTAGGAATCCACACCCAAAGAACGAATTTGCATTTTGTCTTCTGCTTGCTTTGGCATGTCCCATAAGAACAAAAAAGAGATCATTTTGGAAGTATCCATAAAAAAAGACTTCAGAAAAGGAAGAAAGTTATTGCTAGCGGTATACTGGCAGGGTAATAGTGATCAACATCAAAATATGGAAGTTTTTTGAATTTTGGATAGAAAGAAGAACAAAAATGGTGGCTAGATGGCAATATTGTATTTTGGAATGTGCATGTTTGATTTTATATTAGAAAGAAGAATGGGACATAGGGGTCAAATGAAAGGAGGCAACTAGCTAAGTAAATGGAATAAACTGATAGAAACAGCTGAAGAAAAGAAGGGGTACAAATTATAAAAAATACAATTAATATGATAACCTTGTTCCAAAGGGGAATTATAATAGAAAAAATATTAATAAATGGGTTATTGGGATAATTAACATGATAGTTATACGTTAGTAATAATTATATTGTATTCTATTAATTTTTTAGCTTATCAATATCTATCTGTCTGTCTATCTAGAGAGAGAGAGAGAGAGAGAAGAGAGATTTTTTTAACTATCCCAAAAATTTAATCAAATTAAAATTTATTTTAAAAAATAAAGAGGGGGAAGGGGTGTGCGTGAAAATTTAGGTAAGGTTCTTCCTCAACCTCCTCCCCCCCCACACACACACTGGGGCCTTTTTCCACTTGGTTTAAAAACCTGACCTTATACCAGCAGATAGAATTTTTTTTATACAAATATCCATTATTTCAGACCATATAGGAGCCTTCAGTCTATATACACTAGTGTTCAAATCGTCTCAGTCCTAGACAATAAGCCCCTTTAGTTTATTATCACAGGAATCATTATGAATTACAGAGCAAAATTACTGTCTACAAGAATATTATACTGAGATTTGTGAGTGCACGCGTGCATGTTTGCATTCTGGTCAAATCATCTTTGTCAGAAGCCTCATTCTCAACGGCTTTACAAATCCTTAATGACAGTGCAAGTAGAAGTCATCCAAAGCAGAAAGAACTAATTCTATATGGTGGTTTCCAAAAACAGATGTACATATATGGCTATTCCATCCTAAAAAAACATGATTGGCAACAGGTTTTAAAATACATTTATATGGCAGCAATCTCTGACTCACTCAGTTTATTACTATTTTCTGTTCCTTCACTTTTATACCTAGGCACCCAAATGCCATGGCCCATCACTCTGGAGATTCATATGTATAGTTAGTCTCCCATATGTTATAAACAATAGAATTGAAAAGCATTAATTCCTACATGGAATTTTTCATAAAACACTTTACTTTTTAACAAAACAAGGATAGAAATTTTTGAAGGTTTGTTAGTTGACCATCCCATATGTAAGAGATATATATGATAAAATCTAAGATGAGGCTTTGTTTTCTTGAGGGCTGAAAATCTAACACCACCTAGCATAATGGGCTGGATCCAGATTTACTTGGGAAAAAACCTGAACTGACAGAATCAGACTTCCCTCCTCCCACCAGCAGTTCCTCCAGCCCCATGCTACACAGAGAATGGAGACAATGCTGAATGTGGTAGCCCACTGTGTAGAGGAAAGATCTTGGGAAAGTGATTCTGGGATTATTCTGGGAGCTGTACAGGCCATCCACTTCCAAACACAAGAGAGATCTCCTTAAACCATTTCTTAATCTACTTCCTGGGGCAAAGCTCTCACTTGGTTCATCGTCAGCTCAGTTCTGCCATACCTTATCTGCTTAGGTGGGATTTTTGTTTTACATAACAGGAAGATAGCTAATTGATGCAAGAGATAATACAAGAATAATCAAAAAAGATTCTGAATTCTTTATTTTGTTTTGCAGGTATTAGTTAATCTAGGAAATTCTTGACTATAGAGAAGTTGTAGAATAGCTCAAGAATTCAGTAAGAAAAGTTCTGCAATATACTGACAGTTGGAAGAGTTTAAGGTATAGTACAACAAACTGATCTCACTCACAGTTTGTTTTAGGCCAATATAATTTAAAGAATGCATCTATTTATACAGTCTTTGCCTACCACATCCATACCAAAAAAAGGCCAATCAAGAAATGTATTTATTGATGCGTGACACTTACTCTTAGTTTGCAGCTCTGCTTTCTAACCAGTTTGCCATGTCGAATGAAGTGAACAGGACACTGGTTCATTGCCTTGTCAGCTTTATGACGAAGCCAATCTTCATAGCCCTAAATGAAACAGCCAACTGAATATTAAGAATTCCAACAAAAAATAATTCCTTTATCATTTGGTCTATTAGACATACACAATGTAGAGAAATTGATATAAAAGGATTTGTTTCATGAGGATGAGAGAACAAAAGAGGAACAAATGGTGCTTCAGAAAACATGAGTGGTCCCTTCTGGTCTTCATGAACCCTATGCACATTTCTGTTTATATCCTTATTTGATCAGGTTCCTCATTTGAAACTTGATGACAAAGTAATGCTATTATAATATCATCTGTTTCCTCCACCTATTGTAAAAGCTTTTGTTGTTGTTATTATAGCAATCAACATCTTATTAATATAATTTAAAAAGTGGGGGAACATTAGACAGAACATGCTTTGCCAGCTATGGAATAATTTTTTTCCTCCAGAGGCAGGTAAATAAAGTGTCCAGACATCTACAAAATTGGACTGGTGGTCTAAAAATCTGGTGTAATTTCTGTTCTAAAACAGCATGTTCATATGTGTCAAAAGCACATCATCAGAAAGTAAACTTTAAAAAAAAACTTTTTTCTAATGCCAAATTTACTTTCCCCTGTACTTTCAGTATTGAGGAAAGCAGTATAGTATATAGTGTATTAATCATAGCCATCAAAGCAAATAAGTGAGTATTATGGCAGCTGCAGCCTAATAATATCATATTACTATGCCATGCTGGTTCTCTTTATGTACTTTAACTTACAATATTTTAACTACCCAATTACAGGCAGTTCACAGCTGCAAATCGGTAAAAACAAGAAATTGTTTTTGTGTGCTTTATGGCAACCCTAAGGTGAGCCTATCACAGGGTTTTCTTAGCAGGATTTGTTCAGAGGGGATTTGTCATTGCCTTCTGATAAGCAGGAAACAGACTCATAATTAGATAAAGTGAGGCAGCAAGTGCAGGGTGGGGTGGGGAAGCAGAGGAATAGATGCCTTTCTTGTACCTCCTAAGCTAGCCTTGTTGCATTCCCATTTACCCAATGTAGGATAATTTGGCAAGTCACAGTCTCCCAGCCTAACTGTGACATTTAAAAAACAAAAATGATAAGTTCTTGAATTCCTTGCAAGAGGAATGGAAAGTAAATGGGATGAGTTAATTACATTACATTAAACTGGAGATGCACTAAACAAAAACAAGCAAAAATTACTTGAAGATAGAGTCAAAGATTGCAAAAGGAGTCATAAATTGAATAAATACTGCCAGTGCTCAGAATCAAAGATGCCAGGGAGTGCATAAACAAGGGGAAAGATTATACCTGATTTACACCTGACAGGCAAGCTTCTTACCTGTTTTATAGATGTTACAGTGATGACAAAGAAAAGTGGAAGCCCACTTGTCACTGGACTAGTTGGTGTGTCAATGATTAACTAGAAAACAGAAAATTGCCACACAATTTTTAACATGACAGTTTTTACAATTTAAAAAAAATCATTGAGTTTTAAAAATATGATTAAAAAGAGATGAATAAACAAAAAAGAGAAAGACAAAGAAACAAAGGAGAGAAATGCATATAATATGAAAAAGCACTAGACATTAATGTATGCTGACTATATTTCAAAACATAAATTTTCTTATAATTGACATCTATAAAAACTCATCCATATATAGCTGAAACAGTAAAATATTCTGAACATTTAAGAATAGATAGTAAATGTTTATCTTTCCAGCCTTAGCATATATGTCTTTTTGCAACAATAAAAGCATGTAGGATCCAACAACATTTACCCTCAGATCAATTATACAGCACAGGAAATTTAATTTAAAAGAACACAGTTCTTTTCTGGCTGGATATATTCCCCATATTAACTTTATATTAGAAAAATCTTTGTGTTTGTAGATGCACAGTTTTCATAGTATTTGACAAATATAGCATTGAGTTTTGAGATTTTCTTTTTAAAAAATGGTCATAAAAATCCACCCTTATTTTCCTATGTATGATGTCATATCAATATCTACAAGTACCAGAGCTCAGCACAACATGACAGCAAAACCAAACACTGCTTTTTCTGGTAGGATTTGCAGGCCACTGAAAAAGTGTCTAATGCACTCACAGCCACAGTTTTGGTGACTTTGTCATATACGCTCTAGAGCAAAAATTCAAAGCAATCAACAATATTTACTTTACATCTCATTCAGTCCTAAAATAACACTAGACTCTGGAGAGCTGAAAAAAGATTCTAAATCTCATAAGTATCCATTTCATATTTCTGAGCCTTTTCCCTTATGAAATCTTGCATATGGGAAAGAAAAAACTCTTGGGAAAAAAATGAACTGCCCAGATTCCTATTATTAAATAAGATTTACAAGAAATGTGTGCAACCAATAACTAGTGAAGGGTGCAGACACATATGGATATTTTCCACACTGGCAGTGACAGTTACAGAACCTAAGAGTAGTTTCAGTAAGCTTGTATGTATGTACCTTCAACTCACCTGTCAATTTATGGTGACCCCATGAATTTGATAGGGGTCTTAGGCAAGGAATACTCAGAGGTGGTTCTTAAAATTCCTTCCTTTGAGATACAGCCTACAGCCCCTGGTATTTGTTTGTGATCTCCCATCCACCTACTAATCATTGTTCACCCTGATTAGCTTCCAAAACCAGACAGGATCTGGTGCCTTTTGAGTATTAGATCTTCTTTTCAAATGAGTATCCGTGAGCTTACACTCATTTAAAACTGCAGGTTTTCTACAATGGTTAAACCATCTTATCTATTGGGATGAATTGCAAGCAACATTGACTTTGGGTGGCTGATTAACAGATTTTTAAAGTTTAAAGTACCAAAAATATACTGATAAGGTTAACTGGCTTACTGTTCACATAGTCAAAAATAAAAATCAAGATATTGGAAGGATAGCCACTTTATTAATAAGCAAAACATTACCAAACAGTAAGCATGGAGAACTCTCAGGGCCCTGAGTGTTATCATTGAACAAAAGTTGTAAAAGTAGGTATGTTTCAGAAACGTAGAGAATGTAACAGTAATTTCAGAATTAAAAACATGATTGTGAGATTGTATGCATGGAATGAGGGATGGTGAGTCAGTTGGGGAGGAGGCTCATGTTACAAGTTTGTAGAGGGTCTAAAAATAATGTGTGGATCTTGGATGGGAGTTGCAGTCCAACAACAAATGGGGGCCAGACATTCCCCATCTCTATGCCACATGTTATGCAAAAGTAAATCTGGTTGACCATTAAGTGTACACTCAACAAGGAGCTGAAACTAATCATGACTCCCTGCTAGGTGTACTTACTCCTTACATGCATTTGCGAGCAAAGACTTTCTTTACTCCCACTTTCCCTCTCTAGGCACAGCTTAACATTGTAATGTATAATGTTACTATATTCCTTCAATCACAATGATACAAACAGTACTACAGTCATCCCTCCCTGTTCGCGGACTTGGAGTCTGTGGTCTCGCTCTTCACAGAACAACAAATGGGGAGGGACAAAATGGCAGCACGCACCATTATTTTCAATGGGGCTCAAATACTGGTGATTTTCCATTTTCGCGGCGTTTTCCCCCCAAAATGGATCCCCCATGAATTGGGAGTGGCTACTGTACTATGGATTGAAACTACAACATATGCATGAAAATGGGCATAAAAATATTTATTTCTGCTATACTCGCAGTGAAACACCCTTTAACATGTAGCTCAAGTTGTTGCTTTTTTTTTGTCCATGGAATACTGCATTGTATAAATAGAATTATATCCATACGATTTCTAATTTAATGTATTTGTATCACCTTATAGTTTAATCACAGAAGGTTTAATAGAGAGTAAATTAAACAAATTGAATTAAATAAATTAAACTGGGACATCCTTCCCAATTGCTATTATCAGGTAAGCAGTTTACTTATTTATATAATGCTGGATAGAAGATGTTATTCTCTATTGTAGTTTCTAAAATTTCATCTTTCTCGTGAGAAGTCTTTCTGCCAAATCTTATTTGCCTTTTCCACCATCTAAACAATACATAATCAAAGAGGGGCACATGTAATTTTAATGGTGCTTTGTAGACATGTATAATATTTTATTTTATTTTGTAAAGTAGAACTAAAGAAACATGAATTCCTTACCTGTACAAGAAAAATGATGAGGAAATAAAAATTTGCTATCCTTCGGAATTGCTCAAATAAATTCTTCGGTACAAAGTTCCAAAAAGTATACTAAAAGAAGGAGAAAGTGTGTGAGTTTATGATAATAGGTTATATTTACAAACATTGTATAGCATATTTTAGGAATAATAGTGAAAAAGAAAAAAAAGTTGTATACAGATCTTATCCAAGAGAAAGGTTATTCACTCTTCTGATTTGCATAGGCTCAGTCATGATTAATTTTGCATGTATCTTTGAAAGAGCATACTATTTGCTATTATGAATAAACACAATAAATACACAAAGTAATCTTATGAATATAAAGAAATCCAAAATATCAAGGCAAGGAGCAGGTATTATTAAACAACTCTTCTTGTTGTGTGCTTTCAAGTTATTTCTGACTTATAGTAACCCTATACTTTTCATGGGAATTTCTTGGCCAGGTTTGTTCAGGGGAGGGGTGCCATTGCCATCCTCTGAAGGTGAGAGAGTGTGACTTGCCCAAGGTCTTCCACTGGGTTTCATGGTCAAGCAGGGAACTGAACCATGGTCTCCAGAGTCGCAGTCCAAGCTCAAACTACTACACCACACTGGCTCTCTATTTAAAAAGCTTGCAACATGTATAATGTGCATTTTGGTTGGTCCAATAAAGGTATCACCATTTTGTGGATTTTGGATGATACTGTAAATGACTACCTGTTTGCTGCACTGTTAGGGGACCCAAAACTTCTGTCTGAGCCAGTTGCCTCCTCTTGACCTAAGCATATGCTTGGCCATGTTGAGAGATCTGGGTAAATAGACTGGAAATTCAAAAGGGACCCACCTTTGATTTCACTTTTCTAATATGGAAATGTAACCCTATGAGATTGGGAGCTTGTTAGCAACCCCAATCAATTGGGGTTCAATTCTATTCCAGACTTCCCATGGACAGGCTTGAGTGTAAAGGATTAGCGTAGAGCAGTGGTTCTCAAATAGTGGGGCAGGACCCACAGGGGGGCACTAGAGTTGCTCAAGGGGGGTGCAAGACTCGAGAGGCCCTGATCCCCCCCTCCTCCTCCTCCTTCTCTTCCCAAACTTCTTTATGTGTAAAATTTATATGCATGACTTAAATACTGAATTGACGTAAATAAAACTGTTCTAATTTGAATTATGTTATTTCCTTATAAAATGTTAAAATATGAATATACATACATGTCCAAATAAAAATACACACACTAAATAAACAAAATTATTTTTATTCGCATGATAAGTGGAGTGGTGTGTGTGTGTGTGTGTGTGTGTGTGTGATGTCTGCATGTAGATGCAAAGGGAGGTCCCAAGGATACAAGGTTTTGAGTACCACTGGGGTATTTGCTTTAGCTTTATATTGGTCTTGGATGACTTTTAGTTGCTATGTTCTGTAATAAGTATTATGCCCTGTTACCAGTGAGGGGTTGTGGCCCTTATACCAGTTGGCATACCAGTGAATCCTTTCTTGGTTTTAATCAAAACTTTATAGGAGCTTTCCAAGTTGATCAAGGTAAAAGTAAAGGTTTTCCCTAGACAAGATTGTCTAGTTGTGTCTGACTATAGGGACAGTGCTCATCTCCATTACTAAGCCGAAGAGTCAGAGTTGTCAAAGATGATCCCATGGTTTTGTGGTCAGCATGACTGCATGGAACGCTGTTACCTTCTCACTGAAGTGGTATCTATTTATCTACTTGGACTTTTACATGCTTTCGAACTGCTAGGTTGGCAGATGTTGTGACTAGTGACTGCAGCTTACCCCATCACGCAGCACTTGGGCCTTGAACTGCTGACCTGTTGATCTTGCAATCATTAGAGTCAGTGTCTTAACTGCTGAACCGCCGCCTCCCATATTCCAAGCTGATGAACCCATCCCCAAAATATATTCAGCACCATGGGCAGCTCATTTGAAGGTTGGGTTAAAACCCAGAGTGACTCTGCTGCTCAGTTGACCTTGCTGCCTCCAGCTACACTGCATCTTGCTCCTCCCTACATCTGCATTCACTTTTCAGTAGCAACAGCAGTATTTCAGCAATTTAAATACTGAGTTTAAATTGCGGTGATCTGTCAATATCACATGAACAATGCAACAAGACTCCAAAAAACTGTTATTAATATTCCATCTAAAGTTAGCTGGCATTACTGGCATGCCTCTAAGGAAGTAAGATCTAATCCGTCCTGCAAGTGACATTTCCACTAAATGTTGAACCAGTAACACAATCAGACAGCTCTTCTGGCATGATTTTCTGTCAGAAGCAGGCAAAGTAAAGTGCTGATATCAATTTTCATCTCAGATAAAAATCCAAAGTGATTTCAAATATGGTTAATAGCATATAATATTACATATAAGAATAATAAATGAATAAACAAGAAAGATTGCTATGAATTTGACTGTTGTAAAAACCATGCATGGGCCAATAGTATGGTTTTGTTTAATAAAGTTGATTGGGTATCAGATGTGTAGCATGAGAAGCTCTTAATGGTTCTTAGTGGTCTTTAATGGCTTGGAAATCTTTGTCTTTACTCCACTGACAGCTTTGCCTTGGGAAGGCAATGAACAAAAATATAGTGGACCCTTTGTATACGGGGGCGTGAGCAACACCCATTCTGGACCCCTCCTGCATATGCAAAAAAATGTGGGAACTCAAGTCCTGTTGTTGTTAATGGCTGCATGCTCCTGCGCATGGCACTGTTGGTGCACCACAGGCACACATGACACTGCAAGATGCAGGGCTTGCCATCCACATAAGCTTAAAGCTGTGGATGGCAAGCCCGTGTAAGGTGCGGGTGTGGTGTAGAAATAAAAGTTGAGTTTTTAAGAGCAACAGCCAATATGGGTGAATTCCTTGTATTGTGGTGATGAGGCAAGGCCAATGTTCAATGTCATTGGACTTCATTGTACAACATCTATTTGGATGTAGATCATACCCCTTCCTGAAGATTTGAGGATCATAACTTTAGGTTAGTGTGTGAATGCAGACATGTATGTACGTCTAACCAAAGGGACATAAATGTGCTAGCAAATACAGAAATCATACTTCATGCTTATAGAATAGGTGCAAATTTGGCAATGGACTATACCTGTATCAATTATAAACATATTTTGAATTTAGTAATTTCAGAAAGGTAAGATGGACTATTGGAAAGGTGGGCAAATGGGGCATTGCCACCCAATAAGAATTCTGCTGCCCCCAAAAAACTATCCCTCAATCCCCATATTACTAGTTCTTCAGTAACATAAAACTTCAGTTGAGAATACAGAAATACAGTTCAGGCATCCAAATAAAAGGAACAGGCAAGATTATCAAGGTAATGCCAACAGGCACATGAATTATCACTCCCTTCTATAGGACTGAAGGAAAATTTCAAATTGGAGGACAGAATTGTTAAACCTCAGGCTGGACATATAAATGGACCTAGTTTAATACTTACATAAATAATCCACTAAAACCAGACCAATCTGTAACTATGTCTCTTCTTTCCTGTGTTGCCTTCCAGTTGTTAAAATGTATACTGTAATCTAGTTGGGCCTGGGTGCAGAGCCACAGGTACTGCTACTGCATGCATGGGGTAAATGCAGCTGTATGATGCCTGAGATGTACTTTGCAGATATGGCAGACCCACCTGCTCATATACAGCCACAACACAGAGGCACCATCCTTTCTACATCTGGAAAAAGTATTGCAGAACCACTTCATGTTTAAATGCCAGAAGCAGCAATGGTCATAATGCTTAAGTTGTCTTTACAGCTGGGTATAAGGTGCTAAAGATTTCAAGTGCTCCAGCAAATGTTCCTATTAGAGCCAATGCATTAATACTGAACCAATAACAAAAACTAATCTGTTAACTTTAAAATGTTACACAAGACAATTAGAAAATGTATTATATAATCATTCTTAACATATCAATTTTAGATCTTCACAATCAATTAAAATGACTAAAAATAGCACAAAAGTGCCAACGTGTGGCACCATCGCTCCCATAAGTAAATTCAAAACATTAATTTTTACGCTAACAATTGTTACTCATTTTAAACATCATTCAAAATAATCTACTTTGAAATCATTCTTTAAAGTTCTAATTAATTTAGGGTAACAAATTAATTTTACAGGACAATTTCCAAGCTGTGCTTTGATAGCAGGAGACTCTCAGGCAGAGGGACCGAGGGGCTTGGTCTTTGCTATGCTGTAGCACAAATTAGATACTTTTCTACCAGAAAAGGGGATGACAGAACATTAGCCCAGCCAGACACCATGACCAGGGGAGCCTATAGGGCCCTAATTAGCTGTACATCATTGGCTTTTAGGTTTAGACACTCATTCTCAACATTTCTCTAAAGAGTAAACATGCTTGCTTCTATGCCATCCCTCGCCTCTTGTCCCTGTTATTTTTTATTACATAATTGCCTCTGGCCCTGCTGCTCTGGATCTTGATTTATTCTTGCCTATTTGATCATGCATGAGCCAGCATGGCATAGTAATTTTAGTATTGGACTACAACTCTGGAGACCAGGGTTTGATTTCCAGCTTAGCTGTGAAACTTACTGGATGACCTTGGGCAAGTCACATTGCCTCAGCCTCAAGAGAAGGCAATGGTAAACCTCCTCTGAGCAATTCTTGCCAAAAAAAATCCCATGACAAGTCTACCTTATGGTCACAGTAAGTCCAAAACGACTTGAAGGAACACAACAACAACAACAAACTTGACTATGCACTTATGCCTGGTTCTTCATTCTCTTATTTTGGATTAATCTGAGCTTTAATCCACAGGGCCCTGACTTTGGGTGAAGAGTGTTATAGTAATCGTAACCAGGAGACAAAGAAGTGTCACTTGCAATTCATTAATTCACCACAGATAAGCCAGAATTGTTATTTTGGTCCTTTGGAAATTATAGCGGATACTGCAAAATTCAAAAAATGCAAAAAGCAGTGGGAAAAACAGAGCTATTGCTAAAAACAGAACAAGAAGTCAAAAGTATTAGGCAAATTGTGTAACAAAGTTGGGGAAGAAAAAACCACACACATTACCTTTGAGGAAACTATTCTGTTATCCGGATACCTCTGCGGAATGTATGCCTCAGCACCTGGGGGAGGCTCACGATGGCCAATGTAAATAGTCCGATTGTCCACCCAATTCTCTTCTCCTGCACACTGTGAAAGAAAGAAAGGGTTGATTTAATTCAGCCAGTAATACTGCATAGATATCAGTCGTGGACTGAATTGGTTAGCCCTGTCTCTCAGTATCATTGGATCTTTCATTATCGTGTGCATATGTGTTTGTGTCTCTGTGTGTATATACATGCTTTCAAGTCGCCTGTCAACTTATGGCAACCCCATGAATTTCATAGGGTTTTCTTAAGCAAGAAATAATCAGAGGATGGTTCTTATTTCTGTTTTCTGAAATACAGCCTAGAACATCTGGCATTCTCCCATCCAAGCACTAACCAGAGTTGACCCTACTTAGCTTCCAAGATCAGAAGTGATCTGATTTGTTGCTGATAACTACCTTCGAATTGATCTTGATTCATGGTGACCCTGCTGATGGGACATCTCCAAGACCTCTTGTCCTCCACTGCTCTGCCCAACTCCTGCAAACTCATACTCATGATCTCTTTAATAGAGTCCATCCATCTAGCACGTGGCCTTCCTCTCTTTCTACTTCCCTCCACATTTCCTAGCATTATTGTTTTTTTCTATGATGTGTCCAAAGTATGCCAGCCTAAATTTTGGCATTCTGATTTCCAGGGAGATTTCCGGCTTGATGTGCTCTAGGACCCATTTGTCTTTTTGGCCATCCATGGATCCTCAGCACTCTTCTCCAGCACTACATCTCAAATGAATTGTTTTTATTCCTATCTTCTATCTGGTACCTTTAGGGTATTTTACAGCTCTCAAAATTCTGTCCCCCACAAGTCTCTGTCTATCTACTCCTGAAGAACACTTAGATGACACATATGAGTGAGTTGTCAAAATCCTACCTCTAATCATCTTCAATAAGTCCTTTCTCTACAGCAAAAAAGACAAGCTCATGCAATTCAAATTTCTTCTTCTTACATAGGAAATTTACTTTTTCTCATAACATTACTTTAGAAAAGAGGAAGAAGAAGAAACACAAAGCCCATCTCTCTAAATACTGGCTGTAGTTTGTAATCAAATATTATACAGCCCAGTAAGAGCCTGCTGGGGCTTACATGTGTATATTGGGTTCCCCTCTGCTTTTAAACACCAAGCAGTTGGGGTCCACTTCTGAAGTTTCTTCAAGTTTTGAAGGTTTGTAAAAGCATTGGCACACACCTTCTAAAAGAGGGAATGAACAAGAATCCTTGGCCTTTTTGAGCCTTGAATACACCTGTCCGTTTAAAGCAGGCGCAGGCAACCTTTTTGAGCCAGGGGCCGGGTTGCTGTCCCTCAGACAACTGGGGGGCCGAAGCACCAAAAATAAATGAATAAATAAAAAATTAATATTAAAAAATTAAAAAAAATATATGCATGCACACTCTCTCAGTCCCAGAAAAGCCATGGCAAAACCCCTGTGGAGATTTTGCCAAGAAAACCCCAAGAACAAGTAATAACAAAAATAATCAATATCATAATGGCAGGCGGCGGCGGTGGCAGGACTGGCCTGGGGCCGATCCAAAGGCCTCGTGGGGCCGCATGCGGCCCCCGGGCCTTAGGTTGCCTACCCCTGGTTTAAAGTATTTATATGTTTCCTTTCAAGGCAGATTGCAACCAACAATTAAAACAGTAACACAGTCTTTTGTAAATTCACACACATGCACACGCATACTTTCTTACAAAACAGTAGCAGAATATATACATAACGTTTGGTAAAAGCCAAAAGCTGGGTCTACATTTCTCATGAGAAGCCTGAAGAACTCATCTGAAATCTCTAGATGTACATTTTGATAACAGAGTATAATGGAGTTGGATCAAGATCTTATTTTGACTCCAATCAGAGGGACAGAACCTTTCGTGTGTTATTGTGACAAGGGAGGAAAGTCTAAAATTAATATCCTGACTCACCACAGTCCCAGCCCTATGAAATGGATCCCTATAGTGACCATTACGAGTTCAGTAATGTTAAATGTGATAGTGCATGCTGACATAATGTGTAATTTAATTCGTAAGTACCTTTTCTGAAACACAGGCAAAGTGCAAAAATCTGTTTAGGACTAGTGGATGTTAAACCTACACAGAAACATTGTTCTGATATTCAATATTCCTTTACAGGATAATCTGTAGAACAAGCTAGCAAGTATATCAGTTTTCTTCTGATGACTTTTAAGATCTGAAGTCTCAGTCACTGGTGAGAAAAGAGTGCCCAATGCCTCCAAGTTAAGGGAGAATGGTTTGGGGAAAGAAGGTGGCACTTGCAGGAAAATTAAGGTGGTCACAGCCTGCAGGTTGTGCCTGCTCCCACTATATTTACAAGGATTCTACCAGAGATGTTTGAGTATGTAAGCACCCTTGCTCCTATTCTCACAACATGTTTCAAATAGGGTTACAGGTATCAGTGAGGGAGATGCCTTCTGATAGACATTGCATAGTTTAGGAGAAATGTCTATCAAAAGGCATACAATTTCCTAACAGGAACAGAAAAGTTTGCAAACTTGATACAAAACAAAGATAATACCAAAATGCAGGTGGGATTTGGAGAAACACAACACATTTGAGACAGAGAGATGTAAAAATTCCTACTTTCCATGCAGAGCAGATGGAACTTCAATGGGGCAGATTGGATGAAGAGACGGATGAGGACTCTGTCCACCTCTTGCTTTTACTGGAAACATGGACCTTTCCATGGTGCTGCAGCCACCAGCATGCCCTACTCTGTAGGTTCCTGCTTCAGCTAGACCAAAGGTCTGTGTTTGGGCTGGGTGAGAATGGGAAGGATTCAGATGATGTCAAATTCCCAACAATATCAAAGGGAGCACAACAGAATCCAGACAGGGCAAAAACTGGACCCAGATGCAATAAAGCTTCTTGTTAAGAAACTTGTTCAGAAAAATGCCTTTATAATCTAGGTCCAATTTTCACTTGAGCCTAGAAAGGAGGAGAGGAGTCAGCCATCGCTCATAGCTACACAGGGAATCAACAAAGACGACTTTGTATGTATGCGTCTTCACGTTGCCTGTTGACTTGTGGCAATCCATTGAATTTCATAGGGTTTTCTTAGGCAAAGAATACTCAGAGATGGTTTAAGCCAGTTCCTTCCTCTGAAATGGAGCTGGCAGCACCCGGTATTCCTTGGCAGTCTCCCATCCAAGTATTAACCAGGGCAGACCTTGCTTAGCTTCCAAGATCAGATGCAATTTTGTGCCTTTAGGGAACATTTTTAGGCCCTACAGATGACTCTACAAGCTCATTTTGAAACTTTCACCCACAGTTCCATATTCTCCATAATAAATAATACTAAGAATTCAACAAAACATCTGACATGTATGTTGTGCAAATATGTTGAACGAATGGGACACAGTATCTCAAAATAACATAGGTAAGCAATTTACAGCACACTCCTGTTCAACAAAAGTACAATGGGCCCTTGGTATCTGATGAGTTTGGTTCCAGGCCCCCCTGTGGATACCAAAATCCATGGATGCTCAAAGCCCATTAAATATAGTGGCACAGTGTCCCTAATATTTACAAGCCATAGATAGTTGAATTCATAGATAAGGAATCCATGGATATGGAGCTCCAACTGTAATGTTGCAATACACTGGTAGGGCCATGAATTATTAAAGTCATTATTCCATAAAGTAATTCATTTCATTTCTTTAAGAAGCTATGCACATCAGAATAGTTGTACATCAGACTCAACTATACCACTTGATATCTAATACACACATCACACACACAAGCATATACCATAGCCTGGTATTCTGTACTGTAGTTATGGATTTGTATTCTGAGAGTAACCTAGAGTTATGGATCCATAACTGTTCTGTATTCAGTAAGACTATCTAGTCATGATTATTGCCACTATTGCCACAATCATAAATGCCCCCCAGACCACTTAACAACTAGCACTCATTATGAGTAAAAGTGGTACGTTCAGCTTTTGACTGGGGTACAAGGAGGATGTTTTCAGCCCTCTTCGACCATCAAGCAAGGCTGTAAAGAGGACAAAACAGAGGTCCTGCTTCTGGTGGGCAGGGGCTACAAATAACCTTCTCCTTTGCCTTGACTGGCAGTTGAACAGATCTCCTTCACTCAATGCATCTGCTGGCTGTTAAGGTCAGTCTGGAGGGTTGAGCCAGGAGAAGTTACTTATGCATTCATAACTAAGTAGCCAATGTACCATACTACTTAATAAAAGCACAAGAGAGAAAGAGAGAGAGCATGGATGCATCATTCTCTACCCAACTACTGCACTGTCCTTGATTTTCTTTAGAAAATCCCTGCTCCTCTCCCCCAGAAAAAAAGTTAAGAAGAAAAGAAATGCAGCTAAGTGGTCAGATCAGTGAAGTGTATCCACTGCTTTATATGCTATTATTAAGAAAATTAAAGGTACCTCCAAGGACCCATAAATAAACCTAGGCACTATGAGTTTCTAATAATAAACTGAAGCTCAATGTACCGAAACCCAGTTTCATTGGCACATCAATGAAGAAGCATTACTTATGTTCTCTTCTCACTTCAGCACCATCAGCAAATACAAAACCCCAAAACTGGTGAAAGATCCATTAAGCTGTCTTCAATACAAAAGGACATCTTCAAGAATCTTATCTTCATCAAAAGTGAACAGTAAAAGAATAGTGATTTGTATATGACTTTGCATCTCAGTTTAAGGACATGAAAATTTAATGAACAGAAAACTTTTAAGGTAAGATGATACATGAAATATTCACAAGTAATACAAGGGCATGATCAGCTTGGTTAAGTTTGAATATTCAAGGGATTCTTGCTTTTTTAAAATAATAAAGCCAGGAAACAAAATAAAATACACAGACAAAGCATTAAAATTTCCACTGATACTTCAAAAGGGAAGTCTCTGTTTTAATAAAAACAGTAAAGAATCCCATGATACTTTAAAACTAACTATTTTATTACTGAATAAATGTTCATGGAATAGCCCACAAAGCATAATGCTGCATAAGGTGGACTCATAGATATTGTCAAAATGCCAAACTTCACTCTTAAAATCTTAAGACAGGCCAGTTATTGTCATTTTACAGCCCGAGATGTAGCAACTTGCTCAAGCTATGAATAGGGATAGGTTTTCAAAGTTCAAACTCTATTTTTCTAATCACCCCAGACTATCTAACAAAGTACTATGGAATATTTTGCAAAGGGGATGTGTAGAGAGAGAACATAGATCAGTTTTGCTTTTTTGCTCAGATGTCAAATGTCTTATTTTAGGTAAGGAATTAATTGTCCCTATAGAAGGTATGCTTGAAGTTAAACTGCCAGAATTTTTTTTAAAAATCAGATTGCTAATCTAGAAGATGCTTAGCTGAGCTGAGCTATAGACATTTCAGATGGCTGAAAAGCACAGAATAGTTGCTTTCATGAACCACTTTCACACTTCCTTTCATGCACCAAGTAGGGCCTTCAGCAAATGGGTAGTGGGGATAAATTTGTTATGCATTAGTATAGATGAACCAGGGTTAGCCTTTGAGGATATTAAAGCACCACAATCACTTTATGAGTTGTTTATCAGCATAACTGATGCTGTTATATGATGTTATATAAACAAAAAATATTCAAATTACTACTTCTATTACTATGTCTCAGCACATGCATTTTCAACCAATACAGGAATACATTTTTCACAACTTCAATAAACAATGCTGCACATCATAAAAACTTGCAAATGTTTGATAAATGGCAAAAAAGCCAAAAGTTTGCTTTACAGCTTAAAGAACTTCAGAGAAAGAAAGACACTTGCTCAGATTTTTCACACATTCATCAACTACTGGACTAAACATTACTAAATTCAAAATCAGCAGATTTGTAGAAATCATTAATATTCCTATATAAAAAAGATTTTTTTTGCCAAAAAAAAAAGGTTGATTTCCTATTTTAATATTCTTCAGTTTTATTCCTCAAAAGTTTTTGAGGTTAGTAAATATTTCTCAGTTCAACAATATTCTCATCCTTACTAGACATGTGATTATTTGTTATACCCATGATTATTTATGTAGCACTCAAGATTCTTTTAAAAGTAACATTATTTCAGTACTCCTTACAACAGGGGTAGGCAACCTTTTTGAGCTGGGGGCCGGGTTGCT
>JAIPUX010001232.1:60146479-60157613 GCA_020142125.1 Phrynosoma platyrhinos | reverse complement strand
ACCAGAACTGACAGAAAGGGATAAATATCTAAAAAAACCCTACAAATCCTAAGATTCCATAACACTGAGACATCGCAGTTAAAATGTGTCAAACTGCATTAAGGACCTTATCGCACTGCTTATAAAACCGTCTTACCTATCCCAACTTAAATTTTAATTTGACTGGCATCCTGATACTATTGCAGGGATTTTGCCACCGAATCCGCCACCTGGGTCCAGCCCGGGTGATCTCCACTCATAGGAGTGCTTTGGTGGCCATTTTCTTAAATTGGAAAACTCCTGGTTTCGAAAAGAGGCAAACTGAGTACTCCTGGCAGCGGGGATGGACCCGCGCTGTATTCAGGTGGCAGATTTGGCAGCAAAATCCCTGCGATAGTATCAGGATGCTGTCCAAATTAAAATTTAAGTTGGGAGAGACAGTTTTATAAGCAGTGTGATAAGTTCCTAATTTTGAAGTCTTAGTCTTGAAGATATGATGAATGATTTTATTATCACAACAAATTTACATAACAAATGAGGGTTAATAATCAAAGTTCCAATGAAAACAAGGTTAAGAGTTTCTGGGAACAGATGCTGACCTGAGAGAGGTAGTTTTTAACCTGCAAGAAAGTCAGTATAGATTAAATACCAAGAAAAAGTTCCCAGCTGTGGAAGAGGTTAGTCAATAGCCAAGAAGTTACCAGGAAAATCTTTTAAAACCAATTTCCTTTAAGGCCTCTCAAGTACTTAGGTATCTGGCTGATATGCTTTAGATTGAGTTAATACAAAATAACTTTTGGTGCTTGGGAAGGTTTATTTTTGAGTCTACCTCCCAATTACACCTTAGGTTTCTGTGAACCATCACTTTTCATCACATAGAGACAAGAACCCCATTAAGTTCTGATTTGCTTCATGAGTGGGTGCTCTCACATGAGGAACTCTTGTGATATAGAAAGGACAATTACTCTTTTTATTAAAAAGGATGGGAAAGCAATTCATGAAGAACAGATCCTTGTAATCATAAAATTTCTAGTTGGGGAACTTGTTTGCTTCAGTGCATTGATGCCATGTGATTCTCAGATTTAGGGATACATGCTCTGCTGCATCATTGAACTGTTGCAAGACAAAAGTGAAAGCAACAGAGAAAACAGGACCTGGCTCCAGCTTTGAGGGGACTACTGGAATAAAACCCTTTGGTGACACTCCAGCATTGCCCCATCCTCACCTTCTGATCCTCAGTGGATGTACAAGCCATTGGGAAGGGTGAGCAGCAACTGTGTTCTAATAATGAGCAGCAGAAACTCATTTATAATTTCTAATACGCCCTGGAACACATTCTGGAGGTTTTGTAGAAAATCAAAATGGCAGCTCCAAATTCAACTGTGTGCCACAAGGGAGGGCCAGAACAGGCATCAGTAGTAGTTTGTGTCAGTTTTGGCCCTGATATTACCTTTGGGTGAGCAAAGAACAGGATGACACCCCCTAAATTATGTACAGAAGAATCTCATTTTGGCTTTGGCATCTTTACTTCACCTGAGGGCAGCTTAGAAGATGCTGGACAGCACTCTGGCACACACAGCTCTATCCTCCAGTATTCTTCTCCAGGCAATTGTCTTTCTGGACACATTCACCACGCTATACTTTATCCTTACTTTACTAATTTGGAGACTGAGGCTGACAGAGCAAGAAAGGGAGAGGGAATAGTTCAGTTTTAGAAGCATTTCCAACATACTTATGAACTGCATAAATACATTTACCCATCCTGCCTTCCAAAAGCATCCACATCCGTACGCAAGCGTGCACACACACACACAACTATTTGCATCAACAGGAAAGTTTTCATTAGCATCAACAGAATCTTATCTCCAGTGGCAGCTAGTGGCTTCTGACTCTCTGCTCCAGAATAGTCAGTGAACTGGACAGCTACTTTATGACATGGATTCACCCGATCCCAGAGCTACCACCTGCCACTGTATGTGTCTGTAATAAAAAGAGGAAATTCGGGAGGGAAGGAATTTTCCACTTAAGTAGAGCAGGTGGGAAAGTGTTAAAAAACAACAGCAATGACGACTGCTACTACTACTATTACTGCTACTACTACTACTACACTCTTCATCCTGCTGGATGGTTAAGTGACACATCCTTGATGCACAAGAAGCAAAAATAAATTGGGACAGATGAGGTCATAAGTTACTGACCTATAGATAAACAGAATGCAGATCTGCATTTCAATTATATTTGGTAACTAAAAGCCTGTGCTCCCATTCTAGATCTAGGTAGGCAGTGATATGCTTGTTGGAATTATTTTTCTTTCACATTAATAAGCAAGGGACTGTATTTTATAACAGATTAATATATTTTGAATTGCACTGGTTTGGATAGCAAATGTCAAGGACAGATTGTGTAAGTTGGGTCTGGCTGAGATGATAGGTGTAATCACACAACTTCCAGATGTCTCTGTTGTTCAGTGATAGATTAAAAGGTTTTCTAACCTTTTCAAACCACATCTTTTTATTCAGCAGCAAGAATAAGACACAAGGTGGCACGTCCTACAGGGCTCTGATTTACTGTCAGAGGTAGCATGAGGGGGAAAGAAGGAAGCCCATGATGGTTATAACATTGCCACTCTTTTATAAAACAATAATTTTCAAAGAGGCCACATGATACAGAATAGTCTGAAGCCACATGATGTAATGTACTTGTTGATCTTTTATTGAGCATTATATATATAGAAAACCCACTGGGAAACATCTGCAATCAACTCTGGAGGTAAGGCATGAGTTAAAAAATAAATTGGAACTGACATAATAGTGTCTGCATTTGAACAGAAACACTAATTTCCCAGCAGAGACTTTAGAGATACAAGAACAAGTTTATATGTGTCTCAGACTCATGCACTCCTGTCCAGTGGTCAGAAGCTTTTATATTAAATTTAAATGTGCCATCGAACCATAAACTGTGGATAATATTAACTGTAGTTTGTTGAAACAAGTCATCTTCATAATTTATGGTTTGAAATTTACTTGCTTCAAGAAATCATAATTAAGATTAACCACTATTTCCCCACATTTAGATGTTAGAACCTATGATGGTTAATCTAAACGACAATTGAAAGCTCCCAAACTCTTAGTTCTCTACACAAAAAGAATATCCATATACTAAAAGGTATAATGAGGTATAGCAAAGTCTGACTGGGGTATAGTAATGTCAGACAAAAAGGAAAAAAAAACCAGCTATAAGTAGTAAAGAAAAAATTATGAAGGTGGGAGTGGCAATAATCTTTATCCCTATTGGCTGCATTGCAAAAATTAACACTTTTTTCTTCACTAAAGTTTTACAAATGAAATCAAGACACTTGAAACTTGTTCATCCAACATTCAACTGAGAAAAGGCTTCATTTATAAGAATGTCTATTCCCAGTGTAGGTTTTCTAGTGAAGCCCCAGTATGAACTAGATTTTGCCAATTTGTGCTGTATCCATCACAATGTTGAGAATGGAGTGAAATCAAACTTCAAATGAGAAAGGAAAGAGATACAGCATATAGTTGTTGGATTTTAGTAGTGTAGTGTGTTTGTAGAACCAGCAGAACCAGGGAACAAAAATCCAAGCTTCTAAAAGTTGACCTTTTATTGTTATTGTTGCAGAAAATAATAACAATAAGCAAAGTAAAATATAGTCCACTATAGGATCACATCTTGCTGATGTGGCTAAACAAACATACAAACAAAAAACACTACAGATCCATGTTTCCAGATACTAAGGCTACATTGTAAAGCAATATAAACATATTATAGATCCATTGCAAAAAATAAAGAGAAGAAGTAGCAATCCAAAAGAGGCAAATAATAACATCAATGCCAAACACAGAGTTTCTCAGTCCTGCCCCCCCTCCACCTTCAAGTTGATTTGATGTTCTGTATATGATGTTTGTAAACCCAGCCTCCTGCTGTCCATCATCCACCACGTGATCTACTTTCCCATGCTAGCTTTTATTATTAATTATGTTATCAAAACAAGTCTAATTTCCCAGCTAGCACTTTCTATTGTTATGACTCTCTGGCCATCTGGACTGAGTTGTTTGTGTTTGCCTAGATGCTGTTCTCAAGAGGAAAATTACAGACACACACATCTCTACATTTCACCTTTGACTATATAGCCCAGGGGTAGGCAACCTTTTTGAGCCGGGGGCCGGGTTGCTGTCCCTCAGACAATTGGGGGGGCTGAAGCACCATAAATAAATAAATAAATAAATAAATAAATAAATAATTTTTTTTTGAAAAAAAAAATTAAAAATTTTTAAAAATATGCATGCACACTCTCAGCCCCAGAAAAACCATGGCAAAGCCCCGTGGAGATTTTGCCAAGAAAACCAATAACAAGTAATAACAACAATAACCAATATCATCATGGCAGGCAGTGGCGGCGGCAGTAGGCCCAGCCTGGGGCTGGTCCAAAGGCCTCGGAGGGCTGCATCCGGCCCCCAGGCCTTAGGTTGCCTACCCCTGATATAGCCAATCCATATTCTAACAATAGTCAAGGAAGAATACAAAAAGGCACTATTGGTGGCAAAAAAGAAAGAGAAGAAACAATTGATGAAATGCTTCAAGCAATAAAGGAAAGAAGAGAAGCCGAGAAAAACAGAGACAGAACAAAACCAGAATCATGAATGCAACTGTTCAATGACTAGTTCACAAGGATAAAGAAAACTACTATAATAATCAGTGCAGGGAAATATAAGACAACAACAACAAGGAAGCATGAAAGACCTCTTCCACAAGATTCAAGAGCTCAAAGGGAAGTTCAAACCAAGGGTGGAGATACTCTATGACATGAAGAGGAATATACTACAAAATCAAGAAGAAATAAAGACGTTGGATGCAATACACAGAAGAGTTACATAAAAGAGATGACAACATGAATAACACATGAAACCAATACACATATGAAAATGAACTCCAAATTCTAGAAAGCGAGGTAGAAATTCTAATAAGAGAAGTTGGGAAGAATAAATCATCAGGAACAGATGATGTTCCAGTTGAACTGCTACAATCCACAGAGACAGAATCAAATCTAGTGTTAATTAATGTATGTCAACAAATATGGAAAACAGAAAAATGGCCAACAGACTGGATATAATCAATATGCATCCCTATCTACAAAAAGGAGACACAAAAGACTGCAGCAATTATCAGACCATAACATTATTTTCCCATGCAAGCAAAATTCTGCTCAAATTTCTGCAACACAGGCTCCTATCATACATGGAGAGAGAAACGTTAGAGGTGCAAGCAGGGTTCAGGAAAGGAAATGGGACTAGGGACCACACTGCAAACATATGATAGCTAATGGAGGGCACCAAGGAATTCCAGAAGCAATTCAGCATGCGCTTTGCACAATATAGCAAAGCCTTTGACTGCATAGATCACAAAAAGTTGTGGACTGCTCTTAAAGGCATGAGACATTAGTACTTAGGACAAGAAGCTATGGTGAGAACAGAATATGGAGCAACAGAATGGTTCCCAATAGGCAGAGGGGTCAGGCAGGGCTGCATTCTATCACACTACTTGTAATAATAATAATAATAATAATAATAATAATAATAATAATAATTATTATTATTATTTGTATACCGCCCAATGGTTACCCAATCCGGGCGGTTTACAGAATAAAAACAGTTACAATAAGCAACATATCCCTCCCCCCTTAAAACAGTATTAAACAGTGCTATAGTTAAAAATCATAAAAACAATATACAACAATTAAAAAAATAAAAACCGTACACAGAAAATATCGTATGAAGAGCAGATTTAGAGTCAAAATAAGGAACAGAGAAGACAGGAGGAATATCAACAATCTAAGATACGTGGATGACACCATTCTACTAATAGAAAACATTAGAGATTTGGAACAATTACTAAGGAAAGTCAGCAAAGAAAGTGCAAAGGCAGACTTATGGCTGAACAAATAGAAAACAAAAATAATGACTATGGAGGGTCTACATACATTGAACCTAGACAATGAAAAAATCAAAATAGTTGAAAAGACTTCCCACACCTAGGATCAAACACTGATCAGAATGGAGACTGAAGCCAAGAAATAAGACAACTAGGAATGGGAAGGGCTGCCATGGAAGAATGAAATAAGACCCTAAAGTGTAAAGATATACAGCTAAAGGTAATCCCATGACATGAATGTCTAGTTGTAACTGACTGTACAGGGTGGTGCAGGTTGGCAGAAACTAGAATTGATGACAAGGTAGATGGTAGTAGAAAGAGAGGAAGACCACATGCCATTTGGCTAGACTCAATCAGGAAGGCCATGAGCTTGAATCTGCAGGACCTAAGCACAGCAGTGGAGGATAGGGGGTCTTGGAGATGACTCATCCATAGGGTTGCCATGAATGAGAGATGACACAAAGGCAGTTAACAACAACAAATCCTCCAGAGATATCTTTTATGTCTGATTTGAATGGCAATAAACTCTACGGTCAATAAAAGGCCTTTACAGACCTGCCTCTTGTGGTGGCACAGAGCCACCCCTGGGAGTGGCGGATCAGGGCTGTGGCAACAGCACGTTGCGGCCCTGATTTTCCCTTTTGCCGCCCCCAAAAGAGTGGCAAAATGCCACTTCTTTTAGAGGCAGCAAAAGGTCGACGTAAGAGCCAGCACCACAGCTCTTCCATGTCATTTTGGAGCAGAATGTGTACATGCTGCACTAGGAGGGCATCTTGATGCTGTGCGCCATGCGTACAGGCACACGGCATCAGGACAGCATTGGGGTTGAGTTTGGGCGGCCAGCATGTGGCTGCCCTGCTCCAACTCCACCTCCAGCTGGCCCTTTAGGCTGGTGTGCAAAGCCCCAAAGTTTCCATAAAAGAAATTCTAAGTCACAGTTTATAACTATCTTCTTATACTTGTGTTTGATCCAACATGCACTATGCTTTAATAACAGGATTACTATATGACATTTACTATTTATAGACCAAAGCATGGTGAAAGAAAGTAGAAACTTGAGTTCTTGCAATCACATGGCAACAGAGAAAGTTTAACAATGCACCAGTTGTTCTACTGATAAGCATTTTATAAGTGAGCTAAACAAAACCGCTGTAGCTTAATTCAGTAATCATGGATATTTGCTATTTCAGCAAAAAGAATTTAGCTACTATTTAAATCAGGAATGGAAACTGTAGAGGCACTCCAGAGTTTGTTGAACTACTCAGCATTCCACACTATGCAGGCTAGGGCTGCTGGGTGTTGCAGTTCAACAACATCTGGAGGGCCACACAATATACATCCCTACTTTAATTAGGGCTGCTGGGTGTTGCAGTTCAACAACATCTGGAGGGCCACACAATATACATCCCTACTTTAATTAGCAATGAAATATCTTTAAAAGTTCCAAGTACTAGGAAACACTCACAAAGATAGCTCAAGTGGACAAGAATATAACTTCTCCTGATACCTACCAATCCTTTCCAGCAGTGCCTCCCTGGATAGTTTACAATTACCAGATCTGCTAGGTTTCAAAAGTAGAATTGAGCTTAGCTTAGTAAAAAGCATTTCTTCCTCTTGCTGCTAGTCCTGTACTAAGAATATTCTCACTGTTCCAGCAAATAAGGGCCAGGAACTACACTCTCGTCACAGTAACACCAGGTTCAATGAATCGCATATATGATCTCAGTAATACTTATAATAACTCTGTACCAACTAACAAGTGGTGTAACTGTGCACCAATATTCAGCATTATTAGTCCTGTATTAACAACTGATTATTAATAACTGTATTAATAAGGGATGCAGTGGCTTAGATGCCAATTCTGATGATTGGAAGAAAGGAAGGTTGGCAATTTGAGGCCCAGGTGCTGCATGATCGGGTGAGCTCCTGTCACTAGTCCCCAGCTTCTGCCAACTTAGCAGTTCAAAAGCATGCAAATGCAAATAGATAAATAGGTACCACTTAGGTGGGAAGGTAACAGCATTCGATGCAGTCATGCTGGCCACGTGACCACCGGAGTCATCTTCAGACAACACTGGCTCTTTGGTTTAATAATGGAGATGAGCACCACCCTCTACAGTCGGTTACGACTAGACATTCATGTTACAGGACTAACTTTATCTTTATTTACCTTACCTAAAGAACTTGGACTGAGTGAGCATTTGTACATTAACGGTTCACTATCAGTTTGAATAGAGGGTCTTCTAAAACCTTAGCTGCCTGCCTCAAACAATATAGTGCATTAATTCACAAGCATTTGAAAAGGTATCAGAAATCCCTGAACCACATAGCATGGTGTCTTTATGTGTTCAATCATCACCAGTCATATATGAAGGACATTCAAAGGGAGGTGAACATCAGCTTTCAGTTTCTGCTTGAGGATTTTGAAAGTATGGATCCAGCTGGGTCTGCACTTTCAAAGCACTCTGTGCTCCCCATGTGGGTAGAAGAGGAAGAACAGGAGGGGTTTCTTGTTCTAGTCAAAGCTTATACTCAAGTAACAACTGTCTTTCAATATGTTTTGGCCATTCCTGCCTTCTTTAATTCTGACTTCTGGTTTCTTATTGCTTCCTGGATCACCCTGCATTCTGACTTTGCCCTGATTTCATACAACTCTTGGTTTCTGTTCCCAGGCTATTCTGTTGCCTATGGCTTCCAGGCAAGTGCATGACTGCTGCACTAACACTACATGCATATTTACATTGGTAGATGTAGTAAGTGCATTAGTTGCATGCAATAACACGGGTGTTCCTCTGGACCATGTTGCGTCTATTTCATTCTCAGCAAGTCATAATCTCCAAAGGCAAACCTGTTCTCGCTTTCTGCAATCTTACTCCTGTCATAACCTATTTCTGAAAAGGCCTGTGACTCTCAGAGTAATGAGGATTTCATAGAAAGAGAACATTTTTTGAGGTCAAGAAAGCACGACCAACTACATTTAAGAAGGAAAATGAATCAAAAGACTCCTCCCTCCAAAGGCTCAGTGTTTAGAGAGAGATTCAAAGGAATAATATATCAGTAAGTTGCCATGGGAAACGGTAGAGAAGCAGCTAAATTTTCACCAGCATTTTCCTAGATACAGCTGTTGTAGTACATTATTTGCCCCTTGTATCATATTCTCAAATATCTGAATAACATATTTATTCCACATTTGTATGAGTAACATCATAATTTATAACCAATAACTGTATTAATAGAATCTTCTATATCTGCCTTTCAACATGATTTTTAATATTGGACAACACCATTAGTTACTTATAAACTAGGAAGTATATTCTCATATTTAAACACACAAGAAACACTTGCACAGACAATCAAGACAGAACTTTTAAAAGGCACTTTCCCCAGAATCCTCAGCCAGCATTGTAACTAACTACCCAGGAGTTTGAGAGTTATTACCTAAAAAGTAATACTTCTAGGCCTTGGAGAACAACTATGCAAACTAGCTATGCCCCTGACATCAGCTTGTCCTTCTCTTTGATGTCAAATGTCTAGAGCATGAATATCCAAAGGAATTTTCTACATACAACTACATATGCCAAAGTTCCTCCCAGTGGATGTTTGCACTGTACACATAAGCAGAGGGTGAGAAAGTCAGTATGTGTGTCTTACTTTATTCTCACATATCATATACCAAAAATAATCAGAATTTCAGGTTTCACGACATAATCATTCTGAGACCTTAACCACCATAGATATGGAGGTTACTATATGAGCCAAAGGTTGGCTGTCTAAACCACAGTGATCACATACAAAACTCAGCACAAAACAGCAGCCAATAGGTCAGGTGAGAAAGTGTGTTGTGAATTTTACATTATCAAAAACAGTATCATAATTTATGCTTTATTTCTAATTAGTGCTGCTTTGTAACACTGTTATGTTCTAGGGTTGTTTCTTATTCGCCATCTACACATAGGCTAGCTTCCCAGGAATGCATTGAGCAAGGTAGAGATCTATTTTGGCCCTTTAAAATGAAAAATACTTAAAAGCTTCTGTGGCTTTAAGCAGAATCTGTCAAACTTGATAACTTAATAGGCCACACCACACTGAAGTTATAGCAGCTAGGAAGCAAAGACAGAATGAGGAAGGGTGTCACATCAAGCATTTTAAGAATTAAATGCAGCAGCATGGACATAGATGGCTCAAACAAACACTTTGCAGCGCATACATCGCTGACCTTTTCTTTTTGTGAAATTTCCTTAACAAATTGGTCTAAAGCAAACGTGTGAAATTTCACCTATTAAAAAAAAATGTTCAGATTCAAGTCAACTTCCCAACAAATACATCAAACATTTTTACATCAAACTTTGGGAATGATATGCTGAAGCCATCCATAGCTGAGCAAATGGCAACATGATGCTGTGGCACCCATTTTGCCTTTGGTGAGTGAGGTTAGTAAGTGGTCATTCTGTAGGGTTCACCTCCTTCCAAAGTCTCTTCTAGAAGTAAAATGTTTGCTAAAATAAATCTCATCTCTAGCCCACATTCAGTGTATCAGGGATGGAAATCATGTGAATCTCCATACATTCTCTAGACCAGTGCTTCTCAGGCTAGCTTGATGGAGGGATCAGCAACATCCCCGCCCCCATGTTCCAGGGACTGGCATTATATTTATGCTCTTTGGCTACAATCATTCTTTTATTTCCTGGAAACTCTCTAGGAACTAGCATCAATGACTCAGGGACTGGCACTGGTCCAGGGATACTGCTTTTAACACCACTGCTCTTGACTGTATATCTCACCATATAGCTGTTAACTATGGCTGATAGGAAACTGCAGTTCAACAACATCCAGAGATGCAAGAAAATTTTTAATGTTTTCTGCTTCTCAGTGACATTACAAAGAGTGTATATACATTTTCCAATCATTTCTTTTTCATCTTTGTGAACTATTTGGGGGAGCGGTTGCTAATTTTCACATTTTTAAAAACCCAAAATACAACATTTTTTGCTAAGGTTGCTGGCAGAGAAAACAAAAAAAGCACTGAGCTGCTCACTTTTGCACAGGGGCAAAAAAATAAATCCTGATGTATCAAGATCCCTTCCTCAT
Source organism: Phrynosoma platyrhinos (assembly GCA_020142125.1). Taxonomy (NCBI): domain Eukaryota; kingdom Metazoa; phylum Chordata; class Lepidosauria; order Squamata; family Phrynosomatidae; genus Phrynosoma; species Phrynosoma platyrhinos. The sequence continues at coordinate 60,146,591 of JAIPUX010001232.1, read as the reverse complement.
AAAGGATGATGAAATTTATAAGTATTCTTTATATTAATTATCTGAATCAATTGTTTGTCTTCTCACAGAGTACCACAGGGATTGTACAGCCTTAGTGTCATTACCCCCCCCC
>JAIPUX010001232.1:60105408-60117524 GCA_020142125.1 Phrynosoma platyrhinos | reverse complement strand
TTTTTTTTAGACTTTGGAATATCTCTATTTGCGTATATGTACATCATGAGATATCTTGGAACTGGGATTCAGGTCTAAACACAAAATTCATTTATGTATATACCTTGTACACATAGCCTGAAGCCTGAATACTTTTATACAGTATTTTTTAATAATTTTGTGCCTGAAACAAAGTTTGTGTATACTGAAAAAACAGAAAGGAAAGGTATCACTGACTCAATCACATATTGGGGGGGGGGAGTGTTGGGTGTTTGGAGTATTTTGGAATTGCAGATAAGGGAGATTCAACCTGTATAATTATTATACAGTAGAACGATAGTTATAAATTCTCTCTTAAAACAGTTGTCCACACTGTATAATTCACAATGAATTAATATGATATGTTTACAACGTCATTTAAGAAAAAAAGTTCTCTCTGTCCAGATTAAAATGTGACGCAGATGTGCCAGCCATTCTTAAACAGTCATTCATGAACTGCTTCACTGACACTGATGGAAATGTGCCCAAACCAGTACATGTAAGCTATGCTGCTCATCTATGGTTCAATAAGCAAATCAGTTCTTGAGAACTATACACTATATGACTAGACCTCACTTCCTTTTTCTACAAGACTGAACTTGCAACAACATCCAGTTGCCAATTGAATACAGGAGCACTACTTGATCAGCCTAAAGGTTTACCTAGTTCAGCATCTTGTTTAACAAGAGAAGCCCACAAGTAGAAATGGGAAGGCCTGGGGGGAAAAACTGGAAATATCTGAGGGAGACATTTTCCTGATTTCCCCCCTGAAGTTATTTTTCCTGGAAAAATTGGGAAACTGATTTTGCAAATCAGTTCATCTTTTAGAATGATGAATAAAATATTTAAAAGAATGAATACATATACTGATGCACTCACTCACACCCACACATTATTCCTAGAAACTACGTGTCAAACAAACGTTTAGATAGCACTGTGTGCAATATCTCACATCATTGTGATCCTTAGTCATAGGTCCAAAACACACTGCAGAAATAATCCACTTTGAGACTGCTTTAGCTGCCTTTGTTCAGTGCTTGGGAATCCTGGGAATTGCAGTTTATTGTGGAACCACAGCTCTCTGACAGAGAAGGCTAAAAGTCTCACAAAAGTACAGTTTTCAGAATTTCCTAGCATTGAGCGAGAGCAGTTAAAAGTAGGGTCTCAAACTGCATTATTTCTGCAGTGTTTTTTGGACTGTAGTTTCTTTTCCTCAGTTCTTTATGCTTAATGTCTGCTCGGCAGTATGAAGGATTTGAGATGACAAAGTATTTTTTTTTTCTGTTTAATTTTCTGTATTTGGTGGAATTTTTTGGCTTCACCTCATAAGCTGGCAGACCCAAGAAGGTTCCTTTTAGTTAAGGTGTTCTTTGTCAAAATAAAATTTAACAACAAATTCAATTTTAATATCTCAAATATGTATACCAAACCAAGTTTTACATAGTGGATTTTATGTTCCTAAAGTAAGAAAGTGGCTTCAAATCTTTAAAGGATACTAATGTTGCATTTTTTTTTCAATTTTTTGAAAATTCTCATTGGAAACAACTCCCCCCCCCCTCCAATAATTTTTCAATTATTTTACATTTCTATCCACAAGCAGGGTATGAATCCAACAGCACCCACCCACTGGTGTCTCCCAGCAATGGAAATGTAGATGCATGATGCCTCTAAATCTGAAGACATCTGAGTTGGTGGCTATTGTTTTATCTTGTGGTCCATCTGGACATTGAACATGATCACTAGTATGTATGCCAAATCCCCTCAAAATCACCAGACTCAAGAACAATAATCAGAGTTTGGTGATTTTGTAACTATCCACAGTTGTCACACTTTCCACCAGAGTAATGAATGGATACACTTGCACTTAATGAAAAGCCAGAATTACAAAGAATTATAGCTTGGTACTCAAGAGCTGAATGATGGCATGTATATCCCAGAATGCCAAAAATGTTTCTGTAAAAAAACAAAAAACATAAAGCTGGTAAACCTAGAAAGAAAATAAGATTACAGATGTGTTGCTTCAGTCCTTGGACTTTTTACAGTAGTGCCTTTATTAACAAAGGCATTTATTGGGCAGTTTCAGAGCTTCATTGCCTAAAGAAGAATCACTGTTGTACAGATTAGTTTCATAGCTAAATACAATTCTACTATCCAAAAGCTAGACAGCTAGACAGCTCTCTGGCCATACTGCACATCTTTTCATGGAAATCAATAGGACTGATATCTATTACTTACATCCTTGCAAGTACAATGAAACTAAAATAACTTACAGTCCATTATGCCTTAGCAGAATTATACAGCAAAATATCAGGAAAAGCTAAATGGCTTTATTCCTTGGCTTTTATTTCTTGTCATCCACAACATGACTAATTCCAAAGTCCATGTTCTGGTAATCTCTTTGTGAGATCAAAAAGGCACAAAAAGTAATTTGACAAGCATTTAAAACCAACATTTCTTCATCCAGCAAAAATGTTTTAAGACATGTAGGAGAAAGTCGGGGAAGGTGGACAGGGAAGTGATTCGGTTAGCGTCACACAACTATCCACAGCTAGTATGAAAGGAATGGCATGCAGACTATAAAATTTAAGCTCTTAATAGCAGCAGGACTACTTGTTTTATAAGAAACATAAACTCTTAGGCACTGTCTTGGAGGACTAGAACAAATACCCCCAACCAGTTTTCTTCAAGCTGTGTACTGGGCTGCATGGAGGTGGGGGGAGGGAGAAAGTGGCTCAGTGAGGTTTCCAAGTCCTCCAAAATGGGTTTTGGGAGAGGCATGGGTGGTGCAAGGGGGGGGGGGAGAGGAGAATTGCTTTTCATCTCTCTGCTGGATGTTGCTACTCAAGGAGTGGCAATGATCCTGTCCAATGCAATGTAAAAGAGATGGAAAAACAGTGCAATACAGATGCTTCTGCCTTGTACGTAAATGATTGCCATTATTTTGTTTTGATGAGGATTTTTGCTTTTACAATTCTTCAGGACCAAATAGTTTGGCTGCAAGAAAATCTAAGAAAAGACTGTAATCTTCCCACCCTTCTTCATCCAATCCAAAATGTAAGCTTCCCTACCTACAAATCATTCAGTTTGTACTTTAGGATTTTTTTGGCTAGATATTTACTGACCAAAGAATTTATGAGTTGGCACAGTGGCTGTTAAAAAAGAAGAAGAAGGGTGGGCACCTAACTCTATTATGTGATAAAAACTTCTACATGAATGTTGCTGAAGAACTACTCTTTATTCAAGTACTACTAATTTTACTAACTACTAGACAGTAAAAAAAAGCCTCCTGAGATACTATAACTTTCCATAGCTACCTGGTGACAGCTTATTCTTCAGACTGACTTCAGGCTCACTGCCATGGCAGATAGGGTCCCTTAATATTTTGTACAGGCTGAGTATCCAGAATTCCAAAATCTGAAATACTCCAAAATCCAAAATTGTCCACATGAGTGTCTAAGATAGTGACCCTTCTGATTTCTGATGGTTCAATGTACAAAAACTTAGTTTCATGCACAAAATGCTAGGAAATTCTGGGAACTATCGTTTTTGAGACATTTAGCTTTCACTGTCACGAGAACTCTGGTGCCACAACAAGCTACATTTCCCGAGAATTCTATTGTATTGAGCCATGGCAGTTAAAGTGTTGTCAAACTGGATTATTTCTGCAATGTGGATGCAGCTTCAAAGGTTGTAGTATCTGGAAGAGTAAGCAAGCCAACACACCAAACACCTGAATCCTCTGCCAATGCCAGGAAAAAAGTGCCACCCCAACTATATACTCAACTTAACTCTTTGAGCTTTCTACCGCCAACAAAGGTAACACTTTTTTGAACTATAATTGGCTACCATCTTCGGAGCAAGGAAGGGGAGGGGCAGCCACACGCTGGGCGCCCCAACCCCTTCCCCAAAACGTCCTCAGAGCAGCCGGCCCTCCGCATGGTCGGCACTCCGAGGATGCCTTTCCGCTGCAGCGTCCGCACGCGCTGCAGCGGAAAAGCCGCCGAAGGTGCCCTGGCAGCCTTTTGCAGTGCACCTTTGGCGATTTGTGGAAGGAGCGCTGTTTTAGCGCTCATTCCAGGGGCGGCAAAGCTGCACCACAGGGCCGAGGTGTGCGGATACCTTGGCCCTGCGGCGCAGCTTCCTGGGGTGGCCCCGTGCCGCCCGTCTTAAATGTTTTTCCAGATGAAGCAGTACAGAGACTTCTTGAGAAATTCAATGTCCTCTGACCAAGTAAGAGGGCTGCGGCTTCACAAGAGAGAGAGACCCTAGATCCAAAGAGGAGTTACTTTACTGCTGCAATGGGGTTTAAATTTTACTGTCCTTTGTTTAAAAGAGGATCTACTTTGGCCAGAATACTATGGGCTGCCCCCAGAGTATTCTGGCCCCAAAGCTGCCCTGACTTCCCATTACTACCTGCACATTCTGGAGCAACATCAGGTGGCTGTTTGTGCAGCATCCTACTGTGCCGCTGGCCACTGCTGGCACAGGTCGCTCCCACTGAGGCCAGAAATGAGGTGCTCAGTGTTGATCATATGGCTGGGCATCTTGTTGTGACTTCAGAGGAGTGACAAGTGCTAACGGTGGCAGGCAACAAAGTGGGACATTTTATAGACAACCCTCACTGTCACTCCAGAATGCTCCAGATCTCCTGGGAAGATCCAGAGCAAATAGTGAGTTATTTTAAACAGTGTTAAGGGAAGGATGGCCTGGACTCATTGTGGGACTGCCCTACCCAAATGTGAACAGTCTGCAGCTGAATTGGGCATTTGGCCTTGTGTTGTCTTGACAGAGAAACATGGGGGTGGTAACCCGTAGCAAATGGCCCATGCAGACATGCCCTTAGTCCCCACATGATCAAGTGAAGCATGGCCTCTGCATACAGTGAGCTTCCTCAAGCTGAATTATAGCAGAGAAAACATCTACTCAAAATGTAGTCTTGTGATTCCACCACACCTTTCACCTGATGAACTAGGAGAACTTTAAAAGCTTGCATTATGTGTTTTGTGCATTTTGGCTGGCCAATAAAGTTATCACTCCTTTGTGGATTTTGGATTTTGTTTTATATACTCAACTGTTATTAACAGTGGCTTGTTGCTGAGCTCTTGAAGTAGCCTTTGTTCTTCTTGAAGTTCTCCCTTACTGCCACTGTTACACAGGAAATGAAACTGCTTCATTAAAACTGAAGTTGGCTGGTCACATGCTTGAACAATTACTTATCCGTTCTATATTATCTTTGTATTACTATATTGTTGTGGCCAGTGGCTGAAACATTCTAAACTGGCTTGATTAAATATTTAATTGAATATTTTCCACTATTTATTTTATAAGAGACAATACAACTCTCTCTTCCCAAATCCATTAGCTCGTTCCTGCATTCTTCCATTCCTTTTCTTTGTCTTTATAACGGGTTCAGTTTTTTCAAGCTAATTGTAAACAATAAAAAGCAAGAACGGTATATTGCATCCAAACCATTAATCCACATTGCAACCAAACCATTAGTCCAAACCATATTCTTTTCACTAGGTTTTCATAAAGATGGGATGCCTCTGCTAATCACTTTCCCTGTTACATGTGCTGCACAATCCATCTAATACCCCTCCACTGATTGCTGGATGTTTGTTTCTACAAATAGGATCTCATTTCTTCATAATCGCAAGAGAGCCAAAGAGGCTGCAGTTACATTTGCTTTCTCGGCTGCCTAACTTTATACTGCCCACTCCTTTGGAGAAGGGGACAGGAAACTATCTTGCTCATACTGTAAGATACCATGCACACTAATTAACACACAAGCACAAACTTATACATTATGCAATGCTGTTCTAACTTAATCTGTGATCAGACCATGTGAGCAAAGGAAAGGGAAATCAAATATTTAACAACATCCAGCAGGTATGATAATTGCTGAAGCTCTGTTCCTGGGTAATTGTGAAGCATTCCAAATATCTGACCTTGTATTTCTGGTTTATTTAAAACACTACCCACTGTAAATTTTGAGCAACCTCTTGCACTTGTACTAATGTAATCATGCCTGCATACTTTGGTAGTTTTAGCACTGGATTATGACTCTGAAAACCAAGGTTCGATTCCCCATTCAGTCATGGAAACATACTGGGTGACCTTGGGAGAGTCACACACTTTCAGCTCCAGAAAACCCTGTGATAAGTTCATCTTAGGGTTGCCATAAGTTAGAAATTACCTGAAGGGACACAACAACAACAACCATGCCAGGCCTCACTTTCCAAACCACGACTCAGAACCAAAGGGGTAGTGTAAAAACTGGTGCTTATGGATATTGAGGCAACTGATCCTTACAGATATTTTCACCTCCAAAACTGATGGTAGGTACAGTACTTATGCACTCTGGACTATGCAAACATCACTTTGGAAGTAAAGCATGCTACATGCTGCATTTTTAGGTTACAGTGTTAATTCCTTGCCATGTATAGTGCAACCATATTGATGATAAGAAGCTCACTGTATGTATGACCCACATCATGCTAGGTCCCCCCCCCACTGCCCCATGAACTGTGTACTCACAAAACACTTGTATGAAGGAAACAAACAATAGCAAGTAGCAAGTGTATTTCTATACTGCTTTTCAGTGCACTTAAGCACTCCCTAAGTGGTTTACAAGGTGTACACTAACTGCCCCCATCAAGCTGGGTACTAATTTTAGCAACCTCGGCAGTGTGCAAGCCTGAGTTGAGCCTGAAACTCTGGCTTGGATTGAGCTCACTACCTTATGCTTTGTGAGTGAGTGGCTGCAATACATGCATTTAACCACTGCACCACCAGGCTCTTTGCAGTAGGAAACCAGTCCCAAATCTGTTATCATTTCTGATGTTACACCATCATTTTCTGCACAACACATATTTTTTTCTTAATGCACCAGATCTGTCAATGAACAATATTTTCCACTTTCACAGTTTCTTTGCCTCAATCACTTTTTCGTTAAGTAGATTCAACTGTTAGGTAAACCAATAGGACTGATGTTGTTACTGGGTCCATCATGGAAGAGCTCTACATGGACCTCAGAGATCATCTTTATTTCAGTACTACATTTATTGAGGATTAAGATACCTACTCATTTTCACTAGCCAGCAGAAAAATAAACAGTGAACACCATATTTTTTGTTATCTTTGCATATTAAACTTTGTTTGCAACCCATTTAATCTTTTCAATGCTCTTCTTTCTCTTGTCAATGATAAAGGACAGCCAGGATAGTAGATGGATTGGTGACCTCTTGCCTTCCCAATATTCTCAACTACAGCTTCCACTAACCCTGACTATTGGTTATGCTGGTTTGGAAATTCACAGCCCAAAATATCTGCAGGACACCAGATATCCCTAGCTGCAGTCATCTAACTGTCAGGGAGACCTGGAGTCAATTATCTGTTTAGTAATAAAACACAAATAAATAAATTACCCTAAAAAGATTATTTTTGATAGTAAATTAGGAATAAAAACATGAATGATGCCCTAAGCAACTTGGACAGGATACATATGCAAAACACTACATTAGCCCATGATGATCTTTCCCTCTTCTCATCTCTCTTTTTATTTTCCTTCTGTTTTCTTCCACATATCTATTTTAGACAACAAGATCTTTGGCAACAAGGACATTTCTGCTTTACCCTATGTAACTCTATAAGGTGCATGTACACTGAAGACATTGCATAAATAATGTATCAGCTCAGTAAAATATGTCATTTATCTTATTCCAGTTTCTGCTTGGAGTGCTATCTAAACATCTATTATGTCAAATGCCAGACTGAAATATGCCCTTTTATTTCTTCAAAGAAGCCTTTTTTAAAAAAAGGTTTCTATCTGTCAGAACTTCTAGACAACTTGTACAATTTTGTAAGTCCATCTCAGTTCCTTCAAATGCATGATGTTGCTGAACAAGTTCTTCTGGAAATTAAACTGCTTAGATATTTAGTCTTTACTAAAAATTTTATCTGATTAGAACACACTAGTGCTCATATATAAAAGGGGAAGCATTAACCCTGAAAGATAAGCATTATCATATTTTTACTAATAGTATCCCTCCCCTGAAAACTCACTAATTTGAGGCTTAAAACCTACAGGAAAAATCACAAGAACAAACTCCGCTATGTGGGTGGTAGTGTCCCTTTGCCTATGAATAAACTAAATTAAACACAACTTAGAGATGCAAATTGAAATCACTGGCTTGTGCCACATTAATGAGACATAATCTTTTCTATGTGACATTCTTATACACATGTACAAAAGCAATTTGTCCTCTCTTTCTCACTCTGTTTTTGTCTTTGCTGGGAGAAGTGAAGAGGCCCGGCCAGAAAGATCATTCCAAATTTGGCATCAATTGCTTCTGACTAACTCTGAACCTACTTGGGTTCTTCTTGGAAAGTAGTAGCTGCCTCTGCAAACTCATTTAGCTTCACAGTAGCTGATGACAAGCAATTGATGACAATCCCCATTAGTCTGCATCTAGTCTGGGACACAGTGAAACAGTAGCTGAGCAGCTTAACTGGTGTGAACTGAACTCCTGAACAGGTTTGATATTATGGTAGAGATTTTACATTAATCCCACTCTATTTTGTAGACACTACATTTCCCAAATTGGAACATACCACAGCAACAGGCCAAGAGATTTTAAGTAGCCACAATAAAAAAGCAAACCAAAATTATACAAGCCTTCATCAAACACCTTCTATCTCAGAAAGTATATCAAAAGGTTACCACAACTTTCTGCCTTTATATAATTCGGCTCTGACCATTTAAAATTGTAAAGGATAACAGCATTTTCCAAATTATTACAACTAAAGTGTTTATGCTTTAGTCTTTACTAGAAGTAAATAGTGTATTTATTAGAAACAAACTAAATGAAAATAATTAATAATAATAATAATAATAATAATAATAATAATAATAATAATAATAATATGTATTTATATTTTCCCGTCTCTCCCTACAGATCGAGGCGGGAGCACAAAGATAAATTGTACAACACTGTACAATAATACAATATATAAAACATGATAATAAAAAATGACAACAGTAAAAAGCAGTAAAAATTATAAAAAAAGCAATTAAGGTTAGTAATGCCATAAATAGTGCAAAGTAGAGACAGCTTGCCTTGATGTTTTAAACTTTTTTTCTCATTAACTGTATTGCTTCTGGTATTGATGCATGAAAATTTTAAAAAGCAGGAGGAAGGCTATATTATATACTTGAAGCATATTTCTTTGATTGTCTTTCAATTTTAGATATACGCAATTATAACATACTGCTTCTGATGTTGAACCTATGCATATTTAAAGGCTTTTCTTTCAGCTGAGGGACATTAGTAAACATTTGGTGCCTTGGCATTTGGACAGTCCTGAATTGGCCTGGTAGGCAATATGCAGCCTGCCCAAGTACCATGTTAACTGAGACAGGGAGACTTCTCCTCCTCTTTTTCTTTCTGTGAGTGAATTAAGATGGTAGATGAACTGTGAAGTCAAAGGATTTCATGGCCGGCATCCACAGGTTTTTGTGGTTTTTTCAGGCTGTGAGGCCATGTTCTAGATTGAAGAATGTATTTCTGACGTTTTGCCTGTATCTGTGGCTGGCATCTTCAATTTGGAAGATGCCAGCCACAGATGCAGGCAAAACGTCAGGAATACATTCTTTTAGAACATGGCCTCACAGGCCAAAAAAACCTATGATAGATGAACTGTTTTTTGTTGTTGCTTTTAAATAAGTCTCTGGCACAACACATAATTTAAAAGGACTTTCTTTCCTCCCTGCTTTATGGTGGGAGGCAGTGTGCCCAGCAGCTGAATGGTTTAAGCTAGCTAGCACCTGACAGGATAGCAGCTGCCCATTTTAAATTCCACACCAGCTTTATTCTGAAGCCAGCCTTACAAATAGAAGCAATGGAAATACATGATAGGCCTGGCTGTAGAAGGAGAACATGTGTGAAAGAGGGTTAAGGATTTTGTGGATTAACTAAATGAAGGAGAATTGATGGGGGGAGGTGATATTCAGGGCTGAGACTTCCATATCTGTCTTAAAGGGTTGCTGTGGCTGTGGGCAAATCTTTTGCCTCCATCTACTCTGGCATCTTGTTACATACAATTGTGAGCCACATGCCTCTATGAAGTTTACAAGCGGGGTAAAAACATTCCCTTTTTTTTGGCACCAGCATCTTTTATTCTGGAGAATAGCGCTTGTCAACACAGAGATTCCATTTAGTCACAACAGATTCAGTTGCAAGAATTGGAATGAAGTACAATAAGGGTACTTTGGTGGGCGAACTCAAAGAAAAGTATAGTCATATAGAACCTTAAAGAGTGAGCAGATATCAGGGCACTTTGATTTTGGGAACTGGCACTCAGCTATTGCATGGCAGGGGGTTAGACTGGATGGCCCTTGTGGTCTCTTCCAACTCTATGATTCTATAATTCTATTCCAAAATAGCACCAACCAGCCTGCACAGCCTTAGTAATCTTTCATGTTAGATCTGTTTCCATTTCACGACTTGGGGGAGGCTCAAGCTCAGACTTCTGCACCTGCATATTGAAACTTAAGTAATGAATCTGAGCTGCTGCCTCAGTGCAAAATCATATAATGTGCCCGGTGCAATTATATCCATGCTCCTGGGGCATGAGTCCTAGTGAACTCAGGGGCTGTCCGCATGGGCCAAAAGGCCTGTGTTCCCCCAAGCCTCACATCGTCCTGCTTGGATAGCGCACACCAAAACTCCAGGGCAGCAGACTGGATGAGGATCTAATGCAGGGGTAGGCAACCTTTCCCCTTTAAGGGCCGAGGGACTTCAGCTCCCAGAATCCGAGGAGCTATTGGCCAACATGGGACTATTGGCCAACACAGCTGAGGCTTCTGGGAGCTGAAGTCCCTCAGCCCTTAAAAGGGAAAGCTTGCCTACCCCTGATCTAATGGATCCAGCCCAATCCCAGGGTAAGCAGCCCTTACCCCAGATCAATTTGACCTCCATTTTGCTGTGGGGTTTTCTGAGTTACACCAGCTGTTTATATGACCCACATGCACTCCTTACCTTTCAGCACCATCAGTCCTATTGAGAAGTGTCCCATTGCTGCATCTGACACAGAAATGGAGTGCCTGGTCACATGGGTGCACCCAGGCACCCTATTTCTTCTTCAGATGCAGCAACAAGGGGCTTCCCAGAAGGACTGACAGTGCTGAAAGGTAGCAAGTCCCCAGGCTAGTGCAGGGATGAATGTGTAAACAACCCCCCAGCCCTGCACCGGCCCAGGAACCAACCTGGGTGAAGCACCCAGACAAAACAGCATGGCATCAGCCTGTGCTTTCCTGGCCTATTTGCTCAGGGCCTCAGTGATACATCCTTTTGCCTAAATGTGTAGAAGTGAAAGCATGCCAGCCCAATGTGCCAGTTAAAAAAATCTTCGGTATCAGGATGTACATCAGTTTTGATCTGACCATTTTGTCTCAAATGCTCTATGAACAGAGCTAGACCTTAATTTATACTTGGAATTCTGTGTATCTAATTCCACAGGAGTAGAATATGTCAGCGAAGGCAAAACACAGCTTCCCTTACATTTTGGTGCTCTCTGCCTCATTTATTTATTTATTTATTTATACAAAATTAAGTTGTGGCACCAGTATTGTGAAGATCTGTTTGGCAACATATAGGTAATATCTACTGAAAATCCCAAAACCATAAGGGTGTTTGATTAAGGTTCTCACACAAATCAGATCTAATACTTCCATGTATCACACCTCTCCTGGACTCACTATAACAAAAATAGCAATGGTAATAGCAATGAAGGAGACAAAATAAGAGGAAAAAGTTGCAAATGTGCATCATTCCCATGGCCTAAACCAGGGGTAGGCAACCTTTTTGAGCCGGGGGCCAGGCTGCTGTCCCTCAGACACTTGGGGTGGCCAAAGCACTAAAAATAAATAAATAAATAAATAAATATAAATAATTTAATTTTTTTTTAAAAAAATGCATGCACACTCTCTCAGCCACAGAAAAGCCATGACAAAACCCCTGTGGAAATTTTGCCAAGAAACCCCCAAGAATAAGTAATAACAATAATAATCAATATCATCATGGCGGGTGGCAGCGGCA
>JAIPUX010001232.1:60087268-60100957 GCA_020142125.1 Phrynosoma platyrhinos | reverse complement strand
CTTATGGCAACCCTAAAGCAATACCTTCATAGGGTTTTGTGGCATGGGGTTTTTTTTGTTTGTTTGTTTTTGGAGGAGGTTTACCATTGCCTTTTCCTGAGGCTGAGAGAGTGTGACTCCCCAAAGACAGCAGATTCAATTCGGCTCTCATTGGCTCTTTGCTGACTTTGCACATACTGAGTTGCCAGAGTTGGAAAAATGCCAAGATGCCTTCTGCCAAGAAAACCCCATGACAGGTTTGCCTTAGGGTTGCCATAAGTAGGAAAACAACTTGAAGGAACAAAAACAACCCTTTATAACAGATTTATTTTGGCGGGAGCTTCCTTGGATTACGCATCCACATCCACTGCGGCATCCTCTCAGAGGCATTTGCAATTTGTAGTGTATGTTATATTTGCCCCACAGGCACAGCCATCTTACCAAGTTTCCCACAAGGATCAACAGGTGGGTGGACTCAGTGAAGTAGGGTCAATTTGAAGTCAAAGGCTTTCACGGCTGGCATCCATAGGTTTTTTGTGGGTTTTTCGGGTTGTGAGGCCATGTTCTAGAAGAATTTATTCCTGACGTTTCACCTGAATCTGTGGCTGGCATCTTCAGAGAACGGTGGCATGAAAGTGAGTGGGGTATATATATACTGTGTCACCCTTGGTTGAGAGGATGTGATTTGCATGTTAATCAAGGCCAACCCACAGATTAACATGTAAATCACCTTCTCTCAACCAAGGGTCACACAGTATATATGACCCACACACCTCCATTGCCCCATTCTCTGAAGATGCCAGGCGAAATGTCAGGAATACATTCTTCTAGAATACGGCCTCACAGTCCGAAAAACCCACAAAAACCTATAGGGTCACTTGGTTTAAAATCAAGGAAAGAGCGAAGGCCACCTTGCATGCCAGAGCAAGACAGACGAGAAGGAGGAAGGTGAGAGTGTCTCTCTTCTTCCTGCCAGGGACAACATCTTCTGCTGCCTATCATGCAGCTGCTAGGAGTAGTGGAAGCCCTGAGATGCTGCTAGAAAGCTCCAGGAGAACAACAACAACAACAACAACAACAACAACAACCAGTCTTGTGACCAGAAAGGGAGAGGAAGGCTGTTACCCACACAACCCACTTACCTGGAAATTGTGTGTGTGTGTTGTGTGCCTTCAAGTCATTTTCAATTTCTTGCAACCCTAATGCAAACTAATCATGGGGTTTTCTTGGCAAGATTGGTTCAGAGGAGGTTTGCCATTGCCCTCCCCTGAGGATGATATAGAGTGCGAGTCTCCCAAGGTCACCTAGTGGGTTTCACAGCCAAGCTGGGATTCGAACCCTGGTCTACAGAGTCATACTCAAACCACTATGCCACCCTGGCTCACGTGTAGTCAAGTAGGTAGGCATAAATCAAGATCCAATGATGATAAGTGTAAAACGCTGGTATAAATTACCAGGGCCCAACTAACAAGATGGAGGCACAGTGGCCAACTATGTTACATATACTTCTTGCTCCCCCCCCTAATATTATTTGCCCATTGTTTTTAACATTGGTTATAACCAAGCAATGAATTTCAAATAATGATCTACAAAATTCCATTAGTTATTGGCCAACACAGATTTTACACAGAAAAAGAACTACTAATTATATATTAAGAAAAGAAGATAGTTATACCTTAATTCTTAACAAAATATATGTTTAATTGCACACAGTTTTGAATAATGGTTTGCAACTGAGCATTTCTGAATAAAGAGTTTTAAATGGCCTGCTTTTGCTGCGAGGGGGAAGCTGATCTCCCCACCACCACCAGGGCCTGGACAGATCTACACACATGGAATATATTCACCAGCTAACTTGTGCCACATTTCAAACCATTTCCTTCCATAGGTATAACACCACTTACAACAACAAGAACAATAACACTTATTAAGTTGTCTTCAGGTAAAGGTGTTAACCAGACCTTCTACTGGATATCTTTTAATGGGAGTGCCAGGTTCTAGGGAGTGAAAGTCAGAATGGGAGTGCCGCATTTATGACTCAAACCCCTTGATCAAAGGCATTTTTTCCAGAGCTGTATTGCCTTCAGTCATGTGCAAAATATCTTGATAGCTAAAGTGCTTAGCAGCTTGCACCTCAGACTACCCTGGGGGCTCTGGTTAACTTTTTTTGATGTTTCTTCCTATTTATTCCTTTACCTGCTGGGCCAAAATTCAACATAGCAGGCACAGGAAGAAGACTGATAGAAGAAGTAGGAGGTGCAGTGTCTTGGGACATGTACTTTATTTATGTGTGTGTTATATTGCTATCACACCTTTATGCCAGTAAGCTCCAGATGGGATACATGGTTCTCCTTGCCCTCGCCCCTATCTTCACAACAGTTTAGTGAGTCTGAGAGAGAATATTATTGGTTATTGGTCAGTCTGAGAGAGAATGTTTAAGGATACAATTTAACATAGAATAGAAAGTAACACATATCAAATCCAAGGAATGCAGTTGCAAGTAAATATATATATATATATAAAATAGTAACATAAAAAATTAAATATAAAGCAAATTTCATTCCTAATATGGATTAAATATGGATTACAGGTTGAAGGTATCCAAATGAAATTTCATGACTCAGTAGGGATTAGAACCTGGATTACCCAATTCCCATGACTCTAAAAGCTATACCACACTGGATCACTTTGTTGTTGTGAACTGCCCTCAAGTCTTTCATAGCCACCCTCCCCATTTTTAGGGGCTTTGCAGACTGGCCTAAAGACCGGCCTGGGGGTGGACGTTGCGTCAAAAGGGTGCAAAAAAGCTGCCGCTGTGGCTGATAAGGCAACCTTTTGCTGCCCCTAAAAGGAGAGGCATTTTGCCACTCTTTTGGGGGCAGCAAAAGGGAGGATTGGGGCTGCAGCGTGTGGTTGCCTCAGCCCCAATCCACCAGTCCCAGGGGCGGCTCTGTGCCACCCCTTTAGGCGGGTCTGCAAAGCCCCTGAGTCTTCTTCTGATTTCCTGACTGTAGTCCCCAGAAGTTTATTTGAAGAAGTCTCTTTGAAGGCATAGGTTTTTTTTTGGCATAGATTCTAGAAACTCTATTAATAAGCTGAATGAGAATCACAACTTTTTTTTTTGACAGACAAAAATCAGACATGGAGCATCAGAGCATGACCTACTTTCACTTCCTTAACCACGTGTGTCATTGCAGGTGACATTTTTCTCTCCATAGCTGCAGTATGAAGTCCACAGTATGGTTTCAGTAGACATAATAGTTGTGTTGGGGTTGTTCTAAGCTTATCGCACAGCACTTACAAGAACGGGAATGGAACGGAACGAAAGGGAACGGGATGGGGCAAAAATGCATTTTATTGCACGGGAGAACGCCACTGATGCTGCTGGGAATCCCCAAGGCATTCTCCAGCCGTTCCTAGCAGCCAATTTTTGAAGGACGAATTTGAACCATCCTTCAAAAATCGGCTGCCAGGAATGACTGGGGAATGCCTTGAGGACTCCCAGTGGCATCGGTGGCGTTCTCCCATGCAGTAAAATGTGTTTTTGCCCCATTCCCTTCCCTTCCGTTCCATTTCCCGTTCTTGTAAGTGCCATGAGATAAACTTATTGGCCACACCAGAATGAAAGAATTAGGGTCTGAGTCCCCCATATTTTCTCTTATATGACTAATTAAAAGTCTGGGCATGAAAACATGGATGTATTTATTGATTTGTATGCTGGAGTTTCACTTTTTCTTAGGATTTTAGATTAGAGCTGTTCGTCTGAAAGTGTCATGAACAGCTCAAAGGCAATACTTTCCCCAAAATACTTTCCCTTCCTTTGGTTATTTACATCTTTGAAGCTATTGTAATGATCTGAAAAATGCTAAGGAGGCTACAATTTATTGGATGAATGTATTAAAAGCAAGCCATTTAATATATTTTAAAACCCTCAGCCACTTGACAGTGCTAATAAATGTCTATGCACAAATATTACCAACTTCCTATGAGATCAAACCACAAGATGCAGCAGTAGAAATGGCCCTCAGTTTCATAGCCAAGAGCTAATCACAGCCCATCTAGTTATAATGGGATTATTCATGTCAGGGTGCTTCCAAATGAAGAGTTCATTGTATAATTGCCCTACTGCAAATGGAATACGGTGGAGAGCAGGGTTCCCAGACACAATCTAAAGAGGATAAAGTGGAAAAGCTGTACAATGCATTTTGACTGGTAGTGCTGAGAGCAGTGGCATACATAATATATTTGATACCCTGTGCAGATCATTTTTAACACACACACACACACCAAAAGAGACTGCCCATCTCTGCAGGGCTCTGGAGACCCCCCCAAAGAAATGAGATTACAACAAGTGGCAGCAGGGCTAACTCTGCATTTCTGCCACTGTCACTTGCTGCTATTGCCCATCTCTTGGGGCTCCAGAGATTCCTGAAGAGACAGGCTATCAGCAATAGGTGGTGGGGGTGACTCCATGTTTCTGCTGCCCCCATTGCTACTGCCTGTCTTTTTTTCAAAATAGTTTTTAATGATTTTCAAATAATTAAAAACAGACAATACGACAAAAGCTTCAAATAAAATAGTAACAATAACTTCCTTATTTTTTCTAATCCTCGAAACAATTTCTGCTGTTTTGTACTCTCAATTAGTTTCTTTTCCTGTTTACTCCATATTATCTCATATTTCTTTAAAGTTCCTTTCAGCACCTGCTATATTCTAATAGTTGTTACACAAATCTACAAATCTTATATTTTGCTCTGTTTTTAATCCTCTATAGCAATGCTCATAAAATCTCATTTATCCTGTTTTTTTAAAAAGCAACCAGAGGTTCCCATTTTTTTTTTTTTTTAACCATACATGTCAATTTGTTCATCTCCATATACTCCTATAGTTTAATCAACTTTCAATCCTTGGTAGTTCCTTGCTCTTCCACAGGGAAGCATATATTAGTTGGCTGCTATTATCATGTGAAATAATATTTTCCCACACCTTTTCCCCAGATTTTTGTCTTCTACCATATTTAATAAATACTATTTCAGATCCATACTTTCTGATCTATTTAATTATTTTTTAACCAGGGAGTGGATTGTTTTTGATTTTTTTTCTCTCTTTTACAATTCCACCAGAAATGATAGATACCTACTTCAGTTTCGCATTTCCAACAGGTATTCTTAATTTTGTTATTAAATTTTGCAAGTGCAAATGGGGTCAGATACCATCTATATTGCATTTAAAATAAGTTCTCTCATATCATAATTTAATGTATACCTCATTCTTTTTTCCCCAATTTTTCCCATTGTAACAATTGTATATTTTTATTTGTATCTTTAGCCCATTTATTCAAGCATTCCTTTATTGTTTCATCTTCCATTTATATTTCAGTATCAATTTATATAATTTTGAAATTCGATGATTATCTTCTATTATGTTTTCAAAATCAGTGTCAACTTTGCCAATACCATATGTTTTCATATCTTGATTGTCTCTTTCTTTCAACCTGCTATATAAAAACCAATTGCATTTGTCACCCTCCTTTATTAGTTCAGTTTCTGTTTTCATTATCCTATGCTTATTCTCAATTTTTTTTATATCTGCACATGTTGCCCATTTTGAATTACCTAATATTTCCTTATTGAACATTGCTTCTTTTATTGAAACCCACAATGGAATATTAGAGCACCATTTTACTTTGAACTTTGACCACACTCTTAATAATGATTTTCTAATAAAGTGGTTATTAAACTCCTTATTTGATTTTACCTTATCATAAAAAATGTAACCAGGTAGTCCAAATATTAGATCTGTCCCTTCCAAATTCAGTAGTCTTAAAAGTCTTCCCCCCCCCCTAATTTTGCCCAGTCTATTGCCCAGCTAACAGCTGCTGCATAATACACTTGTCCTTCCCTTTTTGCAGACTTGGAATCTGCGGTCTCCCTCTTTGCGGGAGGGACAAGTGGCTATAAACAAAATGGACATGCTCACCTGCGCACGGCCCTGCATGCATGCCATGGGCACATGTAGCATTATTTCCTATGTGACTTGTGAGGGGGGTCCGTGGGGATTTTTATGAGTGTGTGTGTTCATAATGGATCTCCCACAAATTGGGAGAGGCTACTGTAATAAAATTTTAAATTGGGAAGACCCATACTTCCTCTCAAAATCATATCTTGCATCAGTTTCATTTTTACTCTTGCCCTCTTACCTCTCCATATAAAATTCTTAATATCTTTTTGCCAATCATTCAATGGGGTATCATTAGTTATAATAGGTACTGCCTGTCTTTTTGAGGTGCCACAACTCCATCTGGACAGCAGCAGCTCCATGTTTTATCCTTACTGTCTCCCCTTCCTCTGACTATCTTTCCCATTCACCTGGCACCCTCTCCCAAGTCTAGAAGGGCTGCTGGCCAGGAAGGAAAGTTATGTTAAGGAAGGGGTGAAGCCCATGGCTGTCACAGCTCAGTGGGCAGAAAAGGAGACACATGCCTTGCTTGCTGATGGTGATTGGAGGCAAGGCATGTGTCTCCTTCCTCTGCCCACAGAGCCCCACAAACGCACACACACACACACACACACACACTTTTAAGGCTCAGTGGGTGTGGAATGAGCCATTCACCTCTCTCACTGATGATGACAGTGAGTGAGCTTCTCCTTGCTCTGCCCACCTCACCCCACACCTTTTATGTTTGGGGAGCAATGCCATTAATAGTAATAAAGTATAAACTTTATTTTTATATCCTACCTTTTGCCTAGGCAATCAAGGTGGCTCACATCATAAACGTAGATAAAACAATCCCCACAATGAACAATAATAACATAATAAACAAATTAACCCCCCCTCCCTTTAAAAATTAAATGCAGTACTAAAATAAGTTAAAATGACTGGTGTTCTAGCACGAGTAAGAATATAAAAGATATAAAAGAGGGAGAGACAAAGATTAAAATAAGGTCTGTTCTATTCGAGGAAGGCCTGCCGGAAGAGATCCGTCTTGATTTTTTTTTAAATTGTCCAAGCTGGTTATTTGATGGATCTCCTCTGGCAAGGGAATAGCAGCAGAGAAGGACCTCTGAGAGATTACTGCTAATCTAGTTTTTCTCAGTTGCAGTAGGTTCCTTCCAGAGGATCTGAGGATGAGGGGCAGATTATATGGAAGGAGGCTATCCCTTAGATAGGTTGGACCTAGGCCATGTAGGGCTTTAAAGGTCATCACCAACACCTTATACTGTGCTCGGAAACCAATAGGCAGCCAGTGAAGGGATTTCAGAATTGGTGTAATATCATCCCTTCTAGATTTCCCAGTAATCAACCTGGCTGCCGTATTTTGTTTCCGAACTAGGTATAAGGGTAGCCCATGTAGAGTGTATTACAGAAATCAAGTCATGAGGTTACCAGTATATGTACTACAGTTTCTAGGTCCTTTATTTCCAGGTAAGGGTGCAGCTGGCGTATGTGCCGAAGCTGATAACAGGCGCTCCTGACTGTCACATTCACCTGATCAATCATGTGAAGCAGTGGGTCTAGGAGCACCCCCCAACTGCAAACACAGTCTTTCAAGGAGAGTGTGACCCCATCTAGGATTGTATCCCGATACCTGGTTTGGGGGCTCCTACTGTAAGTACCTCCGTTTTCTCTGGATTCAGCTTGACTCAGTTTTTCCTCATCCAGTCCATTACCACTTCAAGGCATTGATTGAGGGGAGAAATGCCATCTGTCGTCATGGCTGCTGACCGAGACATGGAGAAATATATTTGGGTGTCATCAGCTTAACACCCCGCCCCATTACCCCAGTTAGGGTAGCACCTGGCATGGCCTGAATCTCCCACACCTCTCTAGTGTCACCCCTGGTTAGGAGCTATCCGTTTAAAACTGCACTTCCATCATCTTCAGGAAAAGTTTCTGTCAGTTGAATTCTATATGGAATTTCAAACCAGGCAATTTGTAACTTAATTCCTAAAATAGGGGGTGGTAAGATTCACATCCCTTGTTAATTGCTATCAAGTTAATTTCAGCTGATGGTGAATCTATGAATGAAAGATTTTCAAGTTGCCTTCTTATCAACAGCCCTTTTCAGGTTGCGAAAACTCAAGGCCATGGCTTCCATGATTGAGTCTATCCATCTGGAATGCAGGTTTCCTCTTTTCCTATTACTTTCTACCTTCCCAAGCATTATTGTCTTTTTTAGTGAGTCATATCTGTCAAGACCATGTGGCACCCTGGTCTGGAAAATGACATGGATATGGCCACTGAAAGGAACTGGAGCAATGGTAACAGGGTTACTACAGTTCAAGTCGCACGTGCATGAGTCAGCATTTGACAAGCTGTGCATCATGGGAGGTCTGATGCAACATGCACAGTAGGTGAGACCAGCCAGGTATGCATCATGGGAGGCCTAATACAACAGGCCTGATGCAATAGGTACTGGGGATGAAACCAGCCAGGTTGCATTAGTGCATGGCTATCACATGTTCCCAAGAAGACCACCTATATATGGGAGAGGGTCAGAATCTCCGTTGTTGGTTAGTTGTGGTTGGTGAAGCACTTTGTTGGTCTGTATAGCTATGAGTATTCAAGACAGATGTCTGATACTCTATGTATCTTTGTAAATATTTGCAACAAAGATTAAAGCCCTCATTGAGAAGTCTCGCTGTCCAGTGATTCATTTCTCCAAGCTGAAAGCAGCAGCCTGTATGTGGGAAGATTTTTCCTGTGCTGTCTGGAGCAAGATTCTTCACAGAAGACCAACTTTTGGGCATTCCTGCCTACATGCATCAACTCTGCATGTGTGTATGCTAGATCCTACCTGTCTGCATACCCCAACAATATCTTCTCATGGTATGTTCAAAGCAAAACAGTTTCAGTTTAGTTATATTGGCTTCTAGGAAGAATTCAGGCTTGATTTGCTCTAAGACCCACTGATTTTTCTTTTTGGCAGTCCATGGTATCATAAGAACTGTTTTCCTGCACCATATTCCAAAGTAGTTGATTTTCTTCCTATCAGCTTTCTTTGCTGTCCATCCTTCCCAACCACACATAGATATTAGGAATATGATGACAGGGAAAATCCTAACTTCAATATGCAATTGCATATCTTGACACTTCATGATCTTATCTAGTACTTCCATAGCTGTCCTTCTTAGTCCTAGTCTTCTTCTAATTTTTTGATTGCAGTCTTCATTCTGGTTAACAACTGAGCCAAGATATGGGCAACCTTGAACTATTTCAATGTCTTCATAGTTTACTTTAAAGTTATGTAAATACATGGTAATTATTTTTATTTTCTTAATGTTGAACTGTAAACCTATCTTTGCACTATCTTAAATTCTTTATGGGGTTTATCACACAGGAGGAAATTAGGAGTTTAAACAGTAACTAACCTGTGAAAAATCACACAATTGACATTAAAACGCTATTTAAATGAGATTAACACAAGAGCCATTATCCTGTGAATAACCAAGGAACAACCGGGCAATAAACAGCAAAAAATCATTCACACAAAAGTCCCATGAATTATATGCTACTGTCTTGCCTGGTTATTCACAGGATAATGGCATTTTAATCATGTTTCACCTCAACATCGTGTGAAAACCATTAGTGCAATTGTAATCACCGTTTATACTTCCAATTGTCCCCCATGTAATAAACTCCTATGTTCTTTTCTCCAGTTTTCACACCTCCTTCCTCTGAGTCTAATCCTGTTTTATGTAACATATGTTCTGTATACAAGTGAAACAGACATGCTGATAAAACATAGTCTTGCCTGATCCCCTTGCCAATTGGAAACTATTTTGTTTCTCCACAATCCAGACAGTAGCCTCTTGTTCTGAATACAGTTTATGCATCAAGACAATAAAATAGTGTGGCACACCCATTTCTTTAAAAGTCATCCATAGTTTTTCATGATCTACACAAATAAGGTTTTGCTATAATTTGTAAATTTCTTCTGAAATTATTTGGTGAACACCATTATCCAACATATGTTTGTATTATGATTCTTAGTGCCTCCTCCTTTCCAGAAACCCATCTTGGACAGCTGGCATTTCTTGCTCTGTATATGATAAAAATATTTGTTGTAGAATTTTGAGCATCATTTTGCTTGCATGGAAGATTAACACAATGGTCTATTGGTGTCTGTTACTGCAACCCCTGGTGTCCACTTTCTTGAGGACTGGTGTTTCTAATCTGTGACCATTGTTGTCATTTTTGAAATGTTGACAGAATTTTAGTTAGAATAGATTCTGTGAAGCAGATCTACTGGTATGCCATCTGTTCCTGATTATTTATTTCTCCCAATTACTCTGATTATAGTTTCCACTTTACTTTCTAAAATTGGAGGTTTATCTTGAAACGGTTTTTCCTTGAATTAATCTATCATTCTTTCATCTTTTTTACATAGTTCTCCAGTGTATTGCTTCCATCGGCTTTTTATTTCCACTTGATCATGTAATGTGTTTCCCTGCAGGCCATATGAAATTTGCATTCTTGGTTAAATTTTGAATTGATTACTTGGATCTTGTGAAAAAGTTCTCTTGTTCTTCCTTTTTTTGTTGTCATCATCTATTTCTCTGCACTGATTACTGTAGTACTTCTTATTGTCCTTGCACACAAGACACTGAACAGTTGCATTCAGGATTCTAGCCCTATTTCTGTAACCTTTTACTTTTGCTTTTTGTGTGTCCTTGATGGCTTGAAAAGTTTCACCTGGTATCCATTGATGTCATCCATTGATTTCATCCATTGATTGAGGCTTCTCTTTCTTTTTGGCTGCAGATAGCATCTTTTTGCATTCTTTCATGACAATGTCCCTGCTTCAGTCCAGAGTTCTTCTGCCTCACTATCAGTTAGACTTAATGGTGCAAATTTGTTGTTGTTTGCTTTCCAGTCATTTCTGACTTATGGTGACCCTAGCGTGAACCTATCATGGAGTTTTCTTTGCAAGATTTGTTCAGATGAAACATTCAGGGGTAGCAGTGTTGGCCATTTAGCAAATTCAAACAAAAATCCATCAGTGATACCTTTATTGGCCAACAAAAATGCACAATATACTTGTTGCAAGCTTTCGAAGCTCCATGGGCTTCTTCTTTGCCACAAGGAGGCCTGTGGCCTCACTGGAATGGAGACATATTGGATTGAAAAGAGGGATCCCTGTTGCAATGTAAATAGATTTTAAATTTCCTAGACTTGGAAATCTCCCTATAGCCACAGGGCCAGAAGGAGGAGAAGCCTTCCTACAAAAGATATCCTCCCCACCATATACCATCTTAACTAAAGACTGAAACAACATGTAGGCATCTGACTAACATCTCCAATTGTTTTTCTCCTGTTTGGTTTGTAACATCTTGCTTGATGAAGAAGCCCATGGAGCTTCAAAAGCTTGCAACAAATATATTGTGCATTTTGGTTGGCCAATAAAGGTATCACTGTTGGATTTTTGTTTGAATTTGTTCAGAGGAAGTTTATCATTGCTTTCCTCTAAGGCTGAGAGCATGTTACTTGCCCAAGGTCATGGCTGAGCTAGGAACTGAACTCTAGTCTCTAGAGTCATAGGTCAACACTCAAACCACTATGCCATGCTGGCTTGGTAATCTATTTCTACATTACCTTTAAATTCTATGGGGATGTTCTTCAGGTTCTATTTTAGCATGATGGTTGGTTCAATTTTTCTTTAGAGTGGGATATTCTAATTTTTGATATTAGCAGCTTATGATCTGTGCTACAATCTGCTTCTGGTCTGGTTTTTGTAGAGAGAATTGAGCTTCTCTATCTTCTGCTTCCATTTATATAATCTATTCAATTTTTATATTGGCGACCAGGTGATGTCTGTACATATAGTCACTTCCTTGGTTGCTTGAAGAATGTGTTTACAATGAGCAAACTGTTGGCCTGGGGAAATTCAATCAATCTCTCTCTTGCTTTATTTCTTGAACCTATGTCTACAATCTTTGATTCTGCTCTGTTCTACTTTTGCATTTTTCCTGACTGAAAAGTCTTATGATCAATGTCTTCCTTCTAGCATGGAATTTTTAAGTTTCTTCTTTTGCGTCTGTAGTTGAAGCATAAACTTAATAGTAGTGGGGTTTTCCCTGGAGTTCTGTTCAATCAGACAATTATATCCTTTGACTGCTTTTGCTAAAGATCTGTTCACTGTTAATGCCACTCTATTTCTTTCTAGATTTACATTTCCCAAGTAAAACATTGTATAATTATCTGATTAAAAATATCCCATTCCTGCCCATTTTAGCTCTCTCATCCCAAGCATTGTAATGTTTGTATGCTCCATTTCATGTTTTTCTATGTCTATGTCTAGCTTCCCCTGGCTCATGCTTCTCACATTCCATATCCCTATAATAAGTGTTGTGCAGCTTTGGATTTTCCTTTCACCTCTGTGCATGTCAACACCTGAATGTCCTTTTGGCTTGCATCATCAGCCACAGTGCTACTCATAGTTGTCCTCTGCTGTGCTTCAGTAGCTCACTGAGTGCTTTCCAACATGGGATATTCATCATCTGGCACTATGTGTTGTTTCATTTTGGATTGTCTCATCATAGGGTTTTCATGGTAAAAGATATTCAAAAGGGGTTTACCATGCTTCCGTTTGCACAGTATTAACAAATG
Organism: Phrynosoma platyrhinos; assembly: GCA_020142125.1. Classification (NCBI taxonomy): domain Eukaryota; kingdom Metazoa; phylum Chordata; class Lepidosauria; order Squamata; family Phrynosomatidae; genus Phrynosoma; species Phrynosoma platyrhinos. The sequence continues at coordinate 60,088,369 of JAIPUX010001232.1, read as the reverse complement.
ATAGCTATGGTGCCATTATTATTGTCTCTGAGAGAACCTCCACCAGTTTCACCCTCTATTACTGCTATTGTCCAGTTTGGCTCATCTGACAGAAAGTTAAATTCTCTTCCCTAATAGCTTTTATCTTGACTCTCTGATGTATTGGTACTAGAATTACTTGCTTTGAGAGGAGGTATCTTTGAAAATGCTGCCTAGGTTTTGTGCTTTTCTCTCTGTTGGCATGTAAAATAGGCCCTAGGCTTATGGTTCTGACTGAGCTCAGTTTAGAGAATCCAAAATAATCTCTTCTGGTCTTTATGAACTTAAATACAGCTTGTCCCAGATAACACTGCAAGCAAGCCTGCAGTTAGTATTATGTGAGTTGATAGAATTTCTCAAGGTCTTTTTCCAGCTAGATACAGTTTTCTTATGATGAAAACCCCATTGGGACTGGAGGCCATAGCAGAAAGATTACAGCTGTCAACTGCTAGCAGGTGGAAGGCTATGAAGTGTCCCTGAAGCCATAGTTGCCAATGGGGAAAAGAGTGCCCAAATTGAGCACACAACTATGTGGAGGACAAACTGAATGATCAAGTCCAGGAAAATGTAAACTGGACATTTGTAACACTCTAGCAGTCACCTTCAAAGAGTAACCAGTTGGAAAACTAAAGCATCTAGAGTAAAAGAGAATGATGGCAGGTTAATATGGTACTTTGTTTAAAGTGCACAATTTGTTGCTGCTGCTGAAATAAGGCATTAATGACCTTTTTGGCTATATACAGGGAAGAACAAGAAGCAAGTTAATATATTATAAATTCTCCAGATATACATGATATAAACTCTCCAGATATGCATGACATTAAACATTTTTAATATTTATTTTAAAAAGAAAAACACAGTTTGGCCCCAGTTTGTGGAAGATTAATGATGAAAATAACCAATGTGCCAGGTATAGATAAATATTATGGAAATATCTTCTGATAGAAAATTAGCATCCACTCTTCTAAAGAACCAGCCACTGCTCTCATCTTATTGAAAACTGCAGGTACAAAGTTAAATTATTATTATGAATAAGTAGAGCAGAGGTAGGCAACCTTTTTGAGCCGGGGGCCAGGTTGCTGT
>JAIPUX010001232.1:60070070-60081186 GCA_020142125.1 Phrynosoma platyrhinos | reverse complement strand
ACCTCATTAGAAACAGGTCAAAGCACTTACCAAGGGCACAATCCACGAGAGGCTTCCCATTTAATGGGAAGTGCAAAAAATAAAAAAATAAAAATGAAACTCTTCTGTGGGTTTTGCCCCCAAGATGACAGGCAGAGATTAAAATATTTTCACAGTAAAGTCATGCTGTCAGCACTGTTTTTTGTCCATTTCTTCCAGAAGTCAACAAAAATTAAAATCATCTCAGGGGTGTAAAGAAAAACAAACTGTGAAAACTAATCAATCCTTCTGGCAGTACATGACTGTAAGTGTAAACCATAAGACTACTGGTCAAAAATATCTTTATATAATCAATTAGATCCTCCATAAAGCTGCAGAGCAAACAAACAGAGCTGAAATCTTAAGGTTTTATAAGAACATGATGGCATGCAAAGAACCAGTAAAGGCTTTAAATACCAATTTATCTGCTATAATAGTTTTCCATTAGAAGCCTAATTTGATACACAACTTCATTATATGTTTTAAAAATAATAATCAGCTAAAGTACATATTCTGTATAAAAGGGAAAGTGTTCATGTTTTTGGCCTTTTAAATTGCAGCTAATTGGACTGCAGTTCCAGTATTCCTTCTCATTAGATACTAGCTAGGGTAGCTGGACACTGCAATCCAAACACATCTGAAGGGTCTCAGATTCCCACCAGAGTGAGAATCATCTGGTAGTGATTGGTTATAAAACTTTAACCTCTCCAGTTCTTAAAGTATCATCAGTATGCTCCTTCCAAGCTTCTCAAGGACCCTACTCCAGGTTTTGTGTATTTCCGGTGACAAAAGCAGTTCTTTCAGTCAAACCAGGACTCTCCTCACACCTCTTGTTCACCATTAAAGAGGTTTTCTCTTTCTATTAGACACATGGACCCACTTCCAAGTTTCAGGGGTTCCAGAGCTTACCCATGGTTCAGTTTCCATGGAAGAAGGCTTCGATGTCCCTGTGATATAAGGTTTTTTACACGGGTGGAGCAGAAAGGTGGGGTAGATTCATAGCATTAAAACTTCAGCAGATTCCTGTTTCTTGCCATATTTTTGATGGATAATCATAGTGCAGAAATGAGTGACCTTTGGCACTTTAGATGCTTTGGACTTCAAATTCCAAAAGGCCCAGATCATGGCAAGGGATGATAGGAGTTACAATCCAAAATAGTGGGAGGGCCAAAGATTACCTACCCCTGCCATAGTGCCGTAGGATTTCCTTCAGTAAATGAAGCTTATCCTCTTTATAATTTTCAGAACATATCCCTGCTAAGTTACTTTCCTTCTTTGTTCTTTCTTCAACCCCACCCTCATAACATGAGTACATTTACAGGCTTAAAACTGGCTAGACTAGTTTTACAATTTGTAAGCTACTCTGAGAGCATTCCTAAAGACCGATATATAAATACAATTAATAATAATAATAATAATAATAATAATAATAATAATAATAAGTGGCCAAATATGAGTCCTTGCAAAAGTTTAATATTCACAGGGGTGGGGGACCTTGAAAGATCACTAAGACTTAATTTTATTATAGTATATTTTCAACCTACACATTCTATGCATATTTATTCAAAAATACACTCTACTGAGTTCTGCGGACCAACTCTCAGGTAAGTCAGTACAGGACCACAATTTTCATTGTTATCACATCTTAGTATCACATCTTTATTTTATTTGAAGAAGCTACACATTAGTAACCCTGTGAATGTGAAAAATAATGAGTGTTCCTATGAGCTTTACAGCTAAAGATGTAAATCTGTCTCTCCCATGGCCAAGCCTTACTTTATCATCCTGCATCACACTGGTTTAATTTAAATTATTTTATATCTCATAGATAGATTCAGTCAATCAATCAAGGAAGGAAGCTAGAGCCCTGTTGCAAGATCTAAGCAGGGCTGTGGATGATTGGAGCTCTTTGAGTTCTCTCATTCATAGGGTCATCATATTGTTGAAGTTAGCTTGATGGCTAATAACAACAAATTAATATCATATTTGTGTCCAGCCCTTCCCCCACCTGAGATTTTCCCTGCTGGATCCCAGAATTGTGATGATTTTAGAGTAATTATATACCAATGAGGACAGGGCTTTTACACTTCTAATGGTGGATTAGAAGAGGCCATTTTGACAGGTGCTGCTTACCATGGAAGGCATGCTATGCAGCTATTAAACACACAGGAACCTATCCTCTTTTGCATTTCAGTATCTATTTTGTTAAGAAATGTGCTAATTAACCACACAAGGAAAGTTGTTCCATGTCGTTTGGCATGGAGGCCATTGCACTGCTTAGAAAATGTTTAGAACTCTAATTCAAATAATTCTTAAAAGTTAGCTGGCAGGGAGATTCTGAGAACAGACAGTCCAGAGTCTTAACTCTCATAGATTCTTCAGATTGTGAGGCCAAAGTCATTCAGAAAATATAGCAGCAGAGGCTGTTACCCATAGAAACCAGAAGATTTGTCCCATATTACCTAGAAGCTCCAATATGTTTATCTCTTAACGTCAAATAACTTTTCATCTTGGGCCTTTGCAGACTGCCAAAAATAGTGCAAATTGAGTCCACTTTAAGGGTTAGGGTTAGTGCTAGGGAATCATGGGAATTGTTTTTTTTTCTGAGACTTTGAGCCTTCTCTGTCAGGGAGCTCTGGTGCCACAATCAATTACAGTCCCCATGATTCCCTAACCCTAACCCTTAAAGTGGACTCATTTTGCACTATTTTTAGCAGTCTGCAAAGGCCCTTTGTTAGAGCTCAAACACTTACTACACAAGTAGTATTTCCAAAGGCTAGCCTAAACTTTAGAGGGTACACAGGGGCATTCAGATTAGACACAATGCTATTAACAATAACAAGTAATTGAACATTGTGGTATAGCTGTACATCTTGATAGTGCCATGTTCATTATCTGTTTGATTTGCAAACTTTGGAAGGAATCATCACATATACAATCAGGTTGCCTAACTATACAAATTAGCAAACTATGATATAATATTTAATTTATAAAAGCAAATAAATAAATAAATAAAGTTGACTTGGAAGAAGTAATGTTGGCTAATAGAGACTGTTGCTCTGGAAGTTTCTACCTTGCAAAGAATAGAAAGTTTCTCTCAAAAAGAATGAGTGGAATGACATGCTCAAGTCATCCATAATTAAGCACAGCCTCATCCTACCAGTATTTAGTTATGGAAGATTCAGCATGTGTTTATGTCCATTCTTCATAAAACAAACTTTCCATTCAATGCCTCCTTGATCCATAGAACTGAATGGCTATTTCCATATTCCCAAGGGAATTTTGTACTTGTGTGTCTTGAAAAGTAGATATATGACAAACTGTCCATCAAATGTCTCAAATGAATGTCATTGCCTCTTTTAATTTTCCTCTTCACTTATTTCCTTCCTAGTGAAAGCTGTCATCCACATGCCTCAGCCTGTAAACTCATCATTATAATAGTGATAGCACAAATCTGTAAAGCGGCTTCATGCAGCATTGACAGACACAAAATGACAGGCATTGTTGCCTTTTAAAAAGGGCTTGCATCACAGTAACAGCCATGTTTGTCATCCGTCATCTCCTGAGAAACATCTCACAGAAGAGATTGTTCCTTTTCAGCAAGAGGTGAGGGCTGGGGGCGGGGGGAGAAGTTGTACCAATGTTGCACGGTTGTGTGAAAAATCATGTAATATTAAGCATTTTTCACTGATGCTGGACATTCCTGGGAGAAAACCCATTACTTGCTGATTCCCTTCCTATGCTAGTAGGCACAGGTTATCTTAAACTGATATATACCATCATGAAGGGATTTGGGATCCCTGGAACCATAGCAGGCTGCTTTACTATGCATAAGATGCAGTAAAAGAAATCTAATGCCTGGTTCACCTCTCTCTCTCTCTCTCTCTCTCTCTCTCTCTCTCTCTCACTCACACACACACACACACACACACACACACACTTACACATTGATTATTATGTATTCTTAATGACTGGCAAATAATGTGTGCTGACTGTGTGTTGGCAGCTAAACGTAGGGACTGACTTTTTTTTGACATGACTAAGGGGGGTTGCAGACTGCCAGAAATAGTGCAAATTGAGCCCACTTTTAGGGTTAGGGTTGGTGCTAGGGAATCATGGGGATTGTTTTTTTTTCTGAGACATTGAGCCTTCTCTGTCAGAGAGCTCTGGTGCCACAATAAAATACAGTTCCCAAGATTCCCTAACCCTAACCCTAACCCTAAAAGTGGACTCAATTTGCACTTGTTAGCCTATTTGTACATGTAAGCTGTGGGGATCCCACACAGGGTGACATCCGGTGCAGGGGGCAGGACTACTTCCACTTCCAGTGGGACTTCTGGGGCCAGGGAAACAGCCGTGTGGGCTGGGGGAAAAACCTGTGTGGCCTGGGGAAGCACCCATGTGGGCCATAGAAATGGCTGCCCTGGTCGGGGAAGTGCCAGCCTGCTACCTACCTGGGCCAGAAACCTCCCTGAGGCCTGGATCAGCACCCGTGTGGACCCAAGGAGTGCCTATGTCACTCCTCTCTTCTGGGGTGTCACCCAGCATGCCCCCCCCAGAAGCCACTGCATGCAAGTTATCATTTAATGTTGCACAAGAGCTAGGAATGTAGGCATTAAAAGTGATTCATTGTATTGTTTATTAGTGTTATAAAAGAATATTCGTTTGTACTTTCCTGTTATTCTTTTTTTTAAAAAGTATTTCAATCAATAAGACAAAAGCATCAAACTTGAAAAATTGTTCTTAAAATGTCGCTAGTAAAAAGTACTACTATTTTTTTCCATGTAGCAATAGTAAACTACAGTGGGCCCTCCACATTCACTGGATTTAGGGATACAGAACACAGTTTTTTTTACCTGAGAGAGCACTCTGTAGGAATCTCTAGGTCCTTCAACACAACTCTGTGGTCAACATCTGCTGGCAGAATTGCACTAGAGGACCTACAGATTGCAAAAGAAATGTTACCTCTAGAAATTTCTAGGTCCTTCAGTGTGGGTTCTGGTGGAGTCACACTGGAAGAGACTCTAGAGAGTCCTAGAGAAAACATATCAAATCCTCAAACATCAATGATGGAAACCTGGTGGGCTGACTGTACATGATCTGAGAATTTCTTCTTCTTTTGTGAAACTCTGAGATCCTCGAAAAATATTATTTCCAATAGAATTTTTCCCCCCTAGAAAGTTGATATCCGTTTTGTTACAGTTTATTTTGCACGAGACAGCGTGTATGCTCAGTGTTTCTCAATACAAAGTGTTTAAGTTCAAATACCTTTTTGGCCTAGATTAAAAGTGTGAGAATGTTTTATTTCAGAGACAGATACACTAAATCCCATGTATTAAGGATAAGGTTCACATCTTCTGGCTGTAGACACATTATTTGCAGATACCAGGCTAAGCTTGTGTTGTGCAACAGCAGCAGCAGCAGCACAAGCAGGTAAAAAAGTGGGATGTAAATGAATAAAAATGCTCCATATGTCATTTTTATTTATTCATTTACATCCCACTTTTCTCCTGGCATGAGACTTAAATTGGCTTACAACAAATTAAAAATAAAATACAGCTAAAATCTGATTAAAATAAACTTTTAAAAATTATATTAAAAATACAATGTTGCAACATTTAAAACACATCTAAAACAAAGGGATCAGATCCTTTCTGATCTTGGAAGCTAAGCAGAGTCAGCCCTGGTTAGTACTTGGATGGGACACTGCCAACAAATACCAGGTGCTGTAGGCTATATTTCAGAGGAAGGAACTGGGAAAACTACCTCCAAGTATTTCTCACCTAAGAAAACCTTAAGAAATTCAAGGGGTCACTCGGTAGGTGATTTGAAGGCACATAAAAACAAACACAACGAAGATAAAAACACAAGATGCCCCACTAAAAATCCTTTTATCTCAAAGAGTTAAGAACCAAAAGTCTGCCTAAATAAAAAGGACTTTTGCCTGTTGGTGAAAAGAGGACAGAGTTGGAGGCCAACCAAACCTCCCAAGACAGGAAATATCACAGTCTTGGAGCAGCCACTGAGGAGACAATGGGGGGTTGCAGACTGCCAGAAATAGTGCAAATTGAGGCCACTTTTAGGGTTAGGGTTAGTGCTAGGGAATCATGGGAATTGTTTTTTTTTTCCTGAGACATTGAGCCTTCTCTGTCAGAGAGCTCTGGTGCCACAATAAAATACAGTTCCCAAGATTCCCTAACCCTAACCCTAACCCTAAAAGTGGACTCAATTTGCACTTGTTAGCCTATTTGTACATGCAAGCTATGGGGATCCCACACAGGGTGACATCCGGTGCAGGGGGCAGGACTACTCCCACTTCCAGTGGGACTTCTGGGGCCAGGGAAACAGTTCCCATGATTCCCTAACCCTAACCCTAATCCTAAAAGTGGACTCAATTTGCACTATTTCTGGCAGTCTGCAACCCCCATTTGTTCCATGTCCTCATCAAATTGTCTCTGGTGGTGGTAGGACCAAGAGAAAAGTCTTTGTGCTTTTGATGTTTGTTGTGTTATGCATAATAAATAATAAATAATAATAAATTTTATTTTTACCCTGCACCTCTGATGAACAGTTGTGGCAGCTTACAGTAGTTAAAATTCATACAACATATTAAAATACAATACAAAGTCCCCAAACCCTCCCACCCCTTAAAAATAAATTAAACCAGTAATAACATTGAAAGCATGATAAATTAAAACATCAATTAAACAAAAAACAAATAACAAATAAATAACAGTAGACAGCGCAGCTATTGCTATGGGCAAAAAGAGATTTGTATAACTTAGCCATGCTTAACCTTTTTTTAAAATTCAAGTCTTCTAGGAATAGTTCTATCTCTCCATGTCTCTGTCATGGCAGATCCATGAATATATGACAATAATTTACCATTTCATCTCCTCATGTTAGGACTAAAAAGTCTAAATGTTGCTTGCTTTTATAAAAGACAGACTAGAAAACAATTTCTTTTAGTATGTCTGGGAAATAAGCCAGTGCCATCACTGCAAGTTCCCCAGTTTTAGATTTCTAAATAAGCACACCTGGGTAGATTGTAGTAAGGGAGAAAGTTCCATGTAAGGATAGTAGGAAGCTTAAGTAGGAAGTCAGACTGGACATCCTGGACTTCTCAAAAAAGTCTCATTTGAGGAGCAAAAATTCAAGAATTGTTATGCGAAACAGATAAACAAGTATAACAGCTATAAAAGTAGTAAGTGGCTGCTTAGACCTCTAGACAACTGAGTCAAAAGAAGCTCTTTTGTGCAAATGCAATCTTCAAAATGAGTGAGAACAAATTGAATTTTGCAATGCTCTTACAGTTTACAGTTTACTCTGTCAGTTTACAGAGTTAGAAATACTTACTGAAATAATGATTATATGACTGCTGAATTAATGCAACACACTGGAAATTTTGAAAATGTAAACAAAATATTGAAATGTACATAAATACCCCCTTTAAGATGTGATGTTTCTTTAACAGACAAAACATGAGATGTACTGAAACTCCTGTGGTTCCCCATCCCCATTTCTTTAGAGTTTAGACTGAAGGACTGAGGGCCCTTTGCCCTTTGACAGCCAATCTATATCTGTCTGGGGTCCCTTTTATCACCTTCTGGTGCCTGAGCATCCAGTTTATGACCACAATAAAATCTAGACAGGCAGAGTTAACATCAAAGCTTAACTTATGCATTCTTAAATATTGGAAACTCAGAATATTTATATGGGAGAATGAGCAGGCTCTCTGTTAATCTTTTAGGCTAGCTATTATATCCACTTATATACAAACATACACATTCCCTTTAGGGGGAAATATGTTGCTGTGTCTAGGCACATTGCTTTTATTACATTCCATAGTATGTAAAGTATCATACATTCATTACATTACAGTACAAGGCAGGAAGGATGTTACACTTTCACAAGGACTGAACCTTAATGCCCCCTGCATCACTTTAGCAGGCTTCCCAACAATTAACACACAGATGAACATTACCATCATGTGCAATATACCTCACCAATTTATCCACATAGGTCCAATACACCCTGCAGAAATAATCGATTTTTGAGACCGCTTTAACTGCCCTAGCTCAGTACTAGGGAATCCTGGGAATTGCACTAACTAAGGGCCTCTGCAGACTGGCCCAAAGGGCAGGCCTGGAGGCAGAGATGGGGAGGGGCAGCCACAAGCTGGCCGCCCCAAGCCCAGCCCAATGACGTCCTGATGCCGCGTGCCATTACGCATGGCGCAGAGCGTCAGGACGTCCTCTTGGTACAGCATTTTTATATGCTGCGCCGGAAGGGGTGCTAAAGAGCTATGCACCGGCTCTTAGGGCACTCTTTTGCCGCCCCTAAAAGGAGCGGCATTCTGCTGCTCTTCTCGGGGCAGCAAAAGGGAAGATCAGGGCCGTGGCTCTGTGTCACCCGTCTGCAGCCCCCCAACACGTCAGTGTTGATAGTTATACTAGCTTTCTCCCTAGAATTAAGCTGTCTCAGTGACACACACACATTCTATAAAACAGAGCTTTCTGCTTTATACATTATACCTCATATGTAATAAATGCATTATTATTTTCAGGCCTCAGAGTTTGCAACCAAATCAGCATAGGCCGGTAAGAGAATGATGCTCATGTACTACAAATAAGATGTGTATTATTACCTTGCCATTAAAATGGACTACAAATACTATGTTCATGTATTACAAGTGCAAAGTGTCTTATAAGAAGATATATATCCACACTATGTAACATATCTGAAAAAGAATGTACCTAGACTGGAAATGTCAATGTGATATGATGAACCACCATGAGAAATGTGTAACTGCACAAATTGTTTTCTTAGTAAATATGCAGTATATATAATAAAGAAAACTGTACAACATGCATCAGAAAATGTAGATATAGAGAATAGTTTTTATGAAACCTGATGTCCTTTTATTCATAACTGCAGTAACAATAGCGATGCTTATCACCCTTATGTGCATTAACTGTTTTGCCAACTGTGCATATATTAAGCAATTTATCAAATAGAATATGGTACATCATGTTAATTTTTTTTCTGATGTTGATTTCCCTCCTATATTGATGTTTTATTTTGTTTTTAGTTCTGTCTCTAATGCAAAGATCTATCATGAAGATTAAGCTGAATGAGGTAGTTCTTTTTGCAACAGGAGAAATGAGCCAGTGAAAAATGAGTCTATATCTTTTGTAACGGAAGCACCAATAATTAGATACATTATATTTCAAACGAGTCTGTGTTTTGTACTGAAGGTTAGGAATATTTACTAGAAAGTACACACACCTACCTGAAACATTCAGTATGCATTTTAGTGATCTTAGTGTATATTACTTGAGATGAAATTAATTTTAATATTGACCAAGTGATGGAATATTATTCAATGATTTGACAAGTAACACATTGATGTGGAGGCTTTTATTAAGTTACATTTATAAAATGATGCATAGTCTCATTTAATTTAGACTGTCAGTCCCCCCAACCTACTATTTCAAAGAGTTAAAGGATCAATGGAAGCAATTCTATTTTATGCCTCTGATGTTTTTTTGTAAAATATTAATAAGCATTGTTTTAGTATAGATACCTGAATATTTTCATGGAACAAAAGAAACAAAGCCCTTTAGTAAACGCTAACCTACCTCCCTTTGACTGATTGCTAGACCAAAATAATTTTACGTTAGATTTAAAACAAGACCTGAGTAGATCATAAAATATTCAGACAATCAGCTTATTAGATACCAAAGGGCTACTTGGGACCAAATTAGCTTATTATATGGCCCCATTACTGCTGCGTAATGCAGCGGTACATTGCATAATGCAACAAAATGGAGCTGCATAGTTAATCAAGTATGTGGTAGGACACATGGTGGCTTTTATATGGGCTAGGTGTTTTAGATTATGTGTATTAACTTTTCTTTGTTTTTAATCTTAATTTTTATACTGTTTTAACAGGGTTATTTTGTTTTTTTAAAATTTGTTTTAAAGGTGTTTTTATCTTGTGAGCTGCCTTGGGTCCCTTTTGGGGAGAAGAGCGGCATGAAAATGAATTAAAATAAAATAAATAAGACTATCACTGCTGGGATGTGGTGACTGCTTGTTCTCCTCCATACATTCCAGACTACAGTCAGCAGATCAATTAAGTTGTTAGCTTGGACTAGTTAAGTTTTAACTAACATTGGCCATTAGCTGCTGTGACTGGTATAGAGTTCATGGCCTTTGCCAACAGAGATCATATCTGCTTGAATGGATGAGTGCTTTCCCCATGTGGGAAGGTTGGGGCAATATTGTCACAGCAATACAGTTCAGCAACACAGTATATCACATAGAGCAAAGGAAGGAGGGGAGAGATATGAGATTTTTACAGCTCTTTTAGCATGTGTTCTTCTCACACATCCTTTGTCCAGGCACTCTGCAGTTTTGTTGCAGAGTGGAGTCTGATGTTTATATCTGTTTGGAGTCCCAAGGCTACATGCCTGTCAGAGTCCTCTAGGCAGAGAAGTGTTAGCAATCTGCTTAGTTTCCTAGCAGTTTCCCTGTTGCTGTTTTGGGCAAAGAGTGAGAGAGAGTGAGGCAGCAGGAGGAGGAAAAACTGCAGGGCAAACAGGATACTTGGAAACCAGGGAAGTTTTGGGTTGTTTCTTTTAGCATCCAGTTGGATACAAAGTGTATAGATGGAGGGAAATGCACAGTTGAAAAACTAACAGATGTGCAGTTGGAAATGAGAAAAATTAGACTCATGGAAAAATTAGAAAAAAATCCCGACTGTATCTTCCAATATGAGCTAGCCCTGCCTCTAAGATCTCCAGAGGAGGAACTTCTTTCGACCTCCATAGTCATATTTGGTGGGAACACAGGAGGGGTCTTCTTAGTAGTTGCTCCCATTCTTTGGAATTCACTTTTGGCTGACTTTTCAATGGCAAGGGAAGACATCAAGCCTTTGGGAATTGGTTGGCAACAATAAAAGACCTTTTTATGGAGCTGTATTGGTTTTAATTTTTGTTTTAAAATAATGTTTCAAATGGTTTCTAACTCTGTTAGTAGTTTAATAATTTACAGTATTTTCTGGTGTATAAGACTACTTTTTAACCCAGGAAAA
>JAIPUX010001232.1:60026406-60036902 GCA_020142125.1 Phrynosoma platyrhinos | reverse complement strand
AAAAAAAAAAAAAAAAAAAAAGGTGGAGAGCTTGGGTAAGTTAGGATTCTTTGGACATCAACTCTCAGAATGCCTCCAACCAGCATGAGTTATGTCAGTGAGGGAAGCAGTAATAACAATAAGTAAAAAAAGTAATGTTCCACATTCTAGTTGATAACCACACTTTCTGCATTTAGTGATTTGTATAGCTGGCTTTTATTTAACCTTGTCATTTTGGTCATTTTACAATATTAAAATTGATCTGTCATAACTGAGAAATTTAGTGGCTAATCATATTAATAGTGGCTTTTCTTTTCCTAGACAATCCTATCAGCGTGCAGGAGTGGGCGATTGTCTTCGGCAACAGCTGGGGGCACGACTTGCTTGGACTTTAACAGCTGGCCAGCCTACGTTACAGAATTCTACCTCCAAAGGCCTTTCAACAACTGTTTCACGTAATCTGCCAAGGTCAAGGCGGGAAGGGGATATAAATGGTGAGCAAAATGCATTTCATTGACTGCACTCTGCAAACTTTCATCATAGTGCTTCTGAATTACTTCAGCTCCCTATTTAAACCAACACTGTCTGCTTTCAATGGGAATAAATCCTGAAATCAGTCAATTTCAGTTTTCAATGGGTGATAAAATATCTAGGAAGATTAACATAGGGAGAGCTCACTCAGATTGTTGAATTCAGCTTTGTATTTTCTAAAAAGAGTTTAACTCTGCCGTGTTGTACATATTTATTTGGAAGTAAGTCTTCCTGTGTTTAATGATGCTTACTGCCAGTAAACATGTTTCGGATTGGAGTCTAATAGTGCTGGCTTAAATGGGGGAGAAACAGTTTTGAGGAATCTCTTCCATTGTAAATAGAAAACCAATGCAATGGAAGCATTTCCTATCAAATGAACAGGAGGAGTAGGGAGAAGGATACATATAACAGAATGTCAGCTTTAGTTTATATTTGAAATGTAGTAATATAGTTTAATTTATTTGATTGTTTATTGTAATTAACTTGTACTTAAGTTATGCATTTGCAGACCAGTGGATGTGAATCCAAAGAAATGCAGAACAAATTTCACCTGCTCAAAGGAGCTTTGAGTCTGTGTTCCTTAAATGCACAGAAAACTGTTTTTGCTTTTTTCTTTTTAATATTGAGAGGATTTTCAGAAGCTGATTTTGATAAATCATATGAGTATGAGCTTCGAGGAAAATGAAGATTCCAGTGGGTTTTCTTTGGATCTTGGTTGTTAGAGCCTTAGAAGAAATGGATAAAAGGGTAAAATCCAAAGTTATGGAATTATGCCTCACTACAGCTGTGGAAGAAATACCACATAAGTGTTGCCAAGATGTGAGTGTACTTTGAGACAGAAGCAAGTGGATTGCACCAATAATCTGTTCACCACTAGCAAGGAGGGGACTTGATTTATTGATTACATGATTAAAATGTTGCCCTGTATCATAAGAACCCAGGGCAGTTTACAAGAAAACAAATAAAATAAAAATGTAAAAGTTTTAAAATAAAAAAATAAACTCTCTAAAAACATATCAAACCATTTCAAAATGTAAAATATATAAAATGTAAAACCATGTGATGTACAGATTTGAATAAGAGCTTTGTTTAACTTGGCAAGGAGGCTCCCATTGGGAGCCATTTGAGCCTCCACAGCTGTGGTGCTCAAGAGAAGGGCCCCTCCAATAGTCCTCAGTCCTGTTGGACAGTATCCATTGGTTTCAACCTACTATTGGAAAAGGCACTGCACTTGTGGACACCTGGTTCTGGGCTGTATTTGAGGAAATTCAGTGATATTTGCAGTTGCACAGACTGTATCTCATCTAGGGCTCACAAAGGCTAATGCTTTACTGCTTATGCAATGGAACTCAGGTAGTGCACTTTTTTCCTTCACTAATGTTATGCTGACCTTAGGCCTGTTGTTCCAGAAATGTCACCTCAGTGAATTGATTGCTTCCACTCCTATGGGCCAGGTTGAATTAAGGTGTTTGAAATCCTGGAGCAGTTTCAAATACAGAGTCTCCCTTTGTGCTCATGTGCAAGCTTCTCCATTGAGGGACCAGCTTTGTGCTATGGCTGATTTAAGAGAAAGAGCCCTCCTCAGGGCCTGAGCTAATCTCTTTCAAACCCAAGGGAGGGGCCAGCTCTGGACATTCCCTTTGAGTTTCTCCCAGCCAGTATGACTGAGATGGAAGAGGTGGCAACTCAGATATACTATCTCCCCCCCCCAACTCATTTCCCCCCACTCACTTGGGGGTGTTGGTAAAATCGTATCATCAACTCTTGGGGAAGGTGATAAAGCAAAGCAAAGCAGCTTTATTTATATACTGCTTCATATCGCGCTATGGGATGTCTAAGTGGTTTACAACTGTAAGCTCATTGCCCCCCAACAGCTGGGTACTCATTTTAGCGACCTCGCAAGGATGCAGGCCTGAGTCTAGCCTGAGCCCTGGCTAGTATTGAACTCGCAACCTTGTGGTCTATGAGTGAGTGGCTGCAGTAAAGGCATTTAACCACTGCGCCACCAGTGCTCCCCCCCCAATAATATTTCTGTTGATAGTGCAACAGTACAAGATGACTTGGGGTGGGCACCTGAAGCAGGGTGAGGCCCTTAACCAGAGAAGGCCCTGGACTGTTTGCTCCAATTGTTCCATGGATAATACATTTTTGCATGCTTTTCCTTTCTCATAGGATTCTGGAGGGGGGGATTAGGGTCAGTGTGCTGAGCAGAAAGGCATAAAAAAGTGGCTTGATCCTGCTTTTTCTGAAAGTGGGTCAAACCCTGCTTTCTGCATGACCCCCTCCCAAGGCGGGCTGAATGTACAGATGGAGCATTTCACATGTGACTGTGTGGCCAATTTTGGGTAATTTGTTTTGTTGCTTCCGCACCGTACATGTCCACTGTTGTATGAACACACTGCCAGTGATTTCCAAGTACCTTCCATGTTTGCCTAGATGACATCTCATTAGATGGTAGCACCTTTGATTGGCCACACAGTTGCATGTGCAATACTCCACCTGTACATGGCATATTGGCAAAGCACATTCACAGAGGCCCTCCCATACATGCCACCTTCATCCCCCTTCATCCTGTGGCCCCCTGTTGGACTGTGGTTTGTGTATATTATAATTACATCCATTGGAGTTGTCGCACTTTCATTTCTTTGCGTGGTCGCAGCCTCGCATTCATGTCAGGGCGTTTATATGCAGGTACAATGATGTACATCTACTCTAAGCCAAACTATCCTAGGTTCTGTTTGCTCTGGTTTTTAGCCCTGGAGTGCGGCTTCAATCGGGTTTCCGACCACTTTGGAGGAGGTGTGTGTCATCTAAACACTCCACCTTAAATGCATTTGGAAACCACTCTGTTTGGCCTGTTAGTTCCCCCCCGGTGTTGCAGTTGCCCTGGAATACTGGCGTATAAATGGGTGTGTTTGTACCAGCGTGATGAAATTTTTGTTTTTGTTAAAGTAACAGATATGTGAGTGTAATCACATTGATAGAAATCAGGAGCAATATCTATCATACTGATAGAAATCAAGAGCACTATGATAGAGCTAAGCTGGAGTTTTAAAGCAGCTATAAAATAAAGTGGAATTTGTGCCAATTAAATGGCACAGAACATTTAAGAGCAACTGTTGAAGGCGCCTGCTATAAAATAACCAGTAAAAACTGAGTGAAAAAGTAGATAGTGGGTCTGGTTTGCTATCTTTGAGACTCCCATCATATACCATTCTTGCATTCATCAAATTGTTGATACATTTTTCCATTTAGAAGGAAAGTTTGTCTCTTAAAACTGGTTGTGAAGGACCTTATGAAATACTCTGTTTTCCCAGTAACTTTCAGGAGAATTTATTTTGCCTAAAACATTTTTATACCTTCCCACAGTTTGACAGTGTAATGTAATTCCTCTATTTTTAGGCATCTTCATCCTTAAAATCCAGTTGATGTTATGGTGGTGCTGATACAGTTTGAAATTGAGAAAATCTTGGACAGAAATGGCCCGTAGAAAAAAGCCATCTCCATTTCTTAATTGATTGTTTTTATGTTGTGCCAGTAAAAAACATTTACTCATTCTGGCTGGCAGATGTAACAGAAGGAGCAGATGTATCCTGTCATTATATTATGTAGCTGCTACTAAATAAATTCATATTCCAAATTAAATACTGTTTATAAGGAAAGCAGATGGTTTTTCTGCATTTTATAAATATTGAGTGTTTGAAGGACCACAGGGAAATAAAAACAAGTAACTGATGTTCTTTGATTCTTAAATCCATACTGTAGAAATTAGGGACTTCAACCATGTAAATTCCTCTAATAATCCAGAATTTGTTTTTAAGAATGTGGATGGGTTGAAGGAGGGCCCTGTAGAGTGAAGTACTATTTTGGAATACTGTTTTGCAATTTAGTATCTGTCCTGGTTCATAGCTGCTGTGTTGGTATCCCATTAAAACCAAGCTGAAATCAGGTGTGTATATGTAACACAAATAATACCCTTTAGAGAAAAGCATCAGTTGAAGAATTCTCAGCTATCTCCTGTCTGAAAGCATGAAGAAAAATGCTAAGTTCTAATACTGAAAGAGTATTTATAAAGTGTTCAGGTAAAAGAAAAAGAGGTAGAGTGAAAGCCATCCTTTTTTGCTTAGACATGATATGGGGAAGATGTGGTTGCATGTAGTTGTCAGTGTAAAGTCATCTGCAGTGTAATTTCATATGTAATAAAAAGCAGAAGTCTTATGAATGCAGTCCTATGCTGTCTATACTTGCATCATTTTTATCTTTGGCTCTGTGTACAATTGCTTGTAGCCCCCAATTGACATTCCCTGTGGGTCAGCAGTCCTTCAATATGCAAAACATCCCCAACCTTCAGCTTAAAGTAAGACGTCTATATGTAATTAAGAAAGCATCATTATTTTCCAACTTTACCATTCTGAAACTGTAGTTTTAAGTATTGACCACAGTAGGACATGTGAGTCAGCAAATTTTGAACAGTGACTTTCCTCTGTCTTCATGAAAAGGAGGCTTTGTGTATTTGCCTAGGTCTTACCTTTTTCTTTTTCTCTGCATAAATTTGGAATATGTTAAGTGTTAACAAATTCTGCAGTGTATCTGCTGTTAGATTTTAGTGCATTCTGAGATTCTTGAAGTGCCCACCTTAAGGAAAGCAACATATAAATTTAAATTCTAACCTAGTTCTAATCTTCTTTGAGTTACCTTGTTGATCAAGAAAGACAGTATTTAAGCTTATAGGTCTGCGAAGGAACTTAAGGAAGCTCATAAAAGAAAAGTTTCCTATAATCTCTTGTTGCCTCATCTTATACAGTGGGATGGAGCTGAAGGGGATAGAGAGAACTGCCTCAGCTTGGGTTGAACCCAATTTGATATTGAGCAATTTCCCCTTATTTCATACAAGTCAAGAAGGTACCCTCCCTGATGGAACTTTTAAAGAAGATGCTGTGGACTGAGGAGACAGTGAGAAGCATTCCTTTAAATTAATGTATCTTAGCATTCGAGCTATCACTATAAAACTTTAAACAAATTTAAATGTGCTCAAGAAAGAAAAGAAGAAGCCCCCTTGTAAGGGGGAAGAACAACAAACAGAAAAATTAAGGTGTCAAGAACAATGTACATTAATTTTACAGGTGTTGTTGGACTATATATGAGAAGATTTTCAGAAATCTGCAAGGAAAAAGAGCCAGTCATACAAAATAGTTGTACAAGTGCTATAAACCATTTCTTGGAAAGGCTGCCCTAAGAAGTCTCTTTCATGTGGATATTGGTTGTGCTGATCTGAACTCTAATATGGTTGTCCAAGTTGAGCAGATATGTATGTGGAAGCATCCTAACTTCAGGACTATTAGTACTTGTACACTACAGGTGATTAATAGTAGCTCAGCATTATAATAAACAGAGTTGGTATGTTTAGAGAAAAATGGGATGTATTTTCCTAAAAATAGCAAGAATTATTTGGGCACTTTAAATATTACTTTTTCTGAGTTATTGATTTGGTTTCAGACTTTCATAGTAAGTTATTCTACTGTGAGTTGTGCTGCTTTTGCTAGCTGATTTTCCAACTGAAGTCCTGTGCCGTGGAGTGAGCATCATTAAACCCAGCATGACAGATGTCTAATGATTAATTCCAGGCTGCTAAAGTGACAAAAGTCGCTCTCAAATATCCTTTAAGTAACTTAATCCATTTTTCTCTTTTTAGGCTCTGTTGAAATGACCGAAGCCTATCTTGTGAGGGACATTTTATACGTCTTCCAAGGAATAGATGGCAAAACCATTAAAATGTCCAATTCAGAAAACTGTTACAAAGTCGATGGGAAGGTACAGTGCAGTGATCTTTGCACTTGGTGCACTTGGCAGCGCACAGCAAGAAAGAGTTTGAATTTCAATATCTACAGTCTTTCTGTTTCTGGTTTTAATGAGGACTATCTTTGATTTCTTATAATTTCTTATTTATTTTCATTTTTAAATATAATATCCCCTTTCTGTCATTATTGACATCTAGAATGGTTGTAATAAAAACAATGTACCATTACAAATAACATATACATATCAAAAGTGCACTGTATACACTAGCCTTTTCCAGCCCAGTGCCCTATAACTACTTTGGACTACAACTCCCACCATCCCTGTTAGTGGGAATGGTGAAAGTTGTAATCTACAATGTGTTAAAGACATGAGAGAGAAATCCTAGCGTGCACAGCTTAATGCCAAAAGATGTGAAAAATAGATCTCAAGGCAGTAGTTAAAAATACTATCCAAACCAATATTATATACAACATCTCTTAACTACTCCTTGCATCCCGCCCCAAAAAAACCTTGCAGAAAATTTAGGGCCTTTGCAGACTGCTAGAAATAGTGCAAATTGAGTCCACTTTAACTGCCCTGGCTCAGTGCTAGGGAATCATGGGAATTGTATTTTTTTCTGAGACATTGAGCCTTCTCTGTCAGAGAGCTCTGGTGCCACAATAAACTACAGTTCACATGATTCCCTAGCATTGAGTCAGGGCAGTTAAAGTAGACTCAGTTTGCACTATTGCTGGCAGTCTGCAAAGGCCCTTAGTCAGGTTTCCCATCCAGAGCTACTTGGCACTGTAAATGATAGCAACAAAGGTGTCTCTACCTTGGGAAGAAGCTGAGCTACTGCACCACAACAGCCAGATAAAGATCTTTTTCTTTCTCCACTATTTACCTACTGAATATCCACAGACAAGGACACCAGACAAAAACTTCCAACAATCAACTTCAGCTTTTTGGTAGATTTGTATGGAATTACTTGATACTTTCAGTAACTTCCCTGGCTGCAGACCATTTGTACAGATCTAGATGAAAATTGCCAAAAAGAGAAAGGCAAGATAAAAGATGGATGAGGCTTGTGGGATGTATGTGATGCTCAGATCTCCTTCATCTTCCCTGATGCCCTTTTACTCTAAACCCCCCTCCCCATTATTATTTGCATCCCAGAAAACCTTTGGAGCATTCAGGTTGCCACTTAAATGTAATCCTTCTGAGTCACTTCTCTGGGATGGGGCTTGGAGGTACTGTTTTACAGTGGCTCCATTCTTTCTTGGAAGGGCATTCTCAGAAGGTGGTGCTGGGGGATTCTTGTTCGATCTCTTGGCTATTGGTTTGTGGGGTCCCTCAGGGCTCAGTCCTGTCCTTTATGCTTTTTTAACATCTACATGAAACTGCTGGAGAGGTCATCTGTAGTTTTGGAGTAATGTGTCACCTGTATGCTGATGATACCCTCTCTATCACTCCTTTCCACCTAATTCATAGGAAGCTGTTTCTCTCTGAAACTGGTGTTGGTCCACTGGCAAGGGCAAACAAATTGAAGCTTAATCCAGACAAGACAGAGGTACTCTTGGTCAGTCGAAAGACAGATCCGGGAATAGTGATTTAGCTTGTGTTAGATGGGGTTACATTCTCCCTGAAAGCTCAGGTTTATAGTTTGTGGGTACTTCTGGATTCAGTGCTGAGCTTGGAAGCCCAGGTTTCAGTGTTGACCAGGAGTGCTTTTGCATAGCTAAAACATGTGCGCCAACTGTTCCCATTCCTGGAGAAGTCAGATATGGCCACGGTGGTACATGCCTTGGTTGCATCCTGTCTGGATAGGGCTGCCTTTGAAAAGTGCTCAGAAACTTCAGTTGGTCTAAAGAGCAGCAGCCAGGCTGTTAATGGAGCTGGCTACAGGGAGCCTACAACTCCCTTGTTGCAACAGCTCCATCAGCTGCCAGTTCGTTTCTAAGCACAATTCAGAGTGCTAGTTTTGACCTATGTAGCCCTGTATGGCTTGGGTCCAGGCTATTTGAAGGATGGTATCTCCCTATACGAGCCCCCAGAGTATTGAGATCATCTGGAGAGGCCCTTCTCTCTGTCCCACCAGCCTCTCAGGTGTGTTTGGTGGGAACAAGAGAGAGGGCCTGCTCAGTGGCTACTCCCAAGCTTTGGAACTCCCTCCCTAGGGAGGCCAGGATGGTTCCATCCCTGCTATCCTTCACGTAAATAGTAAAGGCATTATTGTGTTGGCAGGCCTTTGCAAATTGATAAGATCTGGGAATATTGTGCTGTTTAAAATTTTAAGGTTTGTATTGTAATATTTTAGCTCATAACTGTTTTAACTTTTAAAATGGCTTAATTGTTTCTAAAATTTTATATTTATACATTTTAATGTTGGACTGTTTTTAAATTGTTTTGTTTTAAATCTGCTGTTTGCCGCCTTGAGTCTCTATATTGTGAGAGAGGTGGGATATAAGAAAATGTAATAAAAGGGAGAGAAGCCATGAGTGATGGTGTGAGGAGCTGAGATCGTATTCTCATGAAAGCCAAAGCTTAATAAGCGAAAGAATTTCTTCTACATGGAATAAAGACTGTGAACAATTATAATTAAACAAATTGGAATGTGAATAGAATAGAATGAACTTGCTAATTAAGGATTTAATGAGAAGAAAGATAAATAAGTGACATTTTTGTTTTCAGCAATTGCCGGCTGGTTGTCTGCTAAGCTGATTGGAAGTTAAGATTTATAAAACAAGAGCAAAGTAAAACAGTTAAAAATAAATGTATCAGATTGCGTGGGATTTGAATAATAGATATATTGAAATATTACTAAAAGAACAAACAGAGTGAAAAATATAATAAACTGTATGTCAGCAATTTGAGACACAATATTGATTAGAAGTTGGTAGATGTCCAAAAATAAAAAAGACAACTGACACAGTTTTAAGTTGGAAGAAACAATCTGTACATCCATCAGACAAAGCATATGCACGTTTAAGAAGAGTAAACTCACAAGAGAATTTTGAAGCCCATAATAAAGAAATACAAAAAGCTACATTTGGTTTCATTGGTACAGTGCAAAAAGCCGGAACTAAGTCTAAAGTTCCAGGCACCCAGCGAGGCAGTGAAGATAGCAAAGGGGATGAAATGAAAATGTGGTTCTTGCAGGTGTTAACAGAAAATCAAGTCAAAAGCAATGAGGCTTTTAAAGAGACAATTATTAAAAATAATGGAACATTATCAGAGACAATAACTAATAAAATTATGGATGAAATAAATAAATCTATTCAGATTATTTAAAAAGAAATTGAAAGAGTGATAAACCAGCTGTATTCAAATAACATGGTAATGGTAAACAATGGACTAACTGAACACATTCAAATTTCTAGAGGTACAAGACAAGGCTGCCTTTTCTTCCCGATCTTATTTGCAATGATCATTGAAATTTTGGCAAATGTTATTAGGCAGGATGAACATTTGGAAGGAATTAGGATTAGAAAACTGAATTAAGATAAGTCAATTTGCTGATGATACCCTATTGACAATTAAAGATCTATTAAAAATGGATAGAGTAAAAAGACATTTAAAGGAATTTGGGGAAATATCAGGCTTACAGGTAAACTGGAATAAATTGGAGTTAATGCTCTTTAATTATACTAAAATAAAAGAACAGTATTTCCTAAAGGATAAAATAATAGATATTAAATTAAAAGATGCAATTATATATTTAGGAATAAATATTACAAAAAAATTACAAAAATTGGAGGAACAAAATTATAATAAATTAACAGAAATTAAAAGGGAATCAGAAGATTATAAAAAATATTAAATTATCGTGTTTTGGCAGAATTGCATTAGTAAAAATGAAAATTTTCCTAAGATTTTTTTTGTTCCGGATGTTACCAATGCAGATAATAGAAGCAGAAATGAAAAAGTGGGAAATATTAGTGAATATTTTTTGTAATGGGCATAAAAAAGTGAGGATTAATAAAATATACTGGTACAAATCCCAAAAAGATGGAGGATTGGGTCTTCCAAATTTAAAATGGTATTATAGCACAAATCAATTGAGATATATTATAGATGGAATTATAGAGAATGGGGAATTAGAGATGGAAACAATAGAAATAGAGAAAAAACTGGATAAAAGGGACTTTATCATGAAAGAAATGAAAGACATAGAAAACCTCTTATTAAAGAATTTATAGGAGATTTTT
>JAIPUX010001232.1:59990650-60016945 GCA_020142125.1 Phrynosoma platyrhinos | reverse complement strand
CCTTTCAAGCAATGTTGGGTTCATGGACTCAGGAAGATTGTATCCCTAAAGCAGGGCTTCCAACTTTTTTGACTTGCAGAGTCCTTATTTCTCTGGCGGAGTCCCTAAGAGGCCTGCCCTATGGCTTAAAAATTAATGGTGTTTAGGAATATGTATAAGAATATATTCCAATTCTTTAATTTCATTCAATAATTATTTCTTCCATTTCCTAGAGTGGCCATGGAGCACCTGGCTCCATGGAGAACCCCTGCCCTAAAATAATGAAGTAACTCCTGGTTCAGAAACACCCATTGTGATTATGGTGAAGAAAGGTCAGAGAGGAGGCCACATATTGCTATATGATTTCAGTGCATCTAATCTAAATACTGTATGACTAAATCTCTGTGTAGATGCGCAAAGTGAGAATATTCCTTGAAGAGGAGTACTTCCTTTCTCTTGCACATAGTTTTTTCCCTAAACATTTAATAATTTTTAAGAAAAATATTAACAGTGGTTGAAGAGTCTCAACATTTTTATCGTTCAGCCACTTTGAAATATAATAGTTAAACTTGGGTTTATAGAATTTATGGTAAATGACATTGTCTTACATAGGTAAAATGTAATATATATAGTTATTACAACCTGAGATGTGTCCAAAGAATCATGAGGTTTTCTTGGCAGGATTTATTCAAAGGAAGTTTGCCAAGTATAGCATCCTGTTTTTATATTTTTAATATGTTAAAATAAATAATTGAATATACATAATATTTATGCTTCTTTTTTTAAAAAAAGTATTACATTTTTTCCTCAGTTCTTTGTAGCTTCAGACCCCACAGTAAAAACAGATCGGTTGTGGCATGACAAATACACATTGAGAAAATCAATGATTCCTTCTTTTATTACAATGGATCACTCAAGAAAGGTATGGAGAAAAATTGCCTTTTTCGTATTATATTAAATTTGCCTTTTACAGTGATTTATATAATTGACATACAAGTTCAAAGAGCATGTTAAGTTCTGTAGACTGCATTCAACACTTACTTGTATAGCAATGTTGTTGTGTTAAAAAGAACACAAATAGCCCTTTACTTATAATAACTGGCCAGACCATCCTTGCAATTCATGAGGATCAAAACACCACCATTAAACTGAGCTTGATGCCCCATGTGCTTTGTCTGCTGTGAACTCACATCATAGCTGTGTTAAATGATATGTCTCTAACCTATCAAGTCAGTCCATCAACTGTGGTGTAGCAAAATATTTCAAATGTGTGGTTTAGGGTGGGAAAATTATATTGCAATTCTTTTAGATATGAAGAATTTGTTTAATCACTGTCTTAGGATGTGCTGTGGTAAGCAGTACTAGTCATAAGCAAGTGTATGTGCTTATTTTGATTTCTAGGCTTTGTCTTCAGTAACTGATATGTACTTGCTTAAAATATTTTTCCCCTACTTGTAAAATCTTTTTAGCAATAACTTTTGAAAATGCCTTACATTTATATTTAGGTTCTCCTAATTGGAAAATCCATAAACTTCTTACATCAAGTTTGTCATGACCAGAGTCCAGCGTCAAAGATGATAGCTGTGGCCAAAGCTGGAGATTCTCCAAAGGATGGTATGAACTTAGAATAAGATTACTGTATCCTGTCTGGTCTTGGAAGCTAATGCATGAGTATATATGGCCAGGGTCAGCTCTGATTAGTACTTGGATGGGAGACAGCCAAGGAATACCAGGTGCTGTAGACTATATTTCAGAAGAAGGAACTGACAATGCCACCTCTGAGTATTCCTTGTCTAAGAAAACTTTATGAAATTCATGATGTCACCATAGGTTGACAGGTGACTCAAAGGTACATGGATACCTTCATGGTACAGAGGCACCATAGCTCTCTGTCAGAGAAGGCTAAATATCTCACAAAACTACAATTCTCAGAATTCCCTAGCATTGACCTAGGGTGGTTCAAGTAGTCTCAAACTGGATTATTTCTGCATTTTGTTTTGGACTGGCATGACTAGCTCAAGGTCACATAGTGAGTTTCTATTGCTGACCAGGTATCCAATTTGTAACACCTTTCAGACTAATTGAAAGAAAGATGTTGACAACATGAGCTTTCATAGACTTAAGTCTACTGTACTTCCACAG
This sequence comes from Phrynosoma platyrhinos, assembly GCA_020142125.1. Taxonomy (NCBI): domain Eukaryota; kingdom Metazoa; phylum Chordata; class Lepidosauria; order Squamata; family Phrynosomatidae; genus Phrynosoma; species Phrynosoma platyrhinos. The sequence goes on along the minus strand of JAIPUX010001232.1, from coordinate 60,014,824 downwards.
ATGCATTTGGTATATGGTGTGTGATGTGTGATGTTTGGTAGAGACAAAAAGAATGTACTAGCAAGAATTAAAGTACAAATTGAGTCTCCCTTATCTGATGAAATACTTGGGACCAGAAGTGTTTTAGATTTTGGATTTTTAAAATTTTTTTGGAATAACTGTATATACATATACATACATAATGCGATATCTTGGAGTGAGACCCAAGTCTAAACATTAAATTAATGTATGTTTCAAATGCACCTTATACATATAGCCTGAAAGTAATTTTATGATTAATAATTTTGTGCAGGAAACAAAGTTTGTATATATTGAACTGTCAGAAAGCAAAGATCTCACAACTAGCTTAGCCAACCTTGAAAACAATTTTGGTTTTTGGAGTATTTTGGATTTCAGAATTCTGGATAAGGAAGACTCAACCTATACAGCCTTAACTCGTCTCAAAAAAGGAACCATCTCCTTCTCTGAGTAGAGTGGCCAGAGGCAAGAGCTTAGTCCATCATGGGAGAACCTAAAAGAAGCACTAATCCCCTCTACTCTTGGCACTCCTTTGAGCAGAAGCTCGAAAGAGCTGCCAGTATTTTCATGCCCAGGCATTCAAAAAGGCCAGAAGTGGCACTACGATGGAGAGAGTAGAGGGGTCAATGCTTCTTTTAGATACTAAGCACTCATTTTGCCACTCTGCTCAGAGAACAGGATGGTTCCTTTTTTGAGATGAGTTAAAGTGCAGTACTTGGTTAAATTGACCCTGGTTTTGTGGGTTAATTTTTTTGACTAAAATTTCTAGACTTATCCAGAAGGAGAGACATTAATTCAAACAGTGCAGTTGTTTTCCTTACTAAAATGATGAGAGCTTAGGCTTTATTATATCATTACATCTTCTGAGGCTGCAGAACTGTGCATACTTACTGGAGATAAGCCCCAGTGAGATCCATGATACTTGTTTCTAAGTAAACACATAGTGTTGCTGTGCATATTAACCATAGTTTAAACATGTTTTGGCTGGAGAAAAGCCAGCTACTTAAAAAAAATTCAGCAACTCAGTTCCAGTTGCTTATGTCCCAGGCATCAAATAAGAAGAAATTATATCTCAATAGGTAAAGATGCATTTTTGCTAGTTCTGTTGTATTTAACTAAATACTTGCATAGAAGTCACTTTTGTATACAGTTGGCTCTCCACATTTGTGGGTTTAACATTTGTGGATTTGATTGTTCACGAGTTTGTCTGAAGGACAACCATGCCCTCCCCACGGCTGGGAAAGGCGTGCTGGCGCTGCTGCTGCTCCTCCTTCCTGGGCTTTTCCCCTGGGGATGGAGCAGCTGGGAAGGATGCATATGTACTCCTCCTCCTCCATCCTGGGTTTTTCCCCTGGGGAAAAAGCACAGGACAGAAGCAAGGAAGGGTGCATGTGCACTCCTCCTCCTCCCCATTCTATGTCACAGGCTTTTTTCCCTGAGGAAAAGGCCCAGGATGGAGCAGCTGGGAAGGGCACATGCACACTCCTCCTCCTCCCTTCTGTTGACTCACTTGCCCAGCCACTACCTGCAGCCGTAGGAAGGCAGCTGGCTGAGCAGGCAGGGCAGTGGAGAAGGCAGGGGAGCCCCCCTCCATTCCCACCCCCCCTGCACTGAGTGACACTAGGCCTGGGGTACTACAGGCTGTGCATATTCATGTTATTTCCACTTTCATGGGGGTCTTGTGCCCCTAACCCCTGCAAATGTGGAGGGCAGACTGTAGTATGGTGCTATAAGGGACAGCATTCTAATCATTTAAAGTATAGGATATTTTTCCTTTTCAATATACCATTTCCTTTTCAATATGCCATTTATTGGATTTGGTTGTGTGCTTCATGTTGGCATGCAGTTACTGTGTATGGTTACTTGGCATTAAATCCTGTTGTCTTAAATGTACAACAATGTGACAATTTCAAACTGAGTACAAAGATATTCATATAGTTCAAGTATATGAAATAGTTACTGTAGCCTTCATGTTGCCAAAATATTTTATTTATTAAAGAATAAAGGAATTTAGAATTGAAAATCTGCGTATGAGTCACTAATAAGTACATTCTCTTGCTTACCAAGCAATGATTACATTACTTGAAAGTGCCAAGCTGATTTTACAGAGCTCATGTTGGGTATTGACACATTAATTTTAGTTTTCTTGCATTTTGGAACAGTATTGAAGAATACACATTTCCAGTATTGGTAACTCCTGCTTTTTTTAATTTATTTATAACAGCTGCTGAAATGTTCACAGATCTGGAAAATGCATTTCAGGGAAAAATAGATGCTGCATATTTTGAGACCAGTAAATACTTGCTGGATGTTCTCAATAAAAAGTACAATTTACTGGAGCACATGCAGGCCATGAGGCGCTACTTACTTCTCGGTCAAGGAGATTTTATTAGGCACTTAATGGACTTGCTTAAGTAAGTAATTACAGTTTGTGATCTTACTCATTGTCAGTATGTAGAGAGGAATCTTGTAGCACCATTGAGACGAACTGAAAGAAGCTGACAGTGGGAGCTTTTGTAGACTTAAGTCTACTTCCTCAGATGCTTTTGAGTATGAAAGCTCATGCTGCCGATTTCTTTCTTTCAGTTAGTTTAAAAGGTGCTACAGGACCTCTCTACATACTGATTCTAATGAATTTTACTCATTTTCAGTATTTGTACTAGAGCAGGAAATTAATTGATATCTATAACAGACTGAAATTCATAACAGAGTTGTATTCAGTTTGTAGTCTAATAGTGACATGCTCTATTAAAATACAGTTGTAATGACTGTGTTAATACATTTGTTATTGTGTTGCAGTTTTTTTTAAATTTCAGACTGGATTAATCAGTGATCTTCTGATTTCATATTAGATAACATTTTACCCTTTTAATTACTAAGTGGAACAAAAATGTCAAATGTTGGAAAAAATGGTCTGTTCTCTTGTTTTCTGTTTTGTTAAAGGCCTTCCATTCTTCATGGCCACAAACCTATTAGAAACAAATACCCTGTTTATTGATTTATTAAACATACGTCCCATCTTTCCACTAAAAATACTGGTCAGAGTAGAATTCTACTTTCTGAAGTTGTATACCAAGGCTGAGAACAAATTGAATAAATACCTGCTTTCTTTGTCACTTACAAGTAGTGTCAGTCAGAACTTCTGCAAAAAACTGTAGTTTTCTCAGGCTTTTCTTGGTTCTTTTCTACCTACTCCTATTTCCCTTTCTTTTGTGCTTTGACTTCTTAGATTTTGAACTAAGAAGGCGGAATGGTTGCATTATTTTTTAATAGGTATGCAATACCTGTTAATTTTTAATGACCTTAGCATGCTTGCTACCAACTACACCCTGGCCCTCAAGAAGAATGGTCTGCTCTGTATCTTTTGTTCCATCTGTTAACCAGGCATTCTGTACTTGTATACATGGATGTGTGTGTTCGTTTGTGTAGAAAGAGAGTTTTGCGTGTGGTGGTAGGGTTCACATCCTTTACACATTTCATTCCTGTGGATTTTCAAACGTGTGCATTGTGACATTATGTATAGATTTGCAGATGTCTTCCATTACACCTTTGTTTCTTTGACCAATGTGTGCAGTCTGGATGGTAGAACCTGATAGTCACAGCCCCACCAATACAAAATGGAAATCTCGTATACATGGTATTTTAGAGACATGGTTAGAACTTATTGATTCATTTATTAAAATTGTTATATCTCACTCTGTATCATGGGATGTCAGCGTGGCATACAAGCAAAATCAATTTAAGCAGTTTAAAACAAGTTAGAATATAAAACAATAAAAATAATTTAAATAGACAAAAATGTTTTAAAAATTAAGTTAAAATTATTTAAAAGCTTTAGGAAGAAAACTATATGCATATACGTTTTGGAACAGAGAAATCAGGACCCAAAGGCAACTTGGTGCTGGAATGAAACAAACATTGGTGCTGGTCAGGCCTCCAAGTAATGGCATTACCCTGGCAGGGCACCACAACAGAGAAATTCCTGTCCAATGTTCTCCCACAATATTTTTTTCCCCACTGCTGGGAGATATAGGAAGAGCCTTTCCATCAAATCTCAGTCCTTGTGTTCACAGTAGTGGCCAGATGCTTTGTAGATCTGGCTTGCAGATGTCCTTCAGATCTAGCTAGATTTGGTGGAGGTCAGGACTAGTGGGGATCTTCTCTCTGTGTTGCGCTGCATGTAGGAGAGGTGATGGAACATGCCGGTTGTCTGTTGTTTTGGGAAAACAATAGTTAGGGGTCATTAGATTTAATTTTGTTAATAATAAGCATAGACCTAAAATATCAAGTTGGTATCACAAAGGTATTAGTTCTTTTTGTCTTTTCCTTGTCTATAGTCTAAAAGCATGAGGAACATACATTCAGAAATTAAACTTTACTGTAGCTTTAGCTATTCAGCAGCTGCTGACATGGAAATAATATTTTAAAAATAGAATGTGAAGATTCCTTTGATGAATATATGAAAATACTTTTGCACTTATAGATACAGGCTTTAGACTCCTGGTTCCTGTACTTCAGCACCTATATATGTTTCCTCCGATGCCATATTTTTAAAAAACATCTTAGACTTTCCCTCAGGATGGAGCTTGAAAAATATAATGGTAGGCTTCCTACATATCACATTCCTTTGCCTCTGCAGTCATATTTTTTTATTATAAAACATTCTGTGTGCTTACCAGACATCAAAGAAATGTCTGTTTATCCAGGAACTGATTTGATGCAATGTCTCTCTACAGTGAAGTACCATAGAATAATGAGGAGGCATGGCATTGCTATAATGCTTGGTGTGTCAAGGAGTCAGGGCTCACATTTTAGTAGGCCAAAGTATCCTTTTCATGATTTTTTCATGTATCATTTTAGGTATGTGAAGAATATTAGCTTGGACCTCTCAGTTTTCTAATGCAAAAGGACATTTTCCAGGCTGTGTAGATAGAATTTAAACTGAAGCACCAAAGACACTTGCTAAAAGGCACTTGTTGAAAGATACAGCTTTCAGATGTATGTATATTTTAAAATGTGGGATTACTAAAATCTTTCAAGCATGACTGACATTTGGTTTAAACCAGAGTAGGCAACTCTTCAGAGAGGACAGTACATTGATGGTACACCAGAAGTGACATAACATATGGTTCCTGTTATGGCTGGGTTGTGGATGATTTTAAAAGTTGGGAAGGCAAGGAGTGAAAAGGAATCAAGGCATCGTGTTTGTGTATGGCTTTGGTCTATGAGGGGAGTGCTAGATCTTTAGAGGACTCACCCAAGCTTCAAACAGTATTTTTTAGTTAAATAGGCAGTGTTAGTCTCCCATCATTGTTACACCCTTCCTCCAATAGAAGAATTGTCAGCAGTGTAGAAGTGCTTTTTCCTTCTTGCCCAAAATCAGCCAGTTTCATTACTGTAGTTGTAGTGGTGGTGGGGACAGTACTGCTGATTTCACCACCAATAACTGTTTTGTGGGAGACACTTTCTTGGGTCCTTGGACACACAATACAGTCGCCCCTTCATGTCCGTGGACTTGAAATCTGCGGACTTGGAAATCTGCGGAGGGACAATCTGCTGCCATATTTAAAATATAAGCTATATTTCCCCCGATGATCCAGTAATGGCGTTACTCGTGAAATAAAACAGTCCATGAGTTCAAATAATCAAACCAAAGTAGAGTTATGAATACATAACTGAATGTAGTAAAAGTTATTTTCAACAAGTTTCAACAAGATTTCTTTGTAAAGATTATTTAGTAATAATGTAGATGTTACCAAATATTTGAAAAGCTGGATATGTTAAATGGTTCCTAACATTAACCAGCCTTTAGCAAATTACTCTGTCTCGTTGAGTACTTAGCTGATTATTTTCTTTTTTGTTCTGCTTCTGTATACTACACTACGGTTTCCAAAGACTACTTCAATCTGGTTTGGCCACCACTGTTGCCTCAGATTTGCTATATCCTGCAGGTCATAGGAATTGCTTGAATCTGAGCCATTAGCGGGGTTTCTTCTGGCAGACCCCCTCTGTTTTCTGCCAGTTCCAAACCACTTTTGTCAATATGGATCCTGATCTTAAATATTCTCCAGCTAAATCTTTCCAGTCAGTCAGAACATTAGTGGTTAGAATTCCATTCACCCCCAGGTTCAAGAAAGGACCACAGAAAGGTCTCAATCCAACTAACTACAATTTACCACCACCTAATTCTAGCCATCTATATAAAGGCAGTAATCTCTCCTCTCATAAAGCCAGGTTTTGCTTACCATAGCTACAGTATAGCTGTTTTAAATGTTTCTTTGTTTGTTTTTGGCAGTCTGCTACCCTTACATTTCAAGTGTAACCTTTCTTGATAAAAGATCCTGTTTTTTCTCATTTTACTTCTGTTCCTATTTCAAAACGAAGCACATCAACACATTTAACTCTGTCTTTAGTTAATAATAGTTCTTTCACATAAAAACTTTGAACATAAAAACATAACATACAGCATATTGATAGCTTATCATTCAAAAAGAATAATCTGAAATAGATTACTTTTATCTATTGTACTAGTAGCTGAACAACCACTAGACAATTGTGTTACTGTAAACCAGTTCAGGATTTTTAAATGGGAAGTGATGTATGTATGTATGTATAAATAAATAAATAAAATGACTACAATTATCTATTTTATATTTGTCACTTCAGGCCAGAGCTTGCAAGACCAGCAACCACTTTATATCAGCATAATCTGACAGGAATCCTTGAAACAGCTGTCAGGGCAACAAATGCACAGTTTGATAATCCTGAAATCCTCAAACGCTTGGATGTCAGACTTTTGGAGGTACTTCTGAGCTTTTTTTTGGTGTCTTATGGGAGTGTTTGTTTTAATTTTTAAAAAGTAGCTAATATTGACTTCAAGGTCAGCATCTTAAAACAGTATCAGCTTTCATATTGAACCGGATTGTCTTCCTTGCCAATAGAATACAACAAAAATCCAAAATCCACAGAAGAGTGATATTGATACTTTTATTGGCTAACCAAAATAAACAAAATACATCATGCAAGCTTTCAAAACTCCACTGCCTTCTTCATCAAGCAAATGATGCTAAAAATCTTACAGGAGAAGAAAAGTGACCGTGTTAGAGTCACGCGCGTACATTTTGCATCAGAGATTGTTTCTGTTGGAATTCAGTTGGTCAGTGCAGGCAGAAGTCAGTCAGTAAAGTAGTTTGTCTCGGGATACAGGCTGCCTCTGTCCTTTGTGAAGCTGGATCCCCCTTTCTTATGTAGAGAACATTGAATTTCTGAGGAAATCATGATCCTTCCAGAACAACTGAACTACAGTAGAAACAATATTGTATACAAAATTGTGGACTGGGACTGTAGCATTATCACTTTTCTTCTGTATGATTTTAAAACTTTTTTTTTTTTTGCCTGACAAAGAAGCCAGTGGAGCTTCAAAAGCTTCTTCCATGATGTATTTTGTGCATTTTTGGTTGGCCAATAAAGATATTTTGCTTCATGGCCGACACAGCTACCCCTGAATATATTCCCTGCCAATGTAGTCTTTAATTATTTCTTAATTTTAAAATGAGCCCTGGTTAAATTACCTATAGATTGAATCGCTGGTAGATATTTGCATTTGTTTGTGTGATGATAAAAGTTAAGGCTAAAAATCTGAAAAGGATTAAGTACAATTATGCCTTCCAGTGGGCTAAAGGCAGGGCTGGAAGCCATGTCGCCCATAGGGCTCCCATCTCCTCAGAGAACTGTGCCTCCCTATAATTTGTGCTTCTTGGGGTGTGATTCTCTTTTAAAATAAGTTTTTTTTTTGGGGGGGGGGATACATCTTGTTTCAGGAAAAGCCAGAGCCAAGTTTGGAAAAACCTGAAGTGACCTTGTGATCTCTTCTACTTTTGACAGTGTGACTAGTGTCCAGGGGTGATGGAAAATGGCATACCCTCTGAAGTTGTCTACCCCTTACATTGAATTATGAACAAAGGTTGCAGTTCCACTGAATTTATTTTGCCAATATTTAGGAAACTGCTTTCTTACGTTTATGTGTCCACTCCCTGTGTTTCAAGCCACAGAGGTAGACTGCCCTCGGCAAGAGAGGGAGCAGATTTCCAAAATACCTCCCTTACTCTGTGTGCTGATAAGCTTTGTACATCACCTAGTTTAAGATTTGGGTCCCATGACCAATAACAAGGCAGGGTTAGTCATAATGTCACCCATGGATTGATTAAGCAACATTTCAATAGAATCATTGTTAATTCCTGTATTGCAGCTACCTTTTGTGAAATGGCTAAATTCAGTGGCTAAATGTAATTTAGTTATAGTGATACATTTATTTATATTTAAAGGTGTCTCCTGGTGATACGGGTTGGGATGTTTTCAGCTTAGACTATCATGTTGATGGGCCAATTGCAACGGTAAGGATATTTATTTCAGTTTGTCAATTTCCACCCCCCTCCCAACCACTTAGTTTGCTAAATACTTTGCTATTAAAATAGCATTTGTGCTTTTATAAGTGCACAATAAGAGGCTGCTTCATAACTTGGATGTACCCATTGTATTAAGAGTGCAGCCAAAATTTCAATTTTCCTAAATTATTAATGAGTGCTAAAATGCTACATTTTAAGATTTTCATTATTTGAGATAAATAATTCATTTGTACTGTCGGAGATTTTAGAAAGTACTTAATAAATGGATTTTCATTTTCATCCATTATTCTGAAACTGTAGCAACTAATTTGGGATAATTTGCAAGAACTGTAAAATGTATTTTAGGAGAACCTATTTGTACTCCTTAAATAAAATCTGATGTGTTGTATTCATTAAAACATGAGAAAATAGTGGCATCATTGTTCACAATGCTTTTACTATATAAAGAATAGCATTGCCTTTTGAACAAGATGTTAGGAATGAGAATTTGACCCAAGGGTATTGCCATCCATGGTTTAATGAAAGGAGGGTAATATCATTGTTTTATAATTCATTAATCCACTTTCTGTGCTTACTGCCCCTTCTAGTAAGTTGTGAGTTCAAAGCTGTGTAGCAGGGTTCTTTAATCTCTGTTGCATATTTGATGCTGGCTTTTGTTAAAATAAAGGGAAATGTGGTAGAAAGGGTTCCTGATAGGGGTTGTATGTAGTATGATATCCTTTAACAAACAAATACATTAATCAACAGAACTAGTGTACACATTAGAATATAAGCTTGAGCTAGAAGTTGAGACATATGAGGTGATGTTGCCCAGGAGGCTGAATTATGGACACGTGATGCCTGGATTCAATATCATCTTTCTCACAGACATACTGAAGGTCTTGGCCAAGATGCCTCTTCAACCTCAGTTGCCCACATATAAAAGATTTTGTTGTGAGAACAAATGAATTGTGAATCTGACATGAACTTTGTTTTTAAGGTGTTACAACATTTTGTTAAGGTCTCTAGAAAATGCAGAACATTTGGCTGGGGTGCATAAGAGTTGCTGCTATTCATTAAAGAGCAAGTCATAGGTTGTGTCCCTTTTCCTTGGTGCTATGTGGTTCCTGGTCTTAAACAGGAAGGAAGGTGAAAAGAAAAGAGGTTGGATTGATGAATATATAAGACAAGGACCTTTTGTGTAACAGCAGCTTGATTGTGGAGCTCCCTCCCAAGGGAAATCAGACCAGATTCAGTCCTGAGAGCTTTTGGCAGATAACCAAGATTGTATTTTTCCATGTCAACCTTGGCCAGCTTTAGGGTTGACATTTTGTTTTAATCTGTTTTCAAAGAAGGTTTTGTTTTTTGAAACTGATTTTTTTAAAAGAATTGTTTAGTCTGTTTTAAAGAATGATTTTACCTGTTGTAGATAGATGTGATAGTTCTGAAAGGTTAAGGGGCGATAACAAAAACACTTCTAATAAATAAATACAGGAAATCCAGCATTTTTAACTTTCTTAGTATGGCAGCCAACTTGAATCCTGAATGTGTGCATAATTTTAGTATGCACTTTCTCTTTAACTTAATGAGTTTTCAGTAAAATGTAGCTTTTTGTTCACTTTATTGATGAGACAGCAACATTAATGGGGTGTTGGGAGGAGGGAGTTCAGTTTAAGATGGTTTAAAGCATTATATTTGAGCTTTATCCTGACAGCTGCATCTCAGCCATGTGCCATAATGTAACAGCTTTTCTATTGAGTAAATCCTAGTCAGGTTAGATTTTGAAACCTGTGATGTTGAAATCAATAAGGTAGCATCAGGGGACGATTTAATATTTTCTTTAAAACAAGGGAGGTTTAATCTGCCCAACTCTACCATTAGTGTCACTATTTAGGAGTGAACCTGATCATGATTTGCAGCAGGAGCAGAATAATTCATCCTCTTCATACACCAAGCATCTTTTTGTTGAGTAAATTTCTATACACATAGATCCCTATACATATGGATACAATGTAGCTGATGTCATGCAGTTGGGTCAAAGTTTAGAGCAGAGGTTGGGAAACTGGAGCCCCTGGTTTTGCAGATTCCCACTGGGCAAAAAGCAAGGACCCCCCTCCCACCAAAAAAAACAACAACAAATCAGCTGGAAATAGCCTGAATCAGAAACTGGAAGTCATTTCAGATTTTGTTTTGTTTTGTTTTGAGTCAGGGGTAGGCAAACTTTCCCCTTTAAGGGCTGAGGGACTTCAGCTCCCAGAATCCCGGGAGCTATTGGCCAACATGGGACTATTGGCCAACATGGCTGAGGCTTCTGGGAGCTGAAGTCCCTCGGCCCTTAAAGGGGAAAGGTTTCCTGCCCCTAGTTTGAGTTCTCGAGCACGTAGCATGAGCCTGACCACTGGTACTTTTCCTGTGTAGGGACTTGCTCTTAAGTTTGATCTTGTTCAAGTGGAGCTTGCTGAACTATTGGTGTCAAAAGTCTCTTAACTCACCCCCCTCCCCCTTAAGGCCGAGAAGTTTCATTTAGTGTTGACCTGACTAATAGAGTCACTCAAAGCCATGCAAGCTGCGGTACCTGTGGGACTAAAGGAAATGTTTGCATGTTAAATAAGTATGTTGATCTTATTTACAGGTGTTTACACGAGAGTGCATGAGCCACTACCTGAGGGTGTTCAACTTTCTGTGGAGGGCAAAACGAATGGAATATATTCTGACAGATATATGGAAAGGACATATGTGCAATGCAAAGCTTCTAAAAAATATGCCAGGTAGGAGAACACTCCCCAAGACATAATCATATAAACGAATGCTTTCAGACCGTAGCTGTTTAGCTTATTTTCTAAACTGGAGAAACATTTTGCCTTTGTTAGATCTAGTATGGCGTGTTTCTAGAATAAATCATGATCCTTTGCAATGTTGACTCAGAGGTCAATCTTGTTATGTTCCGTGATGCTTATTCCCTGCTAAGAATGTATTTTGAAATTGTAGCTCAGATTGAAAGAAAGCTATGTATTCCAAATCAGACCCTTCCCCCCCTTCTTTAAATTGGGAATGGTAATACCTGCTTGTATGATAGGGAGATATGCTAGACACTTAAAAACATAGTACAGAACCCTAAATATGGTAATTCTGTTGCTGTTATCACTGATGCTCATACTTTCTGTGCTGGTACAGTTTTAAAGATGCATGCATAAGTGAGCTGCAGCAAGATCAGAATCTGAGAAATGTTTTATGCAGTGATCACTCCCCCCCCTCCACTTTAATAAAAAAGTTCCGGTGAGGAGGTTTTTTCACTGTAGAGGAGTTATATAAAGGGCATAAAAAGAACCTGTGAAAATTTTGAAACAGCCTTGAGGGGGCAATAGAACATTACATTTGCTATTGGCCAATGCATTTTCTAAGTGCTGAAGCTCAAGAATCTAGTTTGGATGGGTAAAGCAAATTTTACTAGTCATTTTGGCAAAATACTGTGTGTCACTGCTATGCAAGATAGAAAATTAAATTTGTCTTTAAATCAATAGATTATCCTGTTCTGGATAGAATTATTCATACTTTCTTGCTTGTGGGAATGGGATTTCATGCAAATTGTAGTTAGTAATTTATTTTATTGATATTGCTAACCACATTGGATTTCTAGAAGGTGTGGCTAATAATAATAATAATAATAATAATAATTTATTTATACCCTGCCTTTTGCCGTGGCAATATTTTAAGGTATTTATATTCAAAGCACAAAAGGCGGAGAAACTGCCTATAATACATCTACTTCTTCAATAATACAAAAATGGAAGGCATGGAAGTCCAAATTTTCACCAAGAATTCTTGATCTACCTCATATTTCCACTTACCAGAGTGAAAGATCCACTAAACTAAGTCTGCCTGATTTCAAAGCAGACATAAAGAGTGATTCAAAAAGAACAGTGCTAAACTGAGTAAGAACAGCTTTGCTTTTGCACCATTCTTTCTTCTTTTTTTGAAACCTCACATTCAGTTTTGTTTTACATAATGTTTACATCATTACAGTACATTTTTACATTATTAACAGTACAATTTCTTCATCAAAATTATCACGTCTCTCTAGCCTTAATACTTATACTGATACATGCAATGATCTCAACCACATTAATGTTCATGTTTCTGTAATTACTCTGTAATTACTTTAATATGAACTCAGTATTGTTGATAAATCATTAAAGTTAATAACACATAAAAAGAATCCTCATTTCAGAATCACCTGTGTGATCAATGTAATCATATATCATGCATCATTAAATAAAATCCAGTTGCTAACTTTTCCAGTCTCAGGATATTTACATCTTTAACTGTCTGTCCATTTTTTGCACCATTCTTTTTTAATCATTTGGTATTTAGGATTGCTCTGTAAGAGCATGAAGAGCTAGGTAATCCTATAATACATAGTAATACTAAGGGGGCCCAGTTTGATATAGTGGTTTGGGTGTTGGACTGTAACTCTGGGAGATCAGGGTTCAAATCCCCACTCAGCCATGGAAGCCCATTGGGTCACCTTGGGCAAGCAACACTGGTTCAGCCTCAGAGGAAGACAATGATACACACACCCCCAAACAAATCTTGCCACAAAAACCCTGTGATAGATTCCCATTAGGGTTGCCATAAATCAAAAATTTCTTGAAGGCACACAATAACAAAGTTATACTAAAGAACTGTTAACTAAAACAAAATAAAAGCAAGAGGCTCCTGAATTAAAGGTTCTGTAAATGCATAAGCCATTGGCTCAAAGAGGTCTATTATTGCTCAGACATTTAGAGAAGTGTCACTTGACTTAGTAGGTGTCCTAAAGGCTTCATCTCCTGACTGGAAGAGATGTTACATAGATGCAACAAAAAATTGCAAGGAAATGGATATACACTATATATGCTCCCTATCTCTATTCACTCATTGTATAAGCAGGTTGGATCAACATGAGGAGAGTGGCACATGCTAGGCCTGGCCCCTCTTGTTCTACTTCCACCACTGTCCTATGGTCTGAACAGTGTGTGGATATTCTCCCTGGGGCGTGTGTGTGTGTGTATTTGTGTGTTCCCAGTCACATGGAGAGTATCATGCATAGGATTGGCTTAACTCATTCAGACTCATTGATCTTTATGGGAAGAGAAGGGATGGAACTAAAAATGGAGGGAGGCAGGATTAGCATGCTTCCCTTTTTATGTGTTGATTTACCATGCTTATGTAAGGAGTGAATAGGACTCAAGAAGTTATTGGAACACAGATACTCCACCTCTTAATTAGATAAACACCTGAATTTGGCAGAATCTGCACTGCAGAAATAATTCAGGTTGATCCCACTTTAACTGCCATGGGTCAATGCTGTGGAATCTTGGGAACTAGTTTGTTGTGGCATCAGAGCTCTCTTACAGAGAAGACTAGATGGCTCATGAAACTACATTTCCCAGTATTCCATAGCACTGAGCCAAAATGGTGTTAACCTGTATTATTTCTGCAGTGTGGATGCAGTCCTGTCTAAGAGCTTCAGTATGTGGGAATATTGATGGAAGTTTCTTTAGAATAAAATCCTGGTGAAATGCGCAATCTGTTGAACCTAGCAGGACTTCACCTTCCCTTCACCTACCCCAAAGGTTCTTTTAAAAAGTAGAAAATAACTGAGAAAAGCCCCAGCAGTCTCTATGTTAGTGTAGTGCAAATTTGCCTGAAATAAGGCAGGGGCAGGGGGGACATGGCCTGTTTTAGGCCTTTCTTCCAAACAGAAAGTACTTCCAAACAGAAAAAATATCCCCTCAACCTCTTTTAAAAATCTCATTAGTTAGCCCTGGTGATGCAGTGGTTAAATTCCAGTATAGAGCCACAATATTGTGAGTTCGATCCCGGACTCAAAGGTTGACTCAGCCTTCCTTCCTTCTGTAGGTTGGTAAACTGAGTACCCAGCTTGGTGGGGGCAAGTGACTTACAGATTGTAAACCGCTTAGAAACTGCTCAGTTCACTGATAAGCAGTATAGAAATGTACTTACTATTGCTATTGTAAATGCTATTGTGGTAAAGTTGCTTTCCACAGCCCCTAGCAGTACAGTTGGCCCTCCATTTTCGCAGGGGATCTGTTCTGGAAACCACCCCCCCCCCCCGCAAAAACGGAGATTAGCGAGTATTCAAGCCTCATAGGCTTGAATGGGGCACGCCACCGCGGGCGTGCCCCATTAATTTAAACTGAGGTCACCCCTCTATGAATATGTAAAACCATGGACTTGAAGTCTGTGAGAATGGAGGGGGCGACTGTATATGTGGGGCTTTGCTGGTGGAAGGCAGAAAACTGGCAAAAGTGCCATCCACAGCTGCTAAGCAGTGGTTGCCAAGCTTTGGTCCTCCAGATGTTTTGCGCTTCTCCTCCCAGAAGCCCCAGCCTGCTTGACCAACTGTCAGAAATTCTGGGAACTGAAGTCCAAAACATCTGGAGGACCAAAGTTTGGGAATCAGTGTGCTAGAGGATATGGGAGTGGCTTTTTCAGTTAAACACTCATCCCTGAGAATATTTTTTAATGTTTATTATTGCTATCCAGGTGCCTTTGGATGGGAAAGAGAGGAACAAACTCATTTAACTATTTATGCACAGTGTCAGGAACCAATATTGTTACCAAGATTCTTTGTAAATCTTGTGTGAATTTACTGGAGTGATGGATCCCCTGTCCACGCTGGCCGGCAGTTCCAATTCTTGGGCTCCTGTCACCTTTCCCATTTTCCCTTCAAGATCCCCCCTGGATCTAGAGTACTTGGGCTTCAGGGTGATCCCTAAATGGACCTGTGGATGTGTTGTTCAGTGGGTTTTCTGTGGTAAGCGTAACCAGGCTATCAAAACTGAATTGGTATAGCCAGGCACAGTTATAAAAAAAAATGAACAAGTTGAAGCTTATTAATACATAGTTAGATCACACCTTTACCCCTGAACTATTTAATCATTCACAGTTCCCCCAAACCTTGCTCAGTTCTTCCCCTTGGGCTGACTGTCCTATCTCTTGTTACAGCTTTCTCCTTTCTGCCATCAGAGGCAGCTACCATACTACAGAAATGAAGCAGTTTTATACTACTTTAACTTCCATGGCTCAATGCTATGGAATTTTTGGATTTGTAGTATGTTGGGACACCAGAGCTCTCTGCCAGGGAAGGCTATATATATCTCACAAAATTACAAATTCCAGAAATCCATAGCATTGGGTCATGGCTATTAAAGTGGTGTCAGATTGCTTTATTTCTGCAGTTTGGAAGCAGCCATAGACAAGCCACAGTTTTTGTATCAATAATCTGGCTTGCCCAGCTCCAATTGCCCTTTAAGATTTCATAAGATTTAACAGTTTGAAAAGTACAAACTGGGCTCTGAAGTAGAATGTTTTTGTTGTTGTTTTAACTTGAGTGATCTCTGGCTGCCAGTGGGATTTCTGTCTGATCTCCTCAACCTTTACTACTGCCCTTTATCCTGGATCCTTAATAATGAAGAATTGGAATTGGATTTGGAGCTGAGCATATTGAAAATTTACTATTTCGTCTTGTTTGTACATTGCTTCCCACTCTTTCAGTGCATTTTACTCATTATCTGATTCCACTTACACTAGATTTTGTGACACTTTCTCTCAGATTTTATATGTTTATCTGAGGATACAGGAATATCAACCAGTTAATAAATTTTTGACCTGATTTTTGACACACACAAAAAATGTTTCTGTCACAAGACAGACAGGTGGGATTTGTAGCATTCTGTGCTAACAGAGAAGCTTTGGCATGGTCTTATCTCCTCCTGAAGCTTGTTCTGCACTTGAATACCCTTGACTAGCGATGCCTTATCTCCTTTCCTCACAAAGTTTGGCCTGAGTATTTTACCAGAGCTCTCCCAAAAGAGCGTTGTAATCTCTGCAGATCATGCAGTGGAAAGTCAGGCTCTGCCTCCCAGTGCAGAACATAAGTAGCCATGAGAAGTCACTAGGCAGGACACCAGTTATGATAGTCACATATCAGGAGGTTGAATGGTGGCCTCAAAGATCCCCAAATATCCCTATATGAGCATGTGCTTATTTATTAGGTTTCTTGGGGAAGAATGAAGAGATAATACAGGATTGACACTTTATACAATAGATATTTTAAAAACAAGGTAGGATAAAAAGTAAAGTACTGAAATATATAAAACCAGACCTAGGGATGTATCTCCATTAGTTCAGGGTGGGAATTGTTGGACTGCATGTCACATCAACCCTAACCAGCATAGCCAGTGGTAAGGCATGCTGGGAGTTACAATTCAGCATCCTCTGGTAGGCCATGTGAATCCATCCCTGAACTAGTTCACGGCCATTTGTGCCAGTGGTTATGTATTTTCACAGTATTCCAGGCCTAATTTTTCTCTAAACTAGCGCTAAAACAGGACTACTGATTTTAATCTGTGTTAATATACAGAACCTAATTTGAAAACATACAGTGTAAGGGCAGAGGTTTTTATTTAGATTTGTTATACATAATCTGTAATTATTAGGAAATGGCTAGGATAAATGTTCTGAAATTGTTTTTATTGCACTTCATTTAATCTACTTCCCTTTGCAGATCTTTCTGTTTGAAGGATGGAAACATAAGGAGTACAAACAGTGATGACTTTTCTGGATGTTTCTTATGAGCAATTGGAATGAAACATTTTTCATAAGTAGTTGTGGGGTCCTTAGTTACTCTGGCTCCATGTAATTTGGCTTCATACAGATCTCTCTCCTCTCAGTCTGTTCATTTATTTGCTTTGTTCATTCTGAAACTGTTCCTATAATCCAGTAAAAATTAGGCCGTGTCAATGTGCCTTATCTCAAAAGCTGGGAGAAATCCACTTTGCCATGAGGTTTTGAAACATTTCAGAAGAAACAAGAGATCTTTTACTATAATGTAAAAAAAGTAGTGTTTTATATACAGGTGGAGGATCCCTTATCCAGATAGCCGAAATACTCCAAAATCCAAAATTGTCCACATGGGTGGCTCAGATAGTGACCTTTTTGCTTTCTGATGGTTTAGTGTTCGCAAACTTTGTTTCATGCACAAAATTATTAAAAATGTTGTGTATAAAATTACCTTTAGTCTATGTGTATGAGGTGTATATGAAACATGAAAGAATTAATTTAGATACGGGTCCCATCTCCAAGATATTTCATTATGTATATGCAATTTTTCCAAAATCTGAAAAAATAAAAAATCCAGAACAAGTATTTCAGTTAAGGGAGAATCAACCTGTACAAAACATAAGTGTTCTGAGGATCCATTTCTTCCCTATTACTGACTCTAATGTTTCTGTCTTGTGGTCTGTTTGATCCATTGTTCTAACCCCTTTTTGAAATTAAGGCTCTTGCTTTGTACAGAATTTCTCAAGTGGTGATAACTTACCCCTATTAATCTAGGACTCCCCCCCCTTGTTTGATCCTACCTTATACCTTATATAGTGTTTTATGTGGGAAGAATATATTGACTTTAGATTAGCTACAAAACTGTACAAAAGCATTTGAGAAGATATCCAGGGACTGAAAAGATGATAGTCCACGTACTGTACTTTTCTGCCTTTCTTTCATAATTCTATTTACCAGTTATCACTATGTCTTACTCCTTTCAAAGAAGGGAATAAGCTAGCAATTGTACTCTGGTAGTTGTTTTTAAAAACTCTCAGCAGAAAAGCACGTCCCTTCTAATTTTTAATTACATATTCTTTCACTTTCTTACAGAGCTTTCTGGGGTGCTGCATCAGTGTCACGTTCTGGCATCAGAAATGGTCCATTTCATTCATCAAATGCAGTATTACATTACATTTGAGGTACTCTTTAACCCTCCGTTTTGTTTAAGAAGGAAGATTGTTCTTGACTGACCTGAGATTAAATTATGTCACAGACAGAACAGAAATGTTGCTACTTAAAGCCATCATTAAAATAACACACAGCTTGATGTTAACTTACTGTTTTTCGTGCTGTAGGTGCTTGAATGTTCATGGGATGAACTATGGAACAAAGTTCAGCAAGCTCAGGACCTGGATCACATCATCGCAGCTCATGAAGTTTTCTTAGACACAATTATATCTCGCTGTTTGTTGGATACTGATTCAAGAGTAAGCCTTTCATTTCACATAGTACTTTTGCAACAATTAGTTTGTTTGTTTTAGCAGGGTATTTCCTATCCTGATTGGATAATGATGTTTAGTGCAATTTTCTGCATATTTACTAATGTAATGCTCACAACCCAGGTGTGACAGGTATTACTCCTCTCCAGCTCGAGGGGAGCACTCTCACAACCTTCAGCTGTCAAGCATATGTGGGTTTGGATATGAAGCTGATGAAATAATCAGTTCTGGTCTTGGAAGGGTTGTTTATTTAGAAAAATGAGATAGAAAGGAATAAAGGCATAGAATCACTATTCTACCCTCCAGTTCCTAATCAGTAAGTAAAGACAAAGGAAAGGAAAGGAAAACAAGCACACACTAAGCCTACTCCTCATCATCTTAGCAATAACACACTCCAGCTTTACCAAGCTTACTCCTCTTCAACTTAACAACCAGACACTCCAGTTTAACCTGTCAAAAGGAAGGAATGAGACACCCAACATCTCTGCCCAGCTGCAGGCAGAGACCCCCACATTCACACATGTCCAAGCAGGGCTGCAAGGCAGATACTTTGTCTGCCAGCATCTTATATATTGTTGTCATTTTCTACAAACTTAGCGCATATACTACATCATCATGTTCTTACAGAGTCTGCACCAATAATTTTATGAATAATATTATGAATAATAATAAAAAAGACAATTCTCCTTTGCAACACAGCAACTTGTTTACTACATCCCAGGTGCTGGGAGGAGCAAGGAGCTGCTTATCTCTCATTGCTCTGGAATGTCATCCCTCCTCCCTCCATCTCATCATGGCCAGGGAGAACTTTTCATAACCCATTCTTACAGCAAGGCCTATGAATTTTAAAAGCTAACTGCAGCCTAAACCATAGTTTTGCTAGAACTATAAATCCCGGGCTAAACAACTCAGAGGTAAGGCTTACTGCATTCTAAGAATATTTAGAACTGCTATCCTAGTAACTGCACCCTGATGAGAATGTTTGGAGATTCTGCTTTGACTCAGTGTACCTGGGTGTCCCCTTTCTTTTGGAAAAATGTTAACAAAATACAATTTCGTTGCCCTCTCAGCCAGGCAAATCTAAACTTTATTTCATTTTTAGGTTTTAGTTTTCTTTTTTCTTTCAACCTTTTGTAGACACTTCTCAATCAGCTCCGAGCTGTCTTTGATCAGATTCTTGAATTTCAAAATACACAAGATTCAATGTACAGAGCTGCCTTGGAGGAACTACAGCTACGATTGCAGTTTGAAGAAAGAAAAAGAGAACGAGAAATTGAGGTACAGGGAGCTTTCTGTAACATTTTAAAGAGAAACTGTCACCTGAATATAGTAAGGTGCTTGTTTTCAATGAATAATAATAAAAAAGACAATTCTCCTTTGCTTCCAAATGCTTGCATACATTTTTGTGTAAAATGCAAACATAGGGAACAGTTCTAGGCAGATGTGTTCAGAAATTTAAGTCCCACTGTGTATGCTCAGTGCAAAAGAAATATGGGTTAGTTGGAAATCTAGTGTAGAATGAGCCAGAAGCACAAACCTTAAATTTTCTGTAAAAATACACTTAGAAGCCTATCAACACTTTCACACAAGGCTTTGTGAAATACAGTTGCCCCTCCCAATTTGCAGTGGATCCATTCTGGACCTCTCCGTGAAAATGGCAGCTCGCAAATATTTGAGCCCCATTTAAACTAGTGGTGCTTAACCTGGCCATTTAAAGTATAGCCCTTGTCGCTCCCTGCAAAGAGCGAGACCATAGACTCAAAGTCCGCGAATGGAGAGGGACAGCTGTAATGTTTAAAAATGCATTATTTTGTTTTGCATTGCAGTTTCCGTGTGATTAACTTTTTAGCCTGTATAGTAGAGGAATCACCTTGTCTTTCTGGTTAGTACAAGAAAATTAGTGTATTTAACATCTGTATGTATAGGTACGTACTTGCTGATTGCTCATGATATCTTTTAAAATTTGTTTCATTCAGGGTGAATGGGGAGTGACAGCTTTAGAACAGGAAGAAGAGATGAAAAGGATTAAAGAATTTCAAGACTCAATACCAAAAATGTGTTCGCAGCTAAGACTACTTACCCATTTCTACCAGGTATTTTTTAAATGAAAAGTTAGAAAGAGAGAGAGAGAGAGAAAGTTGTTGTGTGCATTCAGTTTGTTTCTGCTTTATGGTGATACTAAGGCTCAATTTTCGCTGACTCTGTTGATTGTAAGATTGACAGGTTGGCAGTTTGAGGCCTGGGTGCTGCATGATGGGGCAAGTTCCTGTCACTAGTCCTAGCTTCTCCCAGCCTAGCAGTTCAAAAGCATGCAAATGCAAGTAGATAAATCATATTATCTGTCCATATGATCACAGAGTAGTCTCTGACAACGCTGGAATACTTTTACCTTTACCTTTACCTTTACCTTTAAAGACATAATAAAGACACTAAACATTAATAAAAGTCTTATAAGCACTTTGTGGAACACCAAGCATTCTGTGCAACCATGCTGTAGCTTCTGACAATGCTGGCTCTTTGGCTTAGTAACGGAGATGAGCACCACCCCCTATGGTTGGACACGACTTGATAACCTTGTCAATGGGGAATACCTTTACCTTTACCTTTTAAGACAAGCCTTTCAGGGGTTTTTATGTGGCTGAGTGTGTGTGACTTGCCCAAGCTTATCTAGTCAGTTTCCATGGCTCAGACAAGAATCAGACCTTGATCTCTACATCAAGAGCTCAAACCACTACACCATGCTCTCTCTCTCTCTCTCATATATATATATATATATGTGTGTGTGTGTGTGTGTGTATGTGTATGTGTATGTAGTTATGGACTAGTTATGTATTTGCCTGTTTTAAAATATTGTTTTAATACAGTATTATCCAGAGCCATTCAGGATGTCTCAGAATAATAATAAATATTCATAAAACAAATCATGCTGATTTACAAGTAAAACAAGCAAACAAAAAAACCTGTTAAGCCCACTGTCAGATATTACTTTATTAGGACCAACTAAATGTACACAGAATTGGCAAGCTTTCAGTCTCCATTTCTTCAGCAAGCAGATTACTAAAAACTAGTTGGGGAGGAGCTGAAAAGGGGAATGGGCAAAAGACTCATTTGAAGTCATGAAATTTGCCTAAGCAGAATCTTAGGATAGAAGGAAGAGACATGACGTTAAGTGGGTCAGGCTCTGGAGTTTCATGAATGTTTTAGTTTACACCTGTAACTAGTAACCAAACACATAATAGTCCACCTCTTCCCACATGTTTTTGAAGAACATAAAATTAGTTGTGGATGTGTGTGTATGGAGGGGGATGCCTTCACATTGTTTCTGACTTATGGTGACCCTAAAGATTTTCTTGGCATGTTTCTTCAGAGGGAGGCTAAGAGAATATGACTTACCCAAGGTCACCCAGAGGTTTTATAGCCAAACTGGGAATTGAACCCTGCTCTTCAGTCATAATCCAGTCTTCAAACCACTTCACTATACTTGCTCTTAAATGGCATACATTTCTCCACCCTTCTTCATTCGCTGCATAGGTTCTTTGATTAGCAGAGAATGAACATAAAGATAAACTTATTCATTCTAATTTTAGTAAAACTGGAGGCCTGTGATTTAAAGGAGCCCACCAAGGTATTTGGCCACTGTGCAAGCAGAAAGCTGAACTAGAAAGTTCTTATTTTCTTATGACACTAATTTTATTGGGTTAAGTGCTCCTGTTTGATTTAAGGCTTTACATTATACTCTTCATTGAGATTATTCACATTTTGTATTACTTTTGTATGAATGAGGAAGTTGAGCATTTTAAGAGCTGGCCATTCCTTGCAGTAGCTCAATTTCCTTTTCCTCTTCTTGTTTTTTTTTAAATATTATTTTATTAAAAGTCTTATAACAAAAGTTATCTCTTCATGCAAGCATTTGTCATATAGAACAGAAAATAATTACAAAAATTAATATAAACGTAACCTCCTACACTTCAGATATTGTTTTTATGTATTCTATTACTACCGGGGCTCAAGGCAGTTTACACATTACACATTAAAACAGAATTAAATTAAGGACTATATTAAAAACATACACCCTAAATTATTTTTAAAACAGTGTACAGTACAGTTAAAACGATACAGTACTTATAGCCCCTTTTCACTTCTGAAAGCCTACATCAATAAAATAAGTTTTAGTCTACCAACCTGTTTACTTTTTATTGGGCTTTTCAAGGGCCGTTGCTGAA
The DNA here is from genome assembly GCA_020142125.1 of Phrynosoma platyrhinos. Lineage (NCBI taxonomy): Eukaryota > Metazoa > Chordata > Lepidosauria > Squamata > Phrynosomatidae > Phrynosoma > Phrynosoma platyrhinos. The sequence goes on along the minus strand of JAIPUX010001232.1, from coordinate 59,992,090 downwards.
TAGATGCAATTTGCATATTTATTCCTTTGCATTCACTTGTTAGTATGTGGATTCCTGTGAATTTATGATTTTCTCCTTTCCCCTCTCCAGGGCATTGTGCAGCAGTTCTTGGTGTTATTGACTACCAGTTCTGATGAAAGCCTCCGATTTCTTAGCTTCAGATTGGATTTCAATGAACATTATAAAGCCCGGGAACCTAGGCTAAGGGTCTCTTTGGGCACTAGAGGGCGACGCAATTCCCATATATAAACTTTTCTGCAATGAATGTAACCAGGATCACTGAAGTATAACCATTGTTGGATGTGGCAGTCACGGTTGGCGTACTAATACCAAATGGCATGCAATAGATGTTTGTCATTATTGCAAGCAACCTGTTATCAGTCATGTGATCGTGCAACACTAGTGCACAAAGCAACAAGGCTTATTTTCTATATTCAGTGATTGGTATTGCTAAATGGTTTTGTTTCCAGTTAGTTTTGTTAATTCATTAGCCAATCACACTTTTATTTGGGGCTTTTGAAGCACATTCCACAGTAATTTTACATTTGTCTCAGGACATTTTAACCGTTTCCAGACAGTACAGTTCTCTTTAATACTAAGCAGGGCTGTAATTTTCTGTTTCAGTTTGGAAACTATTTTTGTTTAAAACCTGCCAGGCATGGATCTGGCCAGAAAATCTGTATTTGAATTCTTTTTCAATGTTACGATATAGCTGACTGTGTGGGGGGAAATGTCAATTAAAATTATACACACATTAGTGTTTTCAACATTTTCAAAACAATTATTTATTTTTCCAGAAAAATTGTAATTGCTATACAGAAACACATATTAGAGACATAGCAGGAGTAACATACAGCAGATATTATAAAAAAAAGTTAAAACCTCAGTGCACTCAAGTGAAATAACATGTAAATACTGAATAGATGTGAATGAAGTATTTTGTGTTCAAATCTGATGTATTAGAAATTAATTTGGATAATGAAGATTACTTATTTCTCCTTCCTTGCCTATTTTTCCATTGTAAATATTTATATATTGCTGTTCAGATGTTAGGGGGAAACATTTTTGTAAAGAAGTCGCTATATATCAAGTCATTCAATTATCCATTTGTTATATTCACAGGTAAAGGCTTAGAAAATAAACGCAATTATCTTTCAAAAACCTTTATCTGTTTCATCTAATCAGAAAAGTGCTTGTCCTTGACAACACAAAATAATATAATATAGTTTTGGATTTCTAGGGCTCATTGTTCTTCCATCTTGTTTGATATTCTTGCCCCATATGTAATCATGTTCAGTGGGCCCTCGGTATCTGTGGGGGGATCCTTTACAGATCACCCCATGGAGATCAAAACCATGGATGTTCAAATCTCATTTTTCCTAATGGTGGTGCGGCTACACTGCCATTAGGAATAATGAGACCAAAGTCCTGCCTCCCTCC
>JAIPUX010001232.1:59944709-59976303 GCA_020142125.1 Phrynosoma platyrhinos | reverse complement strand
TGCGCAGCCGCTGTGGGGCCTTCCAAAATGGTTTCTGCATCACGCGCATATGTGCGCACGATGTGGGTGCCATTTTGGAAGGCCCCCCCTCATGGGGGGCTTCCTTGGGCCTTGGAAAGGTCTCCCCATGCCCACAGTGAGCGAATTTGCCTTGGAAAGACCCCCCCACTCCCATGGCTGGTGAATGTGGCTGCAGCAGTCATGGTGGTGGCTTCCCTGGGCCTTGAAAAGGGCCCCCCGCACCCGAGATGGGTGAATGCGGCTGCACAGCAGCGGCGCGGCCTTTCCAAGGCGCAACAGCGGCTGCACAGCCAGCTTGGGCCCTTCCAAAATGGCGCCTGCACTTGTGCACAGTGCACTGACACATGTGGGGTGGCGGTGGTGGGACCGGCCATGGGCTGGTCCCAAGGCCTCCACAAGCTGCAGCTGGCCCACGGGCCGTAGGTTGCCAACTCCTGCTCAAAGGTGCTACAAGATCTCTCTGCATACCACATGTTACTATGATTACCATATTGATATAAACTGCACTCTTACAGTCAGTTAACTGGTTACCTGAAATTTTTTTTAACTCCTGAAGAATATTTTCCAATAATGAATCCATTTTCTTACCAGGCTTGCCTATTTGAAAAAAAAAATATATAGATATAGATAAAGGTAAATCAACTTTCATTACAATACTGTGAAGTTCAGTAAGAATGCAAATCCATGGTTACACACAGGTCACCTATAACCAGCTTTTCTAGAGGAAGGGACGGTTCACGATATACCTCCCTTTTAGAAGCAGCTGTTTCCACTTCCAGAGGTTCTAACATGATAGCTTTAAGCAAGGAAAACCCAAGGCAAGCTTCTGCCAGCTTCTGGGCAAGTGGAAAATTACAATGTTCCATCCATCCATGGCAAGATAAATGAGATTAAGAGCACAGCCTTAAGCAGTTTACCCATAAGTACATTTTATTGAATTAAGTGGGCCTTATTTCCTAATAAGTGTGCTTAGGGCTGTAGCCTAATAGTTGTACCACATTACTATATAAACTAGCAATTCTCATTATAAAGTACATTATTTTGAACTTAAAAGTTCAAGATAGAAAAAAAATCCATATTTAAGAAATTTAATTTAGTTTCCTAGTTTTTTTTAATCATTGAGTTGATCAGCCATGTTTAAAACTCTTGGTTTAAATCCCTTTGATTCCTCACAGAGAAAGAGGTCTCTTGTTGTTCCTTTTTGTTGTCATCTTCTATTTCTCTGCAGTGATTTTTACAATACTTCTCCCTGTCACTGTGCACAAGTCACTGAATAGTTGTATTTAGGGCTCTGACTCTATTTCTGTCACCTTTATATTGTGCTTCTCATCCTTAACTGCTTGAAGAGTTTCAACTGTCATCCATTAAGATTTCTTTTTGGTTACTGAAAGTGTCTTTTTGCATTTCTCCCTGACAATGTCTCTGTCTTCATTCCAGAGTTCATCTGGTTTCTGGTCAAATAGGCTTAATAGTGCAAATCTATTTTTCACAATATCTTCAAATTATTCAATATTGTATATTATAATCTTTCAGAAAACTAAGTTCTGCATATCTCAAACTCCATTTACAGTTTTTTTTTAATAAAATAAAAGACAGCAAAATATACATACCATTTTCTTCCTTTAGAGTCTCTAATATATTTTCTATTTCGTTTACAGATGTTTCTGGTTCTTGACTTGTGCTTTGTGAACTGTACTCCTGTGTACTTAGTACTGTAAATTACAAAAAAACAAACAACAACAACAACAATAATTTTGATAAAACTATTTAATAAATTATTTTTTAAAAGAGAGCTATATTACTTCTCAGTCATTGTAAATTTTAATTTAAGAGCAACAGCTCAAAAGAAAAAGATCCAGGGATATCTACACAAAATATCCTACAATTCTGACTCTTCACTCCTTAGTAGCACAGCTGCAGTGAACAGCTTATAGACAAATGCATTTTCTAGGCTTTCTCTTGGAACACCTACTTTCAGTGGAATATTTGGAAAGGATATAAGAAAGGGTCTTCTCAGTAGCTGCTCTTAGGCTATAAAAATCCCTCCTATGGAGGAAGAAGGCTAACCCTCTCTCCTCTTTCCTTTTGCCAGATGGAAGACATTTTTATTTAAACATTAACTGATTACTGCAGAATGGCCTTTTAATGGGAGGGTTTTGTTATATTTTGCTATGTTTTAAATGCTTTAAAATCATTATCAGTTCAGTGTTGTTTCAATGTTGTTGTTGTGTGCCTTCAAGTCATTTCTGATTTGTGGTGATCCTAAGGCGAACCTCTTTCACAGTTTTCTTGGCAAGTTTCTTCAGGGGTTTTTGCTATTACCATCCTCTGAGGCTGAGAGACTGCGACTTGTCCAGCAGGTTTCATGGCTGAGCAGGGAATCGAACCCTGGTCTCCAGAGCCATAGTCCAACACTCAAACCACTAATAGGTTAATTGGATTTGTATTTCCTCCCCGTAATATATGATTGCTTTTAAGCTCTATTGTCTACTGTCAGCTGCCTTTTGTCGTGCATGTGAGAAAGCTAATAATTTCCTTTTTGCAAACCATAAGTTTGCACCTGCCATGTGGACCCCCATTTATTATTTTCTATACAACCAATGAAAGCTTCACTGAATTACTATGAGGAAAGTATTATGTGGCTCTGGTGCATTAAATCTCTGTAAGAAAAATAATTCAGCAAGGGAAATAAGTTGTGTTTATAGACAAACACAAAACACTCAAATTTTACCAGCTGCCTTGTATATACTTATGTATCACAAGTTCGTATCAGAGTTTGATCTGATAAAGGAACTGTAACTAGGCCTGGGCATCTAACTAACTGCCGGACTGAAATACGCACTACATAATGAAATATAAATTCAATCAAGCTGACAGTATGTAGCTTTCAGAGAAAGTGGAATAATTTTCAGGAAAATGTCAGGAGCATTTCATTGCTCACAGTTAGAATGTTTCAGCTGAATCCACAATACAATCTGAAAAATATTTGTTCTACTAGTTTGCTTACAAAGCGGGGGGGGGGGGAACCTAACAATGGCCATGAGTGACATATCCCATGATCTTAGGAGCCTATTCATCTGCAACCTGAATGCACGGTGGGAGAGCAGGATAAGATGTAAGAATGTGGTCACATTGGCACTGCATGGGTGATCCCTCCCCTATTTCTTTCTATTTGTTACTAAACCCAACAAATTTACTGTGTATATTTAAGGGTAAAGGGATAGCAATCCCACCGCCCCAACATAGTACATGCAATATGAATACTTTGGAAAGGTGGGAGGATATCTGTGGTCTTCCACACACCTGTTTCATAAAATAAAATCACAGATAAATTTCTCCAAGCCTCTCTTTGGTATTTCTGTCCTAGTTTTTCCACTGCCTTTCAAATCTTAGTATACATAAATGCAAAATGAAAGTGTATGAATTTGGACAAATCAAAATATCATCCTTGGAGTTCCACAAAGTGCTTATAGGATTTTTATTATTGTCTTTAATATGTCTTTAAAGATAAAGGTTGTCAAGTCGTGTCTGACCGTAGGGGGTGGTGCTAATTTCCGTTACTAAGCCAAAGAGCCAGCGTTGTCAGAGACTATTCTGTGATCATTGGGCCAGCATGATTGCACAGAACTCTGTTTACCTTCCCACTGAGATGTGGTACCTAGTTACCTACTTGCATTTGCATGCTTTTAGACTGCTAGGTTGGCAGAAGCTGGGACTAGTGACAGGAGCTCACCCCATCATGCAGCACCCGGGCCTTGAACTGCCAACCTGCTGATCTTGCAATCAACACAGTCAGAATCTTAACCACTTGAGCCACTGCATCCCATTATGTCTTTAGCAATTTTTTATTATTAATACAATCATAGTGGTGCACTGGTTGTATTAATAATAAAGACACTAATAATAAAGACTGATTATATCTTTAGCAGTCTTTATTATTAGTGCCTTTATTATTAATACAACTAGTGCACCACTATGGTGACAGAGGACCACCTTCGATGAATGATGATACCACTTTTACACAAATCCATGTAACAAAAGAACAAGTTGCATGTCTGTAACTGTAGTTCTTCGAGTGCTCATCTGTGAACTGTCGCAACTGGGATCATCTGTGCCTGCATAGTGCATTTTTTGGAACCTTCTAGAATAGTTAGAAAACATTTAGGTAGTAGCTCCACCCGCCCGCAGCTCTATCTCTCACATTCTTACTCACTTACCTCTGTTCCATAGGATGCCACAACAGCAACACATGAAGGATGCTTGACACGAAGAGTTTATGTGAGTTCACAGGTGGCAACTTGAAGAAGTACAGATGCAGGTGTGCATCATGCATTTTGTGCATTTTTGTTCTCCTATTAAAGTTATCACTGTTCTATGAATCGTGGATGTTATTGTACTTAGGTATCAACCTGTCCCTCTTTTTTCTGGTCTCTGTGAACCACACAATTAGGAGACTAGCAAGTTATCCACTAAGGAGGTGGGAGTCTCATGCCAGAGACTAGAAAATATGAGAGTTTGAACGAATTTATTGAAACACAAAAAGCAATGCCAGTATTGTGTTCTTACCCAGAAAGCAATAGAGATGTTAAATGCATTACAGACCTGAGAACAAACTACCCTTCCAAAGGCAGCATCAGTTATGGGTTGAGCATGTAGTCTGTAATGTGACATAAAAGTCAGAAGCTGTGACCACCCAGCAGCTCTACAAATATAATCCAGTAGAATGCCATTGTGCAGTGAGCCCAGATCCGAAAGAGTGGCTCTTTCTTGGCCAGTTCACAAAGTATGCTTACCTCTAAAAACATTGTGTTGATTCCAGCAGTCTTAACCTCAAATTTGAGTAACACACAAACTGTCTTGCCTTTCCTCAAATTCAGTGTTCTATCAATGTAGAACAGGGATTGGCGACCTACGGCCTGTGGGCTGCACCCGGCCCGCGGGGGTCCGCTGCCCGGCCCCCTCCGACCCCCCCTGCCGCCATTGCCGCTGCGCGCGCCGCCACCATTTTGCCTTCCAAAATGGAGGCTGTGACTCATTTGCGCATGCACAGTACTCCTGCGCATGCGTGAGCAAGCCGTGGCCGCCATTTTGGAAGGCAAAATGGTGGCCGCATCGCACGGCCAAAATGGCGCCCCGGAGGAGGCCCGTCACCGCCAAGGGAAGCCTCCCAGGGGGCACCCGCGGTGGTGCTGGGCCTCTTGGAGGTCTGCCACCACCGAGGGAAGCCTCCTGGGGGGCACCTGTGGTGCCGTTGGGCCTCTAGGAGGCCCGTCGCCACCGAGGGAAGCCTCCCGGGGGGCACCCACGGTGGCACGGGGCCTCTAGGGGCCCCGTCGCTGCCGAGGGAAGCCTCCCGGGGGCACCCACGGTGGTGCTGGGCCTCTCGGAGGGAGCCCTCCTGGGAGCCGCCGCCGCCGTGTGCATGCGCACGTGGGGGTGGCGCGGGGTGCACCGCCATTTTGTTTTTTAAAATGCAGGTGCGTGCATAAGCGCACGCTGGGGTGCACGCGCGCATAAGCGTGTGCGTGCTGGCCCCCAGCGCCATCTAACTTCCCCGGCCCATTGGCAAAAAAGGTTGCCGACCCCTGATGTAGAATGTGAGGGCTCTACTGACGCTGAATGAATGCAGAACCATGTCCTGGTTCAGATGAATAAAGACACAACCTTTGGCAGAAATGAGATGTTAGGGGTGAAGAATGAACTTGTCAAAGTGGAAATGCAAGTATGATTGGTCTACTCACAGCATAGCACAGTCACTCACTCTCCTCACCAGTATGATGGCCACCAAAGAGGCAGTCTTTCAAGTAAGTAATGCAGTCACAAGATGCCATAGGTTTAAAAAGTTTCCTGGAAAGTTGGGCCAACATGAGTGCTAAGCTCCATGCAGGAGTAGGGCCCAGCACCTGAGGGTAAAGTTTCTGGTACCCCTTCAGGAACATTTTCACAAGAGGATCCTGAAAGGAAGAAGGATGGCTACTGAGCTGGAAACAAGAGGAGACAGCTGCCAGGTAGCACTTCAGTGATGGTCTGAAAAGAAAGGCCTGAATCTGAGAGATACATGTGGAATTCAAGGGCATTTCAAACTCAAGGTTGGGATGGAAAGGAAAGGCCTGAATCTGAGCAATACATAAAGAACTCAAGGATGTGTCAAAATCAAGCTTGGGATGGAGAAAGTTCTTTGGATGATAGAAATGACACCAACTTATTCCACTTTTACCAATATGTTTTTTGGGTCCAATGACATCTCAAGCTTCAATGATATTAGGGAGTGACTCTGCCGGAGTCTTGAGATCTTGGTGGAGAACCTGGCTGTCATGGATGGTGAGTAAATCAGATTGGAGTACCAGCTGAAGTCTGTTAAGACAAATGGAGGAGAGAAGCAAACCACGCCTATTTCAGCTACCAGTGTTATCAGGGTAGTAATCACTCAGTCTGTACTCAGCTTCAGTACTACCCTGGTAATCAGTGGAAAGGGTGAGAAGGCATAGACCAGGGGTAGGCAACCTTTTTGAGCTGCGGGCCGGGTTGCTGTCCCTCAGACAATTGGGGAGCCGAAGCACCATAAATAAATAAATAAAATAAATAAATAAATAAATAATTTTTTTTTAAAAAAATAAAAAAATAAAATAAGTATGCATGCACACTCTCTCAGCCCCAGAAAAGCCATGGCAAAACCCCTGTGGAGATTTTGCCAAGAAAACCCCAAGAACAAGTAAGAACAACAATAATCAATATCATTATGGCGGGTGGGGGCAGCGGGGGTGGCAGGACTGGCCTGGGGCCAGTCCAAAGGCCTCGGGGGGACCCACATCCGGCCCCCGGGTCTTAGGTTGTCTACCCCTGGCATAGCCCAACAGAACCCTCCAGTCAAAGAGGAAGCCGTCTCTTCAAGATCCACTTGGGGGGACCTTGAGCAGAACTGATGACACTGTTGGCTCTTCGTACTTGTGAAGAGGTCCACCTTTAGAGTGGCCCAGCATGAAAAAACTCAGCAAAGAGTTTCTGGATGGAACACTAATTTGTGGCATGAATCTGACAAACAGCTGAGTTTCTCTGCTGAAGTGTTCCCCTCTTCTGGTAGTTGGGTAGCATGGAGAGATATCCCTATCAAAATGTACCATATGCATACTGTCAGGTGGAATAAGGTGTTTGACTTCGTTCCTTCCTGGTTGTTCATGTAATATATTACTGTGGTGTTGTTGGTAATAATCTGGATGTTGTGGCCATGCAGGAAGGATTTGAAGGCATGAAGGGCTTTCTCCACAGAAAGCATCTCCAAAGCATTGATATGGAGCTGGCCTCTTCTGTCGAACACTTGCCCATGATGGAAAGTCTATTCAAGTTTGTGCCCCAGCCATTGAGAGATGTGTCCATAGTGAGAGAAAGGCTCAGTTGAGGAGAAAAGGCATACCTGCTTAGATGTTGGTAGGATCAAGCCACCAGTACAGGGAGCAATGGACGATTTGCAGCATGGTAAGATGCTTGAAGGATGGGTCCATCAAAGGATTGAAGACAATAATGAACCAAGATTGCAGGAGCTGGAACCAAAGTTGAGTTTGTGGGATGACCAGTGTGGTTGATCCCATATGGCCCAACAGGCTCTGGGCAGACCTGTCTGACACTGCGAGAACATCAGCACCAAAAAATGGTGCACACCAAGATCTGAAACCTTTCCTCTGGAAGATATGAATCAGAGATTCAAGGAGGTTGAGCAGGTATGAAATGCCCTGAAGTAACCTCCCTTTTGAGGTTGCAGCAAGGAGCTTTCCATCTATGTATGGAAAGACCAGTATGCCCTTCTGACTTATCCAAATAGCAACAACAGCCATGCATTTTGTAAACACTGCACAGACCATAGACAAACTAAAGGGAGGACACAGAATTGGAAGGCTCTTCTCACACTGTATAACAGGAAGCATTTGTGTGGTAGCCTAATTCTAGTAAGCATCCTTGAAATTGAGTATAGCAAACCAGCCTTCTCTCTGGAACAGAGGAAGGATGGAGGGTAAGGAGATCATCCTGAACTGCTTCAGTAGAATGTAGGCGTTAACACATCTGAGATCCAATATTGGATGAAGACCCTTATCCTTCTTGTTGACAATTAAATATCAGAAGAATCCCTGGTGAATTGAATGTACTGGGACAGGTTCAATGATACCTTTCTCAACCAAGGTAGTGGCCTCAGTGAGCAGAGTATTGCAAGAGGGAGTGATGTGGATTACCCCTGTTGGGTGGTACTTTGCAAATTCAGTGGCATACCCTTTTCTGACAATGTCAAGGACTCATAAATCAGTGGTAATTGTAGCCCAATCATGATAGTATTACACTAGCCTATTACTGAAGATTGGAAAAGCAGAAGGAAGAAGAAGAGGAGAATCAAAGACACCTCTTGCCCTGGTCCTGGCTCTCTTTCTTAAAAGACATGGTACCTATCTGAAGAAAACTGACACTTTTCAGAAGATGTTGAAGAGTGAATAAGAGTAATATCCTATAGATAGAAAAATTGCCCAATAATCTTGCAGAAATCTCTGGAAGAGCATGACATCATGAATGGATTAATGGAATTCATTTACCAAAAATCTTAAACATTGTATGAATATGCATTCTCATGTACTTAATTAAAACTAATTCCAATTACAATTTCATTCCAATTCCAATTTCATTTCAACTTCTTTGGACCATACTGTATCTTAAATAGAAAACTATCTTCAGATATTTTTCCTCAAAAAGCATTTAATTTTTAAAAAATCCAATTTCAATTTTTAAAAATCTGATTTAAATTTTAACAATCCAATCTTTTCTTTCTTTTTCTTTTTTTTTTAAAAAATATCATTGTTTTTTATACAACCTGCAGTCCAGTGACCTCCCGTCAATCCTGCTACCCATCTCATTCTTGTATGCAGTGAATACAATGAGTAATACTAAATAAAGCTGAAATTGTATAAATAATAAAATAACAACACTGAATTTTTTAAAGGGGAATCCATCATCAGCATAAATAATTCTGGACACTATCTGCCTTCAAGATTACCACCCTCCTGTTCTGCAGTTTCAGAGTTATCTGTCCAGCATAGTGTTTCAGTCACCTCATATACATCACACATCCACAGTATGTCACCTAAAAGAAAGAAAAAAGCTGATCATCCAGGAACCACCATAGATAGGTTTCGATAAAAACCAACAAATCAGAAAAACTGATGAAAAAAATGCCCTGTTTGTTTGCACAATTAACTATTCTTTCCGTCTGACTGAAAACCTACATTTCTTCTTCATGGTCTCTGCGAATCACACAAATGGGGTTTATCTGTACATGCACAGCAACTTTGGAAACTTCTGGAATCACTAGGCAGAACTTTAGTTGCAACTTTTTGGCGGTAGCTCCACCCATCCCTATAAAGTCCCCTAGCGGTCCCGCTCTTTCCCAGTTCCTTTCATCCTCCACGCTAGCAGCTTCGAAGGAGCTTCTGCTGGTTATCGCTTGTGACTTGGCCTATTGACTCGTGCTTGACCTTTGCTATTCTTGATCAACTACACTTTCGGATTATCCTCAAATACCTGTTTGCCAATCGATCGACCTTTGGATTTCCCTGACTTCGATTTGGATCATGAGTTTGATTTGGAGATGGCTTCCTGCACTTTTAAACAGTGTGAGAAACATGGGGGGAAGATCCCCACCTCTGATTCTCACCTCTGATCCCCATTCTTCTTGTCTTTTATGCCTGGGTGAGGACCATAACCCGCAATCGTGTGGCTTGTGTAGGTCCATGACTTCCCAGGCCCTCTGGAACAGGGACAAGAGGCTCAAGGCAGCTCTCTACAAGCAAGTCCTTCGTCCTGCCCCAGTTGCTGGGCCCTTGACCGCCATGGAAACTCTAGCTAAGACCAAATCAAGCCCCAGGAAGAAAACTTTAGAGTCAGATGGGGACTCTGGAAAGGAGCGGGAAAAGCCAAAAAAAGCTCAGTCTGAGCGTGGATGCTCCCTTGAAGGCCACTGGGCCAAGAAAACATCTAAAAGGAGACAGTCTTCTGATAGGGAAAAGTCCAGTGATTCCTCCTCCAAAAAAGTTTGTCCCTCTACTCATGAGGGTTCGAAATCTAGGGACATGGCTTCATCCTCTACTCGGTCCCATCCACCTCCGGGTTCCAGATCTCCATCTCCAGTCACAGGACCATTGTCTGCGGTACCTAAGCCTTCTCTTTCTTGAGGTGACACCACCACGGTCCTGACGCTTCTCTACAATGAACCCCAGCCCGTCCTCGACACCGAGTCTGAAGGGGAAGTGCAGTCTGAAGGGGAAGTACATGAGGAGGTCCCTATTCTCACCCCTCAAACCTCTTTGCTCCAGCCCGATCAAGGCTCATGACTGTCCTTCTGACTCTTCTACACATTGGGACCAAGGGGGCCTAGGATGTGAAGCGATGGCACCATCTGGGTAGTGGAAGATGACCCTGTACTGAGGGAACATCCCGAGTTGGTCTACGACTCCATCTACAAACTCTACTTGATGCCTGTTGATCCTCAGACCCTCCAGCCTGGTACCACGACTTCAGATGCTGCCACTACGTGGGTTCAGACTTACAGACCACCCTCTTCTGAGCCATTCACTCCCCCACCAAGATGGCAATCTCTGCATTAGGACCTCTGCCGGACCCTCCTCAGGAATCCCCGTCCCGTTCTATGTCTTCACAGTCCCGAGGTTCTCACCGCTCGGTTTCCTCGTGTCAGTCAGCGTCATCTCGATCTCCATCTCCTGACTCTGATCAGCAGTCTGTGGTGTTGGTTAAGCACCTTCCCGCCTCCCCTATGGATGATGTCAAGTCCTTCGCAGACCAAATCATATGCATGGGAAATGCGCTGGACATCGAGGTGGTGAGATCTGATGATGACACCATGGACTCCATTGAATGGCGTGTTCATGGGAAGGTTCCAACCCCTCCAGCTCTGGGATTTTGCCATCCCTTCAGAAGATTGCCCAGCAGTCCTGGCCTACGCCAGTCATTATCCCGTCCACTTCTCGGAAGATTGAGAATCTATATTGCATCACCCTGGCCCAGATGTCTTAAGTGAACATCCTAAGCCTAATTTCGCCATTGTGGAAGGTGCCCAGATCCTATCCACTCCGAAAACATCTGCTTCTCCTGTGGATAGAGACAATAAAAAGATTGATGGACTCGCCAAGAAATTCTATGCACCCATGGTACTCGACATGAAAGTGGTGAACTATGCGGCATGTATGGGGCCTATCAGCAACACCTCATGGAACGGATGCTCCCCCTCTTGGACAATCTTTCAGAGGACAACAGATCTCTGGCCTTGGGCCTCCAGGTGGAATCCCACTCAATTGGTGGCCAACAGATCATCTCAGCGTGCCACTTTGCTGACAGCGCAGCCAAGATGATCTCCAGCTCTGTGGCTTTGAGGAGGTACGCATGATCTAGATCTTTGGATCTGACTCCCCCCCCCCATGTTAAGAACCTAATCGAGGACATGCCGTTTGATGATTCTGGATTCAATAAGAACACAGACCAGCATCTCAACTTCTGGTACCGGATGAAGACAGCAGCATGCAAAAACGATATGTCTTCCTCCTCCCAGTCACATTGCCACTGTTTTGGAAGTCAACGCCCCTGGCAGCACAAGCCTTATTTCCACCAAGAGAGGCAATCTGAACAGTCCAGACAGAGGCACCAATCCCAGTCCTCGTCTTCCTCAGGACGCCACCCACCCACCTAGTCATGGTACCATCAAGGGTACAGCAAGAAGGAAGCGGAACGCTCCAAAAAGCCCTTGTGAAGTGTTGCTGTGTACTTTGTCCCTAAACCCTTTGGAGACAGGTTGAGACCCTTTTCTACCAAATGGTCTCTAATAACATCTGACTTGTGGGTCCTTAACATCGTGGCTCATGGCTATGCCCTCAAATTTACCGAGCTCCCTGTCACCAGGGCATTTGTCTACACCCCCCCAATACCCTACTCAACAAAGTGTGCACTTTACTGGACAAGGGCGCTGTGGAGCCCGTGGAGCCTGCTAACTACCAATCCTGTTTCTTCTCCCGCTACTTCACGGTACCGAAGAATGATTCGGGGCTTCAGCCTATCCTAGTTCTTTGGTTCCTGAACAAATATATGACCTACAGGTGTTTCCACATGGTAACTCTTGCGTCTATTCTACCACTGTTGCAGGAGGACCAGTGGATGGCGACTCTCGATCTCAAGGACACGTATTTCCATATTGGGATTCAAGAGGACCACAGGAGGTTCCTGGCTTTTGCTGTAGACCACCAAGTGTTCCAGTACAGCGTGTTACCCTTTGGTCTCTTCATGGCACTGAGGGTGTTCACAAAGTGCATGGCGCCCATCATAGTCTACCTTCATCAACAAGCCATATCAGTCTTCCCTTACTTTGACGACTGGCTCCTGGTCTCTCCATCTCGGGATAGCCTCATCCAAGACATCGACTTCACTGTGTCTCTTCTCCAGTCTTTGGGCCTCATGATCAACTTCGACAAGTCCAACATCACTCTGTTGAAGAGAATCAGATTCATCGGGGCCACCCTGGACTCAGAGAACTCAATGGCTTACCTCCCTATGGATCAGTTCCTAGCCTTGAAAGAGGCAGTGAAGCACTGTCTGCAACAGAGGCGTGTCAGAGCTCATTATGTCCAGGTTGCCTTGGGTTACATGGCCTCTACTACCTACGTAACACCCTGGGCTCGTCTCCATGTCAGACCTTTGCAGAGCTGGTTCCTGTCGGTGTTCGATCCTGAACACGACCTTTCATCCTGGTGGCTCCCAGTACTGAGAGCAGTGTCTCGGTCCCTCTGATGGTGGCTTGATCCCAACAACATGTGTATAGACACGCCGTTTGTGCCTCCACAGCCCCAGATATCCCTGATGATGGATGCATTGATGGAAGAATGGGGTGCCCACGTCCTCGACCTCACCATCAAGGACCATTGGACCCCACAAGAGCAGCAGCTCCATATCAACAAGCTAGAAAAGCTGGCTGTAGAGAAGACCTTGCTGGCCTTTGAGCCCTTGCTTCAGACCAAGTGGTTCTTCTGTCAATGGACAACACCATGGTCATGTATTACATCAACAAGCAAGGAGGTACAAGGTCCCTGTCACTCCTCGAGATCACATTACGGATTTGGAGTTGATGCATCCCGAGGGGAATCACCCTTCAGGCAATTCATTTTCCAGGAGAGGAGAATGAGTTGGCAGATCAACTCAGCCGATCCTAGAGCTTGTGCCACAAGTGGCGCCTCCATCCCAAGATGGTTGCCTGCTTGTTTCGGATGTGAACCCGAGATCAATCTCTTCGCCTCCCACCTCTACACTCACTGCTGCCAGTTTTGCTCCAAGTTCAAGTCCCCAGGATCTTGAGGGGACGCATTCCTGTTCCAGTGGTCTGGGAAACTGATACACATGTTGCCACCATTCCCTCTTATTATGAGGGTGATTGCCAAGAGCAGAACAGACCTCTCCAATGCCATCCTCCTCACCCCATGGTGGCCAAGGCAACCATGGTTCGCCCCTCTCTTGAACCTATCCAGGAAGAAGTTTCTCCATCTCGAACCCCATCTCAATCTTCTTTCTCTCCACCATGTCCAGGTACACCACCTGGACATAGAGAACCTACCACTGGTGGCCTGAAGGATCCAACACTAGAGAGCCTTCCACCCTCTGTTAGACAATAATACACACATTCTCAAGCCCTCTACTCAAAAGTCTTATGCCCTGAAACGGGCAAAGTTTGCAGACTTTCTGAGTAGCAAGGACCTTCACCAGTCCCGTGTTTTGGTACCCACTGTTCTGGATTTCCTTATGATCTTGGTTGATTCTGGCCTGGGACTGCAATCCATCAAGTGCTACTTGTCAGCCATTTGCTCCTACTATCAATTTCAGGACAGGCCCTCCTTTTTTAAAGGGACCTCAAAGGGGTGGGATATAAATAAATTTTATTATTATTATTATTAAAGAACCATTGGTAAGGAGCTTCCTCAAGGGCTTGGCTAATTTGCACCCTCCTGCCTCAGTACCAACACTGACTAGGGGCCTTGATATCATTTTGTCTGGTCTTTCATCCAAGCCTTTTGAGCCAATGGCTACCATGGACTTAAGATTGTTGTCCTGGAAAACAGCCTTCTTGGTAGCCATCATTTCAACCTGCTGCACAAGTGAACTGTGCACTCTCCGAGTGGATCAACCGTTTCTATGTTTTCACAGAGACAAAATTGTGCTCCGGCCCAACATCACCTTTTTGCCTAAGTGGTATCAGCCTTTCACTTGAATCAGGACATCATGCTTTCCACCCTGGCTCCAAACCGACTGATACAGAGCGCCACCTGCATCTACTGAATGTCCGTCGGGCTCTGGCCTTTTATGTGGACAGAATGTCGGGCTCGAGACGATCCAAGTGTTTGTTCATTTGCTACTCGGAAACCAAAAAGGGCCTCCCCGTATCTTTTCAGAGGTTCTCTAAATGGGTGTCCAGTACCATCCACCTCTGCTACGAACTCGCAGGGAAGGACCCTACAAGGGCGGTAGCTGCATCCTCTGCCTTTTTGTCTGAGGATGTGTGCAAGGCTGCTGTCTGGTCACAGCCCTTGACATTTATTAAGCATTACAGACTAGACTCAAGAGATGCAGACTAGACTCAAGAGCAAGATGCAGCATTTGGGAGGGCAGTGTTGCTGGCTGGTTTGCACTAACCTGACTTAGACTAAGGTGACTATCTTACCTTGCATAATATAAATGATTTGGACAAATGCACTTGACCAATGTTTAATATTTAATGTTTATTCTTTTGATAATACATTTGCTGAACTACAATTGCCTCAGGACACTCCCTCTTCCACTGACCAAAGCTTGCTAGTCTAACCCATTTGTGTGATTTGCAGAGACCACGAAGAAGAAGGACAGGTTGCTTACCTGTAACAGTATTTCTTCGAGTGGTCATCTGCAAATTCACACAAATCCCACCCATCTTCCCCACAGTCATGCCCTGTTCATTATTTAACTCCTGCTGTCGCAGCTTGCGGTGAACGTGTCGGAACTGGGAAAGAGTGGGACTGCTAGGGGACTTTATAGGGATGGGCGGAGCTACCGCCAAAAAGTTGCAACTAAAGTTCTGCCTAGCAATTCCAGAAGTTTCCGAAGTTATTGCGCATGTGCAGATAAAACCCATTTGTGTGAATTCACAGATGACCACTCGAAGAAATACTGTTACAGGTAAGCAACCTGTCCTTAATATGATTCAGTCACTGAGACCAGGATACAACACAGTCCATCCAGCAGAGCAGATGTTGCAGGGAAACTGCTGGGTAAAGTATATGACAAAGAAATGGAGCAATGTGAAACAGCTCTAAAAAGGTAGATAAAGGTATTCTCTATTGACAAGGTTGTCAAGTCATGTCCGACCATAGGGGGCAGTGCTCATCTCCATTACTAAGCTGAAGAGCCAGCGTTGTCAGAGACTACTCTGATCATTCAGCCAGCATGATTGCACAGAACGCTGTTTACCTTCCCACCAAAGTGGTACCTATTTTTATCTACTTGCATTTGCATGCTTTTGAACTGCTAGGTTGGCAGAAGCTGGGACTAGTGACAGCACTTGGGCCTCGAACTACCAACTTGCTGATCTTGCAATCAACAGAGTCAGCATCTTAACCACTTGAACCCACTGCATCCCAAAAATAGCTCTAGAGGGTAAAATTGTTAACTAAAGTCCTAAACACACTGTAGAAATAGTGGGCTGAGTTTGGTTCCAGGACCCATTGTGGATACCAAAATCCATGGATGCTCAAGTCCCATTAAATATTATGGTTAGGAAAATGGTGTCCCTTATATAAAATAGCAAAATCGAGGTTTGCTATTTTGAATTTATATTTTTTGGAATGTTTTCAAGCTGTGGATGTTTGAATTCATGGATAAAAAAATCTGGGGATATGGAGGGATCACTGTAATCTAGTTTGAGGTCGATTTAACTACCCTGGCTCAATGATAGGGTATTCTGGGAACTGTAGTTTTGTAAGACATTTAGCCTTCTCTCTCAGAGAGCTCTGGTGCCACAATAAACTACAATTCCCAGGATCCCCTAGCACTGAGCTAAGGCAGTTAAAGTGGTCTCAAACTGGATTACTTTTGCAGTGTGTTTTGGACCTAAGTCTTGATGGGTGGAGTAATGTCCACAATGATCCTGTTATATGTGCTTGTGTAACAACAGAAGAAGAGAATGTCTTCCTTGCAGATATGATTGATACATCAGGAAATGTGCACACAGCAGAATACTTACAACAAGTGCCAGCAAAAGCTGTAATAACGTGAACAAAAATTCAAATGTCTAGTATGCAGTTTGACAACAGACAATGCTGCAAATGTATCCAAGAGGATAAGAAATTTGGAAGAGCGGGAAGGATATACAAGACTAATAATATATGGTTCATTTGCTGTACCTCCTAGCCAAAGACTTCAGTGTTCCAGAAATAAAGACTAATGTCACTGAAATTGCTAAATACTTCCGTAACAATCATTCTGCAGCAGCAGCTCTGAAAAATATGGGTGGAACCAAGCTAACACTCCCACAAGAGGTTAGATGGAACTCGTTAGTTGACTGTTTTGAGCAATATGTCAAGAACTGGCTTATTCTGATGACAATTTATGAACAAAATTGAGGGAAAATAAGAAGGCAAGGTCACAGCCAAAATCCTCGACATTAGGCTTAAGAAAAATGTTGAAGATAAACTGAGCATCCTGAAACCCATTTCTAATACTTTAAGCAAAGTACAGAAAAATAGCTGTTTTATTGCTGATGCTGTTGAAATTTGGAAGGAACTAAGTAAGCACTTAAAAACAGAACTACATACTGACAGAATTAACTTACAAGCATTAAAAAACCCAAACAGGACAAGCTCTGTCTCCAGTTCATTCTCTTGCCAATATTGTCAATATCTGTAAAACCTCAAGTCCTGATGAAGAGGAGTTAGTATGATATGAGTATCAAGCAATCATCCATCTGTACTGGCAACTATAATAAACTTCAGAGTCAAGGGGGAAAGATTCAAGAAATACGGGCAGGGGCAGAACTCTCTCCAAAATGTTTGGTGATGATGTTTTCAAGAAAGTTACACCAGTGGACTGGTAGAAGTCACTTAAGCACTTGGATTTAGGAGTTTATCACACTATCTTAAAATGGCAAAAGCCTCCTGGGCTGCTGCCTGGACACGGCATGGAGGTGGGGATTATTGCACAGTAAGTCACGGCCAAATCACTGGCCACCATCAGCCCGGATCTTGGCTGGGCTCAGGCGGCCCTTTTTAGACAACGCAAAGCTCCCGTTTTCTAAAAAGGGCTGGATGGGACCTGGGCTGATAGCGGCCAGTGATTTGGCAGCGACTTACTGTGCAATAATCCCTGCCTCCATGCCATGTCCTGGCTGCAGCCTAGGAGGCTTTTGCTGCTTTAAAAGGTAATGTGATAAGCTCCTTAGAGACTGTTGAAGTACTGTAATGATTTCACTTTTAACAGAAGTAGTTTCTTCTGATGGTATAGAAATAATATTCTCTTACTTTGGACTCATTCATTCTAAACTGAGAAATCGTTTGGGACCTGCTAAAGCCTGAAAACTTGTTTTTCTTTTCCAGATTATGAACAAGCAAGATGAAGAAGAAGACTGAGCTACATGGGACAGTATTTTAAGCTTTTCATGTGTGGACCAGGCTGATAGTCTTACGTTTTTTAAAATATATAAAAATATTGTTTATCCACATCAGTTAACAAACATGGATGTTGAAAGAAATACAAGAATACATAAACTATAATGTTATTGCTTTAGTTAAGTTAAACTATTTAAATTGTTATTATTAAGGTAAATATTATTTTCTCCTTCCAATATAATACAGCAGAAAAGTTGTCCAAATAAATAATTAACCTATTAAACTGGAGATAGTTCACTTTACAATAATTTCATAATTATCTATCATGTGTTTCTAACAGTATAACCAATTTAGTATATATTTTTGCTATAACTGTAAAACTAATCTGAAAAGTTGTTATTCTAAAAATAAAACCTTCATCTGGTTGTAAATATTAAGATTATATCACCAAGAATTAGTCTTCGATAACTCTGAGTTGTGTAAAATATAGTTTATAGTGAGGAATAGTGCCCTTGATTGGTTGGGGGGGGGCACACAATTAAATCAAGTCTTTCTGAGTAGCGATTTAAATTGTGATTTAAATTATGATTTAAATCAAATTGATTTAAATCAAATCCACCCTGCTGGACTGTAGAAATGCCTCACTCCAAGGATGTTCTCTGCCACCCAAAGTGAGGTCTGGTAAAAATGTATGACTAGAAAGGCATACTGTACTTCATGTCAACCTCATATTTTGTGTGAACTCCAGCTTCTCATCAGTGTCCTTATTGGAGAGGCCTGACTCACTGATGGGCTTATCTTCAATAGTGGCCCTGGCTTGTGTGGAAATGCTGGAAAATTGGAGCCATGGATACCCCAAGACACCCCTCCTATTTTAATATCAGAAATGTGATAAAACATAGGGTGGGTGACCCTTCTACAACCCCAAATGTGGGTGCCTGACCAGGAAATAGTCCCAGCATGTAGGCTAGCAAGGCAGGAGTTGTCCTGTCTCGATTGATTGATTCTGGACACTCTGAAGGAAGTAAGGGGACCCAAGACACCAAGACCATGGGCTGCATCTATAAGGTAAACAAAGCATAGAGGATTTTGTGCGCTAATCCTCTCTGCCTCAGAAATGCGCATCTATTGCCTTCCATTCACACCTCTGTGTTACATCCTGGAGAAACTATTTCAAAGTGACTCCAAACTATTTGGTCTTTTCAACCCCTTAGAATCTGACCCAAGGCATAATTCTGGGATAAATATTGGGTATAAATATTTCAGCAAGTCTCTGGCTCAATCCAGCGGCTTGCCAAAAGACTGTCAGTTTGCTTGAATAGCGCCTCAATCATCCGCCATTCTCACCTGCCATGGGAGTGATCAAGTCCTCTTTCTTTTCCAGAACCCTCAGCAATTGGAGTCAATCCACTGGAGTCAATAGCATAAGTAATTATCACAGTTAATAAAGCCTCATTACTATTCCAACCTCCCACCTTTGATTTCTCTAGTCCTTGTGTGTGTGCATGGTTATTTGATTGAGTAAGTGTGCTTATTTTCCTTTTAAATAAAACTCATTTCCATTGGAAATCTGCCTCTGTGTACTTTTGGACCCCATAAAAGTTGGGATATGTTCTTTAAGACTGAGTTACCCCAGTCATTCGATATCTCTATTTGAGCTAAGTACAAATTCCCCTAGGTCTTGGAGTGTCCTCCCTGGACACAGGAGTAGTGAGGATAACACATGCATGTCATCTCAGTGGCACTGCCTCCACAAGCACCTTAGCTGAATAGACAGCAATCTGGCAAGCAGAATTTATCTGTTATCCTGCCAAAAAATGGGCCTCAGATTAAAGAGCATTTGGTAGTCTCTTTTCCTCATCTGGGAGCTGTTCAAACAGGAGCAAAACTCTCTCTGAAATGTTCTGCTGACAGTTTCAATGTCCAATGTCAAGGTGTCTGAATCAGTAGCAGATGGAGTGGGTGAACAGGAGTGCTGTGGCGGTTCTCACAATACTTCTGGGCAAGAAACTTTTAGAATTCTCAGTCTTTTAGAACTGACTATTTGCATTGGAGTGTCCAAGAAACTCCATGTGGCAGCAAGCAGACCACATGGCTTCATGCCCCTTACCTGCTGCCATCATTATGTTCTCGGTGCAGGTTCCAGTCATGACCTGTGACATTGGAAGGGCATGCCTAGCCACATGAGTGAAGCCAGGCACCCTATTTCTGCCCTTACAGACTCAGAGGGGCCTTCCCAGGGTCAGGTAAGTGGTATGCAGTAGCAGCAACAGCTGCATGGTGTGGTGGCAGGCAGGCATGTGAACAACTACCCATCATCATGCTAGCCCAGGTGAGTACTGGGGTTAAACTGCAGGTGGGATACAGCCCATGTAGATAGTCCCAACGACTTTCACATGTGGAGCAATCCTGATGGTAACAATCTCTTGACCTGTGCCTGGATCTTTGCTTCATCAGAGTCCTGACGCGATGGTGATGTTGAACATGAGGAAGATGTAACTGAGTACTGGATGATGTCTTAGCAAAGTGAAGGTGGTACTGGTGCAGGGGACTGAACAGGTATCCAAATGAGGAGGCCTAAGGAAAGTTGGGATGGACTGAATTGGAGCAGAATATCTCTTCCTCAGGGGCAGACCCCACTTCAACCTGTACAATCTGCAGGGACTGTGTAGGGGAAGAGGGTTGGATGTTGTTGACACTTAAGGAAGTGTTGGTTCAACAACCCTCGGTACCAAAGTCCTGTGGATTTGCTTTGATTGAATGGTGCCTGCACAGTGTGCTTGGAGCTCTTCTTCTTGTGTTTCTTCTTACTCGAGTGTTGTGGGGAACATGATTCAACAAGAGCATATCCAGGAATCACTGTGACATCTTGGTGAGATGGAACAGCATTCTCTGGTATCACTCTCAGAACTGTGGTCACAGAACTGGCCCCTGAAACGAAGTCAGAAGACTTATGCTTCACTGTCTTTGTAGGCTTGTCACAGAGAACTTTTCAGAGAGGAATGGCTCACAGCAGGTCCAGAAGTCAACTACGATGGAACTGAGACTGATGATGGTGGTAGTTTTAGCAGTTTCAAGGCCTGCTCATAAAGGAGAGCCTTTGAGACTCTTGAATCATACATTGTGCCCCTCACTGAGACATGGAAGGTAACAAGAATGACCATCTCGGGCAGGGAGTTTGGGAGGATGAGGAAGCCATTGCCGAAGGAGAATGAGAAGCTGTGGTCAATTCACATGCCTAGTTAGTTGCTAATGAAAATCACTGGTGAGCCAAAGCCAAAGGGAGTCTGAAATAAGAGCTGTAAACATGTTCAGTTAATAACTGAGAGACCTAAGATGGAAACCAAAGCCAGATAAAAAGCGTTAAGAATAGTCATACATGTAGCCAAAGTCACAAAACCACTAAACATTTTCAGAGATATGCTGCAGAAGTTCCTTAAATGTTGCTGACGTGGTGGATAAAAAGGAATTGAAGCAAATAAGTGGGAACAGTAAGGGATAGAACTGAGGGTGAGCAGAACTACTGTGAAAAAGCTTACGGAACTATTCAAGAAGCTTCCCAAAATGCAGTACACAGGTGCAGATAACCCCAATTGTGCAAGTCACAGCAACCATGAAGAAGTTATTATTTCTTAATGTCAACATGTAACTTCAATCCTTTTATGCCTTTGAAATCTAGGACCCACAAATAAGAGCTTTACACAATATTAATAGAAATAAGTATATTATAAACCCTATTAATGATACATTAAACTTAGTAAGCACTTACTATATTTATTTGAAAGTCTAACATATTTCAATACTACCACAACTGGCTTTGAGTATAGTTGGTAAGATAGAGTTCCACTTCCCATCTAATCAATGAATCAGTTATTTTATCAAGTTCCATCCTAACTGGTTCATACTCTTAAGGTTCTCATTTGACTGTACTTAAAAATACTTGGGGACCTTGCCTGAAGACTTCTCAACTTTTGCCTGAAGACTTCACTCTGGTCTACCAATTGCTTCCTCAGTTCTCAGCTACCAATGGCCATTCAAACTTTTGTCCCCACCCCACACAAAAAAAACTGCCATGAAAGTATTTCTTTCATCTTTCTCTCCAAACTTCTCAATGACCTTTTGGTTAATCTCCCAGCTTGCACTCTCAGTTTCGGTACTGCAGCTATCATGGATATAGCTTCCTGCTGTTAAAGCTCTCACTCTCCATCCCAATCCCTCTCTCCATTGCCTCTATTTTATACTCCCCAGTAAGCCTCTCAGTTAAACCATTAACCAACCAGATTCAGTGTGTCCAACATTATATCACATCACCTTGCTAGAAATTGCAGACTAACAACTTATCTGGAATGTTATTAAAACCACCATCAAATTTAACCAATGTGGACACCTGAAATTGCTCTTTCTAATATTATTCCCACTGACAGTTAGTTACAGTTAGAAGGCAGCTAGTGCATACCAATAAATATTGTATTTCTCCTCTCTCCTAAGCCTCCAGTAAAAGTCACACTTTCTTCCTTTGTCTGGTTAATCCTTTCATGACATGGCCCATATTGCATCCAAATGTATTTACATTTTAAATATTTCCCTTCACAATGAAACTGTTTCTTCACAGTGCCATGCATAAATGTGGCCTCCAGTTTTATAAACATCTCTTCAATATTTGAGTTAAGCCCAGCTCTCCTCTTTTACTATTTGGTTAACCCCCATATCCTAGGATAAACAAACTTGCACTGTGTGAGTTTTAAGGGCACTTTCTTGACTCCAATGAGAATTCTAGTGTATTGTGGGGTATAAAAATGCCACACCTCCACAGGACTATCTGCATACAGAATCAAGTCTGTTCTACCCAGACACTCAGAGCTGGAAAACACCAAGTGAATAAAATTTAAACAAAGCCAAATGAGAGCCAATCTAGTGTAGTGGTCTGAGAACTGGTGTACAACTCAGGAGACCAGGGTTCAATTCCTTGCTTGTCCATGGAAATCCACTGGGTGATCTTGGGCAAGTCATACACTGACTGACCCAGAAAACTCTGTGATAGGGTTGTCTTAGGGTCACCATAGAAATTGAATTGAAGGCACACAACAACAACAAAACATATACTTGTTATATTATGAAGCATTTCATGATCCAAGTAAATTTCAGTATCTTTCCCTCTCCAGCCCTAGAAGAAATTTCTATTCTCCCTGAAACGGGCCAGCCTACTGACACCCAGAAGATATCACTTCTTCTTTGCTGGTCTGCAGTTGCCTGTAAAGGGGTGGGGGACATTTGTATCCCAATAGATGACATTGGCTAGGATCCTTTTTAAGAAGCAACCCAATGACAAAAATCAATAAATTTATTTGAACATTTTTTTATCTAGGGTTTTTTTTGGGGGGGGGTTGCAAAACAATTACACATAGAATATGGCTAAAACTTGGGCACAATGTACAATTATGCAGGTTATAATGTCATATGATGACTCATATTGTAGGTATACTTCTGTAGCACCTTTGAGACTAACTGCAAGAAAGAAATTGGCAACGTGAGCTTTCGTAGACTTCAGTCGACTTCCTTAGATGCATTTCTTGATCCAAATAAATTCTATTTACTTTAAATTCTAATTTAAATTGGAATTTGATGTCTAATTAAATTCCAATGCATCTGAAGAAGTAGATGGAAGTCTACGAAAGCTTATGCTACCAATTTCTTTCTTTCAGGGCCTTTACAAGCTGCCAGAAATAATGCAGCTTGAGGCCACGTTAACTGTCCTGGCTCAATGCTAAGGAATCATGGGAACTGTAGTTTATTGTGGCACCAGAGCTCCCTGACAGAGAAGACTTAATGTCCCTGAAAAAAATACAATTCCCATGATTCCCTAGCACTGAGTCAGGACAGTTAAAGTGGTCTCAAGATGCATTATTTCTGGCAGTCTCAAAGATGCTACAAGATCTCTCTACATACAATTCTACAGACTAATACAGCTATATCTTTGAATTATAGGTATACTTCTGTGTATGTTCTGTTAGGAAAGAGTCCCAGGAGTAAAATGTACAAAGTCTGTTATCAGAATGTAAGCGAGTTGGTCCAGAACGGAGTTCTTTGTCTGTCCTACATCTGTTCAGAGGATAATGTGGCAGACATCCTCATGAAAGCGCTGCAGGTAGATAGACATGAGAGAATGTCTGTGCAGTTGGGCTTGGCACCAGGAGTGGCAGCAGAAGCTCAAGGCTTGAGATCCTAAGAGGATGGTAGGTCCAGCCCAAAGGCATGTGCAGAGTGGCGGAAGATCTGTGCCAGAATGTGGAAGTACTGAAGAAGTGAAGTGCCTCAAGTGGTGGACAGGTTTCCTGAAGCTGTGTCTGTATTGGCAAAGGTGCTGCTGGGGAAAGCAGAACAAGGTTCTGAGTCTGGGGTACACAGGTCAAGTGAACAGTGCGATAGACAGGGTACCAGGGCACTGGGTGCTGGTGGGAGGACATTGGCAGATGTCAGGCTGGTGGGATATGGCACAGGGAAACAGGGAGGTCCACACTAACACACTCCAAGTAACACAAGTCAAGCAATGTGCACACATTTGTACATTTTGGAGGGGATTGTTAGGAAGGAGTCCCAGATGTAAAATGTACAATGTGGGGAATAGCAGCAGCCATGATGACACAGCATTTGATGGCAGCTGAGTCATGCTGACTCATGCTGTGTCATGGGATATGCCATCATGCAGGTGTTCACCTGGTGCTGGAAAGCACAGAGAACTTCAGCAAAACTGCAGAGTCACTAATTTGACTGACAGGTGTCCAGCAGGAAGAGGCAGAGCCGGAAGGCCATGTGGAGCCCTGGCTATATAAGGCAGAAGCCTCTGGACATTCATGTGGGTTGCTGTGGATTGCTGTGGTTGGGGATGGTTGTCGTTGTCACTGTAAATAGCCTTGTACATAGAGGAACTAAGATTAAAGCCTCATCTGAGAGATGTCTGCCTGTGGAGTCTCTTTACTCTGTCTGGAAAGGGAGAGATGCTTCTCCAGCTGACACGCTGTTGCCTGTACCTGAGAAGGTTGTGTTCCTGGTGCTGCATGCTTACGTGGATCTTCATGCGCTACGTAACCATGCTAACAAGACAAAAGAACATCTGAGGGACTAACATATTTGATGATAGTACAAATCTCAGTACTCTATACTTCTTGGACACTATTTAAACTGAAGTATTGAAGCATTTTAAAGTAGTCCATTTTGTCCACAGTAGAACAAAACTATCAGTGTCTGAAAGTTTTGGTTCTCTTAGACACAGTTCTGTGCTCCAGTTTTATATGGCAACCTTATCAGCATAAAATGACCCCATCAGTTACATTTTTTGTCATACTTGTTCCTTGTGAGACAATATAATGAAAATTACAAAGTGCATTCTTCATAGGAAGACTCATAAAACTGTCAAATTTGACTTTTAATTGAGGCAATTGTGCTTTTCTGTAGAAAAATCTACATTTAAAACTTTCTATTCCCAATGTGTTAGTACAGAAGAGATACTGTACTTTTGAGAAACGGTGATAAGGTAGTCACCAAACTTACTGAAGTAACCAAGCCTCATTATAGGTGAAACCACGTATTAGGAAACTGCAGAGAAAAATGCTGAAATATTAATGGGAGCAGGAGAGCTAAAGGATTATTTGTATCAGGTTGTCTAATAACAGGTATGAGGCAGTTTTGAGCACTGGGTAACAATTGTTTATATTCAAAATGATTTCTGTGACACATGATGTTCAGATCTGAAAGAACTTTAATGTGGTAAAGTAAATCAGGAGACAATAGCTCAGAACCAAAGCTTTGTAGTGTACTCATGTGCACACAGAACTTATGTCAAATTAAGCTTTGTCTGTGACTTAAGAAGAGGAACTAATTCTGCAGATATCATGGAGGTTCTCTCTATGAGTATCACTTTTCACCAGTATTTATCTTAAGTAACTTTAAAAGATTGCAAACTAGGGTGTTGGCTAACCAGTATCCTACTTTATAACAGTTACACAATTTCAGGTATGCAGAAATGTCACACCTCACTACCCTGCTTTTTCCTGCTGCTTTTAACAACAACACACAGCCCTCTCTCACACATCTACACACAGGAACACAGATCAGCTTTCAACAATGAAATCACTACCTCTGGGAACTGTGTGTGTGTGTGGTGCTAGAGCATTCAATCATCTAAAGGAGCTCTTCAAATGATTTTTGCGGGGGGGGGGGGGGAACAAACTCTATTCATTTATATTCCAGTATGTTTTTCTAACCTTCGGGTTCACTTTCTTCGGAAAACTGAAATTGATTTGTAGTTGTTTTCATCTGGCTATCTTTCAATGTTTCAAAAACTGTAAATAGACAAAAATATATAGTAAGTTTCTTAAAATGGAGTGGGTAACTTTTGTGATGAGCACTGCTGAAAGTATTTTTGTTCTTTTCCCCTGATTGGTGGAGCAGGAGAGAAAAATTAAAGTTTTGATTGCCTGCAAGTCTTTTCTCACAAATGTGGGGGAAATTCCTTCCCTGTAAACATTACAGAATAGGCACATTCCAATAGAAAATGCAAACTACATTATACATAGGAACTCTGTTTCTATAATGTACATCAGCCTTATAAATTGTTTTAATAGTAGTTTGTGTTTCTAAAAAATATTTATTATAGTTTAAATATATTTTTAAAGTTTAAATATATTTTTAAAGTTGTTGTACACTACCTTGATGGCTCTCACAGAAAGGGACTATTAAAATACTGCAAGATAAATAAATAAATAGCCACATGTATGACTACATGGGTATGTTACATGCCCTGAAGTGTTCATTAGACACTTAAGATACTTAAGCATCTATATCAAGTGTACATTAATTATTACTTTCAAACTGCAATCTAACATGCCAGAAATGTACAACTTCCAGAGGTCCAGAATTTATGCATGTGTCCTTTTTAGGAGGGTCAGAAGTAACTTCCAGTCACTTCCATTCAGAAAAGACAATCACACCAGGCCAAAAACAACTCTAGGAAATTGAAGAAATTTCCCCTACCCTCAAAGACAGAGCAAGAGGCATTTTAAAATTAAATTAACTACATGATTGTTTCTTCACACAATGTCACACATGCTGCTGGTGGGAAGCACATTACTAGTATGCCACACAAGTTCTATTTAGATTAATTAATTTAATTAATTCCTTAGCACTGAGCCAGGGCAGTTAAAGCGGTTTCAAACTGGATTGTGTCTGCAGTGTGTTTTGGACCTAAATGATGGTGCTTCGTGTTGTAAAAGTCTTAGTCCTGCATTCTATATCTGCCATAATTGTAATAATCATACCATTTATTTTAAAATGTTTCAACTTGTCAGTGCTTCACAATATATTATTTGATTAATCCTCACCATAGCTCTGTAATAAAAGCCAATATACTTGAAATAGGCTAGTATTCTAATCATACCAAATAAGACTACCTTGGGATCTCTGAGGTGAAACCTCAATTGGAGATTTCTCAGTTTTTAACATATGTGCCTAGTTATTACAATGAAAAAGCAGAAATGGCAATTTCTAATAACCTCTAATATTGGTGAAAACTTTTTAATTATGATAATCCTGAAAGGTTGATTTTAGAGAGGATGGAAACTTGACCTGAGCATTAAAAAAGCATATGTGCAAACTAAGCCTAAATACAGACAAGAGCGATATTCTAGAGATCAATTGGGAAGCCAATCCTGGACTTGGATTATACTGTTATGGGGGGAACTGAACCCCCTCTGAAGGCCTACACCAGGGGTAGGCAACCTTTCTGAGCCGGGAGCCGGTCCTCTGAAGTCCTCCCCTCACGTGCACACACGCATCCCCACTGCCGTGCACAACCCCCCACGTGCTCTGCCGCCACCGTGGCCGCTACCACCACCACCGCCATGGGGTGCATGGCCCGCCATGCATGTCACAGTTGCCATTTTGATTTCCAAAATGGTGGCCGCGACACAGTTGCACATGCGCAGTACTCCTGCGCATGCGCAAACGTGTCACGGCTGCCATTTTGGAAATCAAAATGGCAGCCAAAACGTGTGGCGGCGGTAGCGCGTGGCAGCGGCGGCAGGGGTCCACCTGGGCTGGTAAGTGCGGGGACCTGGGCCGGAACCAGCCTGCGGGCCATAGATTGCCGGCCCCTGGCTTACACCTTTAAGCTGCTCTTGAGTAGAGATGGGAAGGCCTAGGGAAAAACTGGGAAAAAAGTCTTTTTTGTTTTCTTCTCAAAAACTGGAAAAATTGAAAAAAGGAAGAAAATCAATTATGGAATGTTTTATTTTAGCATAATGAATAATATTTTTAAGACAAGGTATACATTTTTAAGACAAGGTATACATATATTCTCCAAATCATTTCAAAGCGGCAAGAAAGCGGTATGGAATCAATCCAGAACTATACCGGTATAGACCCCACAAGACGGAAATTGCTATCAGACGCAACTAGCATCATTGCGCAATGAACGAAAGCAGCATCATTCCGGTATCATTCTGGTCGTGCAAATGTAATTCCCCAGGAAACTGGCATTCAAAAGAACGGCGATGATGCCACATTGGGACGGGGATGGGACGGGGTTCTCTGTGACGTCATGTGAACACACGGGAAAAGGAACCGCAATGGGACGGGGATGGGATGGGGATGGGACGGGGTTCTGTGCGACGTCATGTGAACACACGGAAAAAAACTCGCAATGGGACGGGGATGGGACGGGGTTCTGTCTGCTTTAGACCCTGTGTGATAAGGTCCTTAGTCTTTTCTTGCAAGCTAGCCACTAAATTATTTTTCTTTCCCATTCCCCTCAGGAAAATGGTGAAACCAACATCTAGTATATGGAAGCATTTTTACATTACAAGTTCTTCTCAGAAGAAAAATGCAATTTGCAAATACTATCAGATGAAATATGCATTTCCAAATGCATTTATAATTCATATACCAGGATGACAAAACACATTCTCATACGTGACAAGTGTCCTGTAGATATTAAAAAATCCTTCATGGATCTAAGTGAAGAGGACCATAAAGATGAAAGTGCACATATGAGCTCATAGCTTTCTTCAAAATTCTTGTTCAATAAGTCCTCTTCCTGCTCATCTGCAACATCAGCAGCATCACAAAATGTTGTCCCATCAGCAGCATCTTCAACTAAACAAATATTGAAAACAATTGCATCTAAAAAATACTCAATAATTTCACATGTAGACAAGATGACACCTGAAGATCAGGAAAAAAATGATCTAGCTCTTTCAAGAGCAATATATTCTTCTGGAACATCATTTTCAATAACTGAAAATACATACTGGCAGGGAACTTTGAAATTATAAAGACCATCATACCATTTGCCCAGCTGACATTCTTTGAGCAAGCCTCTTTTGGAGTTGGAATATGAACATATAATGGAATCTGTGCAAGGAAA
Organism: Phrynosoma platyrhinos; assembly: GCA_020142125.1. Classification (NCBI taxonomy): domain Eukaryota; kingdom Metazoa; phylum Chordata; class Lepidosauria; order Squamata; family Phrynosomatidae; genus Phrynosoma; species Phrynosoma platyrhinos. The sequence continues at coordinate 59,947,206 of JAIPUX010001232.1, read as the reverse complement.
AATCAATGAAGCATTGTGTCTTGCACTACTTACAGATAGATGGGCAAATATGAGAGAGAAGGAATTATAAATTTCGTGATAACAACACTTCAACTGGTTTTATACAGAAGCACTGAAACAGGAGACAACAGACATACTGAAGAGTATATCAGTTGTAAAATATGTGAAGTCCTACAGAAAGCTGGGAGCAGTAAATGCCAGCAACAGGAAAGCTGCATGGGAGGTCATAATGGATAAGTATCCACATATTACTGTAATAGGATATGCATCTCATGGGCTAAGCTTGTTTCTTAATGATATTATGAAACTGGACACCTTTCAAATGATCTATAGACAAGCAAAAGAAGTTATAAAACATTTAAAAGCTATTCATATTGTAGCAGCAGTTTTCAAGAAGAAGCAAGTAGAAAAAATGCAAAGAATAAAATAGTGACACTGAAACTCTGTAGTAAAACTTGATGGGATGGAGTTGTGATCTCCTTTGAAAGTTTAGTAAAAAAAATAAAGAAGCTCTTCAAGAAACAGTAATAGTTGTATATCTTAAAGTACCCAGGAGTGTAAGAAACACTGTTCTTGATGAGGATGTCTTCTGGGTTCAGCTGCAGAATTCCCTGAAGATTTTAAATTTAATTTCTGCAGCAATCACTGTATCTGAATCAGACAGTGCACTTCTGTCAGAAATTCCTTCTCAAATGACCAGGATAAAAACAGCTGTCTCTGAGAATCTCAGTGTATTTCCACTTACAATTGTAGAAAAAGTAAAGTCAAAGATTTTATTTTAAAAAGAAAAGAATTCTGTTGCCATCCAATTCATACTACTGGAAATCTGTTAGAGCCAAGATTCAAAGTTGGTAACATAAGTGATGGTAGCACTGCTACTATATTTTACTGGGTTACAAAACAAGCATCACACTTAGGACTTGATGTTGGGAAGGTATTTGCAAATGTTGCAGAATATAGAGCATCTTCAAGGATTTGGTCCAGGAATGCAATCTGGGATTCTGCCAAAAAAATATCCCTCCTGAAACGCAAGGTCTTTGCACAATGCAGCCTCTGACTCCTCTTGCTTTTCACCTTCTTCAGATTCCTACATCTTCTGCAGCATGTGAAAGAATTTGGTCTATGTTTGGAAACACTCACACTAAATCAAGAAATAAATTGACATGTGAAAAGGTAGAGAAACTTATTTCAATCTGGGCAAATCTTAAGTTTTCAGAAATCCATGATGACAAACATAACAAAGCAGAAGCCAAGAATGAAACTGATACTGATAACTATAGTTCAGAAAATGAGTCTGATTTAAATTTCATGCCTATTAATTAAATCTTAGTCCCTCCTCTCTTCTACATGCTTCCCCTCCTCAATTATTTTTTATGGGAATGGGTGCTTTATGTCTATTTGATACTGTGGAGATGAAATATAAATAATTTTTTGTTACTAATGTTGATGATTTCTTCTGTGGGTTTTTTTTAAAAAGGGTTTTGGTTTTTTTGCCTGCTCCATATAAACTAGCAAAACAAAAATTCAGGAGATTATTACTCTATTTGTTACAAATAATGTTTTTTTTAAAAAAGTAAATTCTATTTGTAATAATTGTTTATTATACTGTTTGAATATACTGCATTTTAATATAAAATTTGTTATAGTTTTATGCCAAATCAAATTGTACATAATCATATTTTATGATCCTAAAATAAGAGTGACTTTCAATCTGGAAAAAGTGCTAATGTTGCATTTTTTCAATTTTTCCAAAAAATATATCCATTTTTTCCTCGTGGGTTAAAAATTTCCAGAAATTTTACATCTCTACTCTTGAGCCCAAGCACTTCTTCTGGATGGCAAGGCAGCTACTGTGGCCACAAGCACCTTTGTCCATGATTCATTCGTCAACAAGCTGTATCTCTTCTGGGTGTGGGGCAAAACACCCTACACTGATGCATTCTTTAATTATTTCTCATTCAGACCCCATTCCACATGGGGTTACTTTGAATAATTTATGGACACTATTGCTGCTTCAAGGCAGTCAGACTGAATTCTGATGTGTCTCATGCAACACTTGGTCTTGAACCAAGTATACTGACTTCTAATTTGCAGGTACTGTTTTTGACCAATAACAGCCTTAACAGGTTTAGGGCAAAAATATCTGCAAGGCGGTCTCCTCCTGTATGAGTGTCTTTCATTTAGCATCTTTATCAGAGCTTTTGCTCAATGTCCCAACATGAAGAAAAGCTAGGTTAGACAGAGCCTTCCTGTAGCAAGACCCTGACAAAGGAAACCATTCCTCAGGGAATGAGTTAGGCTCCATCTTTAGTAAGTGTTACACAAGCTGTGAAAGTTGAACCTTTTCTCTCAGCTTCTGACAAATTTTCATGTTGTTCTCTGGCTTGTTTTTTAAGGTTCCATTTCTTTGTTATTTTGCTCATGATTTGTTCATTTTCTTGTAGGACGTTATCACACGTAGCCCAGAAACTGAAAATAAAGTGGAAATAAGGCATCC
>JAIPUX010001232.1:59910647-59920697 GCA_020142125.1 Phrynosoma platyrhinos | reverse complement strand
AATTATTACCCAGAAGTTATTATGGTATATTGATGAAATTTTGTCAGTATCGTTATCACCAAGTGACTTTTTCTTTTTCCCCAAATGAAAAATCCATTGTGGGGTTGCTGATTTGAAAACACAGATGACATCATTCATGAAGTGGAAGAGTGGTTTAAGGCGCAATCTTCAGACTTCTACAATAAGTGTATTCAAAGGGTCATGAATGTGTAAATCTGGATGGTGACTACATAGAGATAAGTTAACAACTACAAAGAAAATGTGTAAATCTGGATAGTGACTACATAGAGATAAGTTAACAACTACAAATCAAAACAAACTCTTTTTTGTGATTTGAACAAGATCCCCCACCACCACCACCCAAAGGAACTGACATTATACAAAAACACCTTGGTACCTGCCATGTTTTGCAAAGAATTATTCATCCATAGTCATGCATAGAGCTTGGGAATTTTACTTTTGGGGACAACAACTCCCCAGATTTCCAGCTACCATTATGGCTATTGTACTGGATGGCAGATTCTGGGAGTTATTACCCTCAATAGTAACGTTCCCCCAAGTTCTTGTCCTGCCCCAGTCATATCTAGTTGTATCCCTGGGTGTTGTGCTGGCACCAGGGAGGAGTCTACTCAACTATGAAATATAGGGAACTGTGCAGCTCAAGCCCCATCTCCCTAAGGAATCACCCTGAATTTCAGGGATTTCAATTAAAGCAGTGCTGTTCTGAGCCACAGCAGTCTGGCAACACTGATAAGTGTCTTTGCCTGCCCATTGCTGCTTCTGAGCATATGGTAGTGGTGAGGCAGGATGCCAGCAACTGCGAGGCATTCTTGAAACCCTTGGATTTGTGGATGCTGGAAGAGAGTGGAAGCTGGAAAGGAGACACTGCTTCATTCAAATAAAATGGCAAAACTTGGATGTTATCAGAATAAGCTGCCCCTGTGTTCTTCAGCTCCATTTTTCCAGTCTTCCATACATGAGCCAAGGTGGTTGGTCACCTCCATGTTTGGTAGGTTTGCCATTTTTCCCAGACTTTCCCATCATTTGCCTGCAAATTAGAGTCACAAGACATAGCTTAATTATTATTTGTGATCTTGCATTGAGGGTAAAGTGTGATTTGTACTACACTTCCATAAAACAAATATTAGTAGCAGAGAACCAAAAGTAAAGGAAACATTCTGGGCAGTCTGTGGTCTGAGCAGGGCACAGAGGACCTTACCTCCACATGATAAAGTATGCTCCCTCTCTGGATCACAAGCCACTGGTACCTGTATGTTTTACAGACCTTGAAAAATGACTTTTTGAGGCTACATTTCCTGGAATTCCCCAGCCAACATGGTTACTTATATGCTGACAGGTAAATTCTTGGAATTGTAGTAAATTCTTGGAATTGTATGATCAGTTGTTATATATTTTTTGTTTAAAAATATTAGCAATAACTTTTATAGTGATCAATGTTATATTTTAATGTCAATTTTTTATCAGATCAGATTTGATAGATATTATTTATTTGGAGAAGAAACTTGTCAAGAAAACCCTATGATAGGTTTGCCTTAGGGTTGCCATAAGTCAAAAATGACTTGGAGGCACACAACAACAAAAATCTCTAATATTTAACTGACAAATTGTAAGTTCTTTAGGAGAGTGAGGGACTGAGGCAAATAGTAGGGACAAGAGAGGAGGCCTGAAGACTCGTTGATCAATCATGAACAAAAATATAACTAGATCCAATGGAGCTTTTCTCCCTTGCTCATGATACTAGAACCTGGAGGGGGGTTAATTTCTCCAGAACAAATAGAAGCAGATGTACTCTTCTTTACACAGTACATAGGTAAACTGAGGAAGAGTGGTTTTGTGCGTGTGTGTGTGTGAAAGAGAGAGAGATTTAAATATGAAATTTTAAAATGCATGTGTTATTATCCCACTTTTCCTCTAAAGGAGAAGTGGGACTTGTGTGTCTCTTCAGACATTGTTCACTGGGAGAGCAGGCCAAGCCAGCTTAGCCATTTTTGAGGGATCCTGGGAGTGGCATATGGAGGACCACAAAATTCCTATCTCAGCTCATGATGGGAAACTAAATGTTTCTTCTTCACTGGAATGTTTCTCTGCATTAAAGCATTGTTCTAATTTATCTTCACTAAAATTCAGTGGACTTTGGGTTGAGTCCTAGATCATGTCATTAGCCAGGATTTGGACACCATCCTATTAGAAGAGAGGCTTTAAGACATGAAGGTCATGGAGGATTATGCTGAGAGAGAGCCTTGATTACTCCCTTCACCAAATATTCACTGGAGAGATGAGTTCTTGGAGCCTATGCTGCCAATATCTGATTTATCCAATGAGATCAACCTGTTGTCCCCTCTTTCACTGTAAGGATTCCTCAGACATGTCGCCATAGGGGTATAGCTACAGGGAGACAAAATGAGAGCATTTGTCTCCCAAAGAAGAATTCTGCCCGCAAATGAGATTTTCCTTCAGTCCTCAAATTTCTATTGTTGCAGAGAGTGAGGCACTAAAAATCATTTGCATTTGGAAATGGAAGTGTTGGAGTAGACTGAAGGAAAATTTCATTCGGGGTGGCAAAATATTCATAGGAATTTTGGCTCCCTGCTGTAGCTACATTCTTGCTTCACAGTGTTGGAGCAGGTCCCACTGCCACCAAGCCACATCCAAGGACAACAGGAGGGTTCCCAGATCCATTAGTGTGATCATCAGAAGAATACAATACTGCTCCTACAAGACATCTTCCAAGAAGAAAGGGCCTAAGACTCTGGTTTGAATGTTTCAGAACTAAAGCAAACAGATGGGCCCCAGATCACTGCTGGAATGACATTTTAAGATGGCATCTGTTAGGTGTCATGCAGCCAGTTTGATTCCAAGCCTGCTTGACAGCGGGCTTGACCATGGTACTAAGCAGTGGCATCACCAGAGTTGGTGTCATCCCTTGTTGTAACTCATGTTGTTACTCCCAAACTGCCTTGCATACCCCTCCCCAGCCATGTCAATGGTCCTGCTGGAGTAGATCAGACCACTTTGGAAGACAAAGGCTCTGGTCTGTTTGCTGCTGCTGACTGTTGGACAAGCAACCATCTGTGTCTCAGATTGTTCCAGTCTACCTGCCTTGTTCACAATTCCTGAAGGGGTCCAGGCACTATTCAGTGAAAGGAGTGGCCTCCAGGTTTTTGCCATGTTGTGCTGATAGCATCCCAGCCATCTTCCTTGCTGCCTACATGTGAGTAGACTGGGTCCTCCCCAGGATCTTCAGTCTCTGAGAGTCCCGATCTACCCATGGAGAGGCACAGTAGTACAAACCAAAGGCATTCACTTCCTTTCCCACAAGTGCACTAAAAGACAATCCCCTCCAAGGTACTACCCAATGCGGTCTGCACACTCCACACTGCCTAGGTGCTGAGCCTGCGCTTCTGACAAATTTCATCAGTACCCATTGAGACTAATACCTAATGAGTGAATCATTCTAGTTCTCCCTACAAAATACATTTGAAAAATACTGTAAGTACTTCTGAGAATAACCCCCTGCTCCAGTGTGTCCACATAATAACTGTTAGAACTAAGTTAGGTCCTTCTGATTTTAACTAATCCACTCTCAGTATGACTTAGTCTGAATCCAACCCATATTTTAACAGCTAGCTTTCCAATGTACGGTATAAATAACTATAGTTTGGATCCATAGTTAATTGTATTTAGAGAAGAACCATTTTAATCAAGGGGACTTAAGTTAGGGGGGTTGCAGACTGCCAGAAATAGTGCAAACTGAGTCCACTTTTAGGGTTAGAGTTAGTGCTAGGGAATCATGGGATTTGTTTTTTTTTTTTCTGAGACATTGAGCCTTCTCTGTCAGAGAGCTCTGGTGCCACAATAAAATACAGTTCCCATGATTCCCTAGCACTAACCCTAACCCTAAAAGTGGACTCAATTTGCACTATTTCTGGCAGTTTGCAACCCCCCTTAGTTGTCTTTTGATTTCATGTATATAACGTAATACTATACCTGGATCCAACCTTTTATTTGCAGAATAATAGTCAGGGCAATTTCTGGGTTTTATTGTTGTTAGAATTACTTACATATGGATAAAAATTTACATATTTTAACCATAGCAATACATTTGCAGTAATAATATATCACACTTATTTTACCTGTTTTAGTTTTAACTCCACCCTCCCCTGAATATACATTTGTCAGCTCTTTTCCAAATGGAAGTCTGACTGAAATATAGAATAAATTGGAAAATGGCTTCTGAAACCTGGCTTAGCTGTTACCAGAGTCATAATTCTGTCAATAACAGACAGTAAATGCAGAGGCCTGACTTTTCCTTCTTATTTTTATTTATAAATTCCATTTCATAATAGCAATAAGACACCACAGGCCATGCATTTCGAAGGGATTACTGCACTTCTCTTGTGATTAAAGTCGTACAGCCTCTAGCCTTGTGCCTCATAATGCCACCTGAGGGGTTCAGTAATAGTCCAGAAATGCACTACATGCTGTGTCTTATTACTTAAATATATTTAGCTTGATCATACCAGGGGGAAAATAATGGCAGAATGCACAAGAAGAACTTTCTTCTACTGTTCTACACTTTTTTTTAATTATCAGAAAAGTAACTCTGAGTTACTGCATCCACCGTTTGATATAATGTATTTGAAAGGCAAAATCTGTAATGTTCATGTTTATGATCATAGTATGTCATTTCCCCACCCCATAAACTGAAACTCCAACTTTGACTATTCTGATATAATTTTGCTTGTTGCACAATACAGAAATTAAGCTAAATTCCAAAAAGTAAACTGTTACATTTGATATTAAATTACCACTGTCATTCAATTCATTAGAAGAGTTTATGGAGTTACAATATGGCTGTAATTTATAGCCTGCTTACTGACAAAGCTTAATGCTAACATATGCCTAATTTGCCAAGGTTATCTGAAGTTCCATTCATCTCCCCCCACTAACAATATGCCTCTGATTCCATGCTTCATGGATGAGGTACATGTGGTTTCATATTTAGTGCTATCAATCACAAGTAATTGCCTCTAGCTCCTCGCCTCAGCGTTCAAAGGGAGGTCTATACTGTTTCTGATTGATGAAAAGTGGATACTTAGCCAGAGGAGGGCATCATCCTCCATCCTTAGCAATGGGGAAAAAAAAAACCCCAACAATAAAACCTAGGTGGAGTCGACTGAAGGAAAAAGATGACATAAATAACTGTCTGACATTTCCAAACTTTTGTCTTTGCCACTTGGGATTTGCAGTCAGGAAAAGACACTGCCTCCCCTCTTTTCTTCCAATGAATTTTTGTATGACTTTTCTTTTCTAGCAAGGGAGATACACCATATAGAAAATTTAGGCATGATAAAATAGTAATTCCCTGAATTTTTGAGGGACACAATATCTATTGTGGAGTTCTCTAATGTAAGTTAGTAATCCTTCAAATCAGTCTGAGGAGGATGGGTGGCTTTAACCTTGAGGCCCTTCTCACCTCAATAGCATACTTTGATTTTCTACAGAATAACACAGCTGAATCTTATAACGGTACTCATTTTGCATTTTTCAATATCAAAATATATACTTATCAGGCAATTGTCCCCCTACAACAAGAGTGCAACGTCCCCCACCCCCCAAAAAATGGCTGGGGGGGGGTGAGAGAAAAAAAGGAAACCTGTTTGCTTTCAAATATGCAATTCCCAGATTCAATCCTCGACAGCTCCAAGTGGATACCACAGACAAATTACCTGTGTGAAACCTTGGAAAGCTGTTGCTGCCAGTCTTTGTTGACAGCACTGAGACAGATGAGCCAATGATTTAACTTTGTATATGGCTGCTGCTTCCTCTCACTCCTTATAGTATCTGCTAAGTGATATATTCTTTGGTTCATACTATTTGGTTATCAAAAGGTGTGCAATACTTATCTTGAAACTTAATGAGAAAAGTTCAGTCTTATATGTCATAGTTTGTTTGTTTGTTAGGTCTACTTCCTATGAGCCAGCATGGCATAGTGGTTTGGTTGTTGGACTATGTTGTATTTGATTGTTGGAACCCTGGAGACCAGGTTTCAAATCCCCATTTGGTCAGAAATGCCTTAGGGTCAGCAACAGTCAGAAATGACTTGAAGGAGCACAACAACAAACTCCCTCCTGCACATGTAGAAGGCCTACCCCAGTCTTCCCAATTTGATCTCAACATAAGTCCTGGACTACAACTTCCATCATTTCCAATCAATGCCAGTGCTGGCTAGGGATGACAAAGGTTGCTATCTAATACAGTGGGCCCTTGGTATCCACTGGGGTTTGGTTGCAGGACCTCCCATGGATAGTAAAATCTTAGTCCCATTAAAAATAATGGCACAGTAAAATGGTGTTCTTTATATAAAATGGCAAAATCAAGGTTTGCTCTTTGGAATTTATATATGTGTATATATATTGAATATTTTCAAGCCATGGATGGTTGAATCTGTGGATAAAGAATCCATGAAGACAGAGAGCCAACTGTATGTCTGGAGAACACCAGGCTGAGTCTAACAAATAGAAAGATCCCCACTTATGCTATGTTACAAGTAGTGAGTGATTCACTGTTTAACCATGCCAAAATAGCACTGCAGGTTTACCTCTCAAAGTGGCCAAAAGGAACCACCACTTGTCACTTCTTATGAATCCCTTGCCAAGAAGGAAGATTGCCACCTCAGCTGGATTGGGGATTCTGTACGTTGTCATCAAAAAGATAACATTGCCAAGCTGTGTTGCCTCCAGTCGTATCTCTTTTCACATGGGGTCATAACTTGTCATGCTACATTTTGTGTTACTGCAGCTCCAGGAGGTGGACAGAATCCAGCTCAGATCTGCTATGTTTGTGCACCTCCTATCTGCCTACAATGTTTGTGCAGCTTTGTAGCAAAACCTGAGTTATGCTGCACAGCCTTCAGATGCTACTGAAGGGCAGATGGAGGTGAGAGAAAAGGATCCCAGGGGAACTGTGTTGTACCTCTGGATGATACTGTTGCGCTAGAGCAGCAGTCAGCATGTTCCCCTCCTGTTCCCCAGGATTTCTTTGCTGCCACAGATATAAAATTAGCATTTGCATATACTAAAAGTAAAGCCCATCAGAAGAATCAGGATGCTAGTTTCTGAATCATGCCTGTTGATGTCCTATTCATGTCTTTTTTGACAAGCAGAGGGAGATGTGACACTGTGCAGTGGTTTGTGGGAATCGCTCGCAATTCTGTTTCATTACATGGCTAATTAAGCAAGGTCACTGAGTCTTTTTTCAGGTCTTTCAATTGAGGCATCACTAAGGTTTGAATAGATCTGTTTATTATCTTACATGCCCTAACAATGTAAAGATAGTAAATGCATGGTTTGTGAGCATCGAGTGTATGTGTGTGCTTGTGTGTGTGTGCTTGTGTGTCCAGATTGATTTAGGCTTGCATTTATATCTATGAAGAATATGCCCCAAAGAAATGATAATGCTATCCCAAAGTAAAACCTAATTATTTAAAATATTTGCTGACTTTTAAGTCAAATGCAAATGTGCAGGGAGTATGAATAATTAATGCAAAGGAATGTGTAGTCTTATAACAATACGGTTCACTTTACACTATCTCTCTATGACATTGGATCACTAGAGAGGTTAAATTCTGAATGCAAGAGAACAAGAAAGGCATGCAGATAAATAATTAAGTATATAAACAAGTACACAAGCTACGGGATTATATAACACCAAGCCAAGTTGAGCAAGGAATAGAGCATGGAGGGGATCATTTATATACAAAAGCCACAGTTCAGTAAACAGTTACCTTTGTTAACATCTCATCGATTTCTATGAGGCTTAAGCAAATATAATGCTGGTAGAATTCATACAGTGAAGCTCAGATGATTCAAGCACACCAAGAAATCAATACCAGAAATGCTGTAGCTGGTACCAGGGCCATCGCCAAACTGGCCGATACCAAAATGGTTCTTGGAGCCTTCTGGATTTGGAAGGATCGAACAGTAAGTTTCCATTCACAAAAAAGGTGGGCCATGCCATCTCTTTTTTTTTTTTTTTTTGACAAGCCAAGAGAAACTCTGAAGGTGAAAGTGACCCATTTTGACAGTAGCCGAACAGTATTAGAAGGGACCAAAAGGGCCATTTTCTCAAACCCTACCATACAGGAATCCACAACTCAAGCACTTTTGAGAAATCCCTCTGTTTAAAAACTGCAAAAAACAGAGAGCCTACTAACTTCCAAGGTAGTATATTCCACTACTGAGCAGTTCTTACTTTCAAGAGGTTCTTCCTAATGTTTAGGTGGAATCTCTCTTCTTGTGGTTTGAATACTTTGATTCATGTCCTACTCTTTGGAGCAGTGGAAAACCAACTTGCTCCATTATCCACATGACATTCCTTCAGATATTTAAAGATGGCTATCTTCTCTTCTCTTCATTTTCTCCATGTTGAAAATGATTGCAATATAATTTTAGCTTCATAATAACTTAGAGAAACAAGAAGAAAAGCAACTTTATGGAAACCTCATTGTCTCATAAAAATATTAATTAGCCTGAAATAGTGGATAGGATAGCCAAACTAGATGTCACACATGGATAATGTTTATCTTGTGCAATTCAATATTCTTTTGGAACAGGAGTTGTTGTTTCTGGATAGACTGAAGAAGAAATTGAGTTTTTATTTTTTCCTTGCTCTTTTCCCACTTTACTTCTCCCGCACCACTAGGTATTTTCCAGCCTTAGGTGGCAGTTAAGAAGTGCTGTTGAATCTTCTTCAATATAGTGCCAGTTGGACAGTGCCCATTAAAACACTTATTGCCTGAGAGAATTATCTCACTCTAACTAATGCTAGGGCCAGTCTTATACTAAGCCATATTTCAATGCATACCGAGTTTCATTATGCTTCTTAGTCAATGAGAGATTCTCCTCTTCAACAAGTCAACCATGTTTAAGAAATCTGTGTTTGAATTTCGGGTGCTACAGATTCCTCGATGGTTCTATCCATTTATTAGTTCCTCCTCTTTTTGTGTATCCTTTTAGGAGTAAGACAGATGATCTAGGCACACTCAAATAATGCATGAATCTGAAGTGATTGTAAAAATGTGTCAGTTATGAATATAATTATGAATATAATTACTTGAGAGACTAACAAAAACAAAAGAAGTTTCTTACGTATCCTTCAAATAAGGTAGAGAACTCCATCAGTAATTTCAAATTTATTAGATAATCTGATTTCATTGTATTACTTGCATTCTCTCCTTAAACTAGAAGGACCTGGAACCTTTGAGTCACCTCAGTTGGGTGACATGGCTGTGCAACTATACAGCATTTTCTTCTTCTGTTCTCTGCGGGAGACACTGGACTCCCCCATCCCTGGCTGAAATAGACTGTTTACCCATTTGTTGCTGTATTGCTAGCATTCTAGAAAATTGCTTATAACTTCATTTGTTCAGCTTTGTATCCTTCAGAGAGGATAGATTTGCCTGTGCTTTGAGATTCTCACCTCTATTATGTGTACATTTACCAGCAGGGTATATTTTGTGAGATTCTGGGCTCTCAGCTAATAGACAGGGTTTTATTACTTTTCCTCAGGATCAGTTCTTTCCTATAAACCTTTCCTGCCTATTCAGACTGCAGCTTGCATGGCTTTATGGCTCCATGAGAGCATCACAAGTTCAGAATGCCCCCCAGTTGTCCATGCACCCCTCAAAACAACAACAACAACAAAATAATATAGCATTAAATAGACACCAGAAGTGATTCAGGAGAACCAGCAGAATCAGAACAAAGAGCCAGCATTTTAATCTTAAACTATGAGCAGCTCAGTGCATGTAGAAAGCTCACAGGCAGGGATACAAAGGCAGTGACTTTCTTTGTAGCATGTTATTCAAAAATATGTTTAGAGGAATGAAAGAATCTTGCTACTCCTCAGATTTTTCTCAAAATCAGGTGTCTTAATATGATGAGACTTTGTTGTTGTTATCAATCTTGACTCACGGAAACCTTGGATGTTATCACACGGGAGCAAATCTGCTGGTTAATCCACACAAAT
>JAIPUX010001232.1:59889930-59905598 GCA_020142125.1 Phrynosoma platyrhinos | reverse complement strand
CCTAGTCTCCAGAGTCATAATCCAACACTCAAACCACTACACCACACTGGTTCTGGGCTATTCCTTGGCAAATTAGTTTTTAGGCAAAAATCACATTTTAAATTTCTTGAAAGAATGTCAAAGTGGCTACAACGGTGGCAAATAGGTTAATAAGCTACAGTTTTAAGTGCCCACCTCCTGCTAGATGGTAGTCTGGTTTACCTGTTGGTGGTCAAGGAACTAAAGGCTGGTGCACAATAGAATCCCAGCAGGATTTGTTGCATCAGGTTTTCTCAACACTTAAGAAACACTTTTTTCCAAACCATTTTTCAAATATTTTTAAATATTCTTTCCATCTCTAAAATAGAAGGATGATTCACTAAATAGTTCAGTCTGGTCTTGAGCAAGAAGTTGCTCAAAGTGAGATATCAGACCAGGCTCAGGTACTCTTTAGAGTCAGCCTGCTAACTGCAGTATCAACAGCTTACCATCTGCAGTGCCAGTGCAGCAAACACCACATCCACAATTACAAGCTACAACAATTTTACAGTGAGGCCCTGGTATCCACTGATGTGTGGTTCCTGGACCCACCATAGATGCCAAAATCTGTGGATGCTCAAGTCTCATTAAATATAATGGCATAGTAAAATTGTGTCCCTTATATAAAATTGCAAAATCAAGGTTTGCTTTTTGGAATTTGTACATTTTTTTGAATATTTTCAAGCTGTGGATGCTTGAATCCATGGATAAAGAATTCATAGATACAAAAGGCTGATTATACATGGAATTCAAAGGCACTTACAAGACACCATTACAACACAGAGAGGAAACCAAGATCCCATCATCTGAGTTGCTGTTTCCAATCAAATCCCAGGTACTCTGTAGAGATTTATTGGAATCTCCACATAATATCTTTAAGCAAGCTGACATCCGATTTTGCTCCCTCCAGTCTGCAACATGTGGATAGTAGAACAGGATTTGTGTCTTGTAAGGTACAATATAAACAATTGGAATAACACATTAGTGTAATAGTCAATTACTGTAATAAATTATCTAAAACTACATAAATACTAATTATTTTTAGTATTGGCTCATATTATATTCTTCACACAAGTCACTCCACATAATGTATGAACCAAAGGGCAGATGTAATGGCATAGTGTGGAAAAGTAGAATCTGCATAGAATTTATGAGGAACTAGTATGGTGTAGTGGTTTCAGTAACTCCAGGAAACCAGAGTTTGAATCCCTGCTCAACCATGGAAACCCTGTGGGGTGACCTTGGACAAGTCATAACCTCAAAGGGATGCAGTGTCAAACCTCCTCTAAATAAATCTTGCTGAGATAATCCTAGGATGGGATTGCCAGAAGTTGGAGTTGACTTGAAGGCACATTACAACAACAGCAACAAATGGTCCTCACACTTCTAGTTCAGTCCATACAGACATACTCCATCATGACCAAAGTAATTCCGGTCACCAGACACTTGTTGTACATTTATGGGCCATAACTCTGATGATAAAGCTGAGCACTAATATAAGTAGGGTTTTTTAAGGGAAAAAAAAAAGCAGAAATGAACAGCTATTATACCTCCTATGTCTCCCTTTATTTCCCTGACAGAGAACAGCCACTCTTTAAAAACCACTAGAGATAGCTTCAAAATTTACTCCTCACATCCAAATTAGATTAGCTGCATTATCTTGCATCACAAGCTCCCTGAGCAATACAATGAAAACTACAAAAGCTGAATTTACTACATAGTGTGAAAAGAAATTGAGATTATATTTAAAATAAAATGTGGCTGTTTTATTTCCTCAAGTATTATAGCTGTATCCCCTGTTAAGGGAGATCACAGTCTTTTCTGCTGTTTTTTTTAACCCCTTTAGCAGCTGCTTAAGGGAAGAGATTAGTTCACTGTTAATTGTGTTGTTGGTTTTGTGATCCTAAGAAAAACCTCCTAAAAGTCTGCATGCAAAACCAATGAGGTAGAACATGTTTGACAAGCTTAGTTCCAATATGAACCAATGTAGCACAGAAAGATTTCAAAATCATTGCCTCTCTTGGATAACAATAGTACATACAAGTGTTTACAAGAGGATTAAAAGCTGTTTCAACAAATTGTAGCATACAAGACATGCGTTATTTTTATTTTTAAGAGAACACCTCCACCACAAAAAAAAAACCTAGTTGTTTTTAAATAAACAAATAATTTGATCTCAGTAGATACTAGTTCTTTAGTGTAGTCTCCTTTTGCTTACTTGTTTTAAAGAAGTGTATGGTTGCTATTTCTTTTAAAAATATACTAGCAGGGTCACAATAAGCAGTACCTATTAGCAACCTGTCCAATTACAGCAACAGGGGGGAAACCATATCCTCTACAAACTACAAACCGTAACACCTGGTAATTAAAATTGCTAATCACCAGCAATTATCTGCCAGAGCTTTATAGCCAAGTGAAACAGTTTGACCCTTTGCCCATTGAAAGAAGAATGTTTGCTGTCTATTGATAAGCGCTTAGGCAAAGCTGTGTTTGGCTCCCATCCATTAAGTGGCTACTAATAGGAAGTCAACAAAAGAGGCCTGACATCTGTGGTTGGGGTACTTCTTCCAGGACAGGTCTGAGAGCCCAGATGTTTGGAGTACTCCTACCAGAGAAGAAGAGAGGGAAAAGTTTACTATGCACTAAAGTGGCTGCCACTCAAAGCTGATACTTTTAATAGTCAATTGCAAATCAGATTCGAATCTGGAATACAGATTAATTTAATATAACTTCAAGGTACAACTGTGGACATATTTAAGAGAGCAGCTGTTTGGATGGGAAGATGTATTAAAGAAAGACAGAGAAGAGAAGAGAAGGAGCAGTTGAAGTGAAAGCAATGAACCAGAGAGGTAGATGAATATCCTAGAAAACAGTCACAAACTTGCTCAAATTTCATTCAGAGTATTTCTACATTTCTGCCATTATTACACAAAAAACACATAATAATATCTCTAATTGTAATATTTTCACATCTCTCCAATAATTTTGTCATATAAAACTCCCTGAAACTCTTGGTATTATACTATTTTAAAATCCCTAACAATCAAAAAGTAAAATAGAATACTTATCTTGTGGGAATCTCTATCTCTTATCTGTCTATCTGTCTATCTGTCTATCTGTCTATCTAGCCAGCTTGTGTTCTGTCAGATTCCTGAAAGGTGTTGACAGAAAGTTGTCGAATTATAGTCTATAATCCTCCCCACACACTCTGGTCCTCTGGGAGGAATTTGTTGCAACCAATAAAAACTAGGCTGTCAACGACCTCCCAGAGGACTTTCGACTACCGCTCCCAGATTATGGAATGGCCTGCCAGATAAGATCCGCCAGATCCCCAACCTAAACAGCTTTAAAACAGCTGTGAAGACGGATCTTTTCCGGCAGGCCTTTCCTGACTAGGGGGGAAGCAGATGGAGGCGCTGGAGATGCCGCCGGACGGAGCGCCACGGGAGCGCAGCCTCCACACCACTGCACTCCGGTGGCATCCCTGGAAGGAGCGCTAAATCAGCGCTCCTTCCACAAGACAGGGAAAGTGCGCCCTAAAAGCATAGGGTGCACTTTCCCTGCCTTTTCCGCCGGAGCGCATGCGGACGCTGCGGCGGGAAGTTGTCCCCAGAGCGCCGGCCGTGCAGAGGGCCAGCTGCTCCGAGGACGACCTCAGGAAGAGGAAGGGGCGCTGTGCGTGCGGCTGCCCCTCCTCTTCCTTGCCTCGAAGACGACTCAATTAGTCGTCTGCCGAGGCCCTTGATCTCCCAGCCTCCAGAGTCCTATTATTCCTACTAGGCCTGCTGTCTCTGTTTAGTTCTTTACCATCGATTAGGTTTTTTATATAATTTAAACTGTTTTTAAGTATCATGTTTTAATTCTATCATTGTTTAATTCTGTTTTAAGAGGTGGGAGGGTTTATGGGTTTGGGACTGTATTTTACATTGTATTGAGTTTTAATGATGTAAGCCGCCTCGACTGTTTGACAGAGAGGCGGGATATAAATAAAATGTATTATTATTATTATTATTATTATTATTATTATTATTATTAACAAGTCAAAAATCCCAAATTCTATGCTATCACCTCTGAGACATTAATGATTCCCCCCACCATTTTTTAAATAATAAAGAAAGCTCTCTAAGAAAAATGCTATAGGAAAATAAGACTGTAACGATGTGCCAGAAAAACAGCCTAAAGTGGACATGCTAGAGAAAATGAAACCAAAAGATAGCTCCAATCCAACCTGGACTAAATTCCAACAAGCCATTGTAAAGATAGCACAAACTGCCCTCCTTTCCAGATTTCAAGGATATTCTGGAAGTTCTAGTCCTAAACTTTACTTTTCCAATCTGTACATATATTGATAAATGTCTGAGGTAAATCCCATATACGTGGGAAGCTACTTTTATGGAAAGGGATAGAATTTTCCAGAAACAGGACTGGGATCAGGTGCTAGTTATGTTTGCCATATTAAAATGTGCCTTTGTATATGCTATTGGGCTAAGAAATCAGTGTCATTCATGATGCAGAGATTAAGTCCAGCAGAGGGGATTAAGGAGACAAACTTAGACCTTACTTTTTAATTTCTTTGCTTTTGTCGCTTGAGGTTAGACCTATACTATGTTATTTGCACATAGTTTTTCAGTACTTTGTTGATATTAGTTACCTGCTGTGACACACAGTACATGGCAGTTTCATTGTTGTACTCTAGAAAAAGCAGGTATTGTACACCTGAATTACAATCTTGCTGTGATAATATGCTTCTATTGAGTCAACAAAATGAGTTGTCTATTTTGTCTTCACACACACATCTCTGCAAAGGTGAGATTGACAATCAGAACCATAAATATTTTGGACTTCACATTTTGCGGCATGATGAGAAGCAAAGCAGTGCAATAATTTCAAAATGAAAACTTGCAGACAATGCGCTTCCATTTGTACTAGTAAGATGAACTTCTTGTGAAAGGCATTTATTCTGAAGAACTGTTAAAAGGTTATAGACCATCAATCATCTAAAACATATAAAAGAAAAATATTGTATTTAATATATTCTCTTCTGAAGTGTATGCAGAAAACACACATTTAAATAATGTCAAAAAGTGCTTATTTTCACATAGTATCTCTTTTTTAATATCTTAAATAGTTGCAATATTACCATCTCTGGATTATTTTGATGCCCAGAAGGAGTTTTGTTCAGACGCTCATCCAGGTTCTGGTAACTGACATTTTCCCCATGAAATATGACCATTCCCTGAAAAGTGAGTAAAGATATTCAAGATATTTGTGTGTAAGAAGGTCATTGTGGAAGAGAGATTGATTGATACAGCTTTTTAATGATTTTGTGAAGTTCCACTGAATTTTTAGACTGGGAAAATTGTCTATAGGCTGCTTTTCAATATAGGCTTCGCCAGTGGAAGAAGATACCTGCTGACAGAATGCCATGTAAGTGGTGGAGGGTTTTAACGGTTTGGAGTCTGAATTGCAATAAATTATATATTACAAAGATCACTCAGATAACTCAAATTCTAACAAAACCATAAATGAATAATTTTTTTTACAGAACAAAGTCTTGTCTAAAGGGTGTACAAAAATAAAAGCACAATTCAGTAACATGATGCCAAAAATAATAATTACAACTACAGTCAGTAGCAATAATTACAGATTGACTAGTCTTTAAAAACAATGTACATTCTAGTATATGCTGATGAAGACCACAATGATGGAAACAACAAGGGGTAATCTGCCACTCCTTACAAACAAATCACTCATTTAAATGTTTCAGGTGAGTAGTTCCTTGGCTTAAATGTCATTATTAGGGCAGGTCCACTGAAATAAGTGCTCACAAATAAGGGTTTATTTAGACGTATAATAAAGATCAATAAACCTATGATTAACTTGTTGTTGTTGTTGTTGTATGTCTTCAAGTCCTTTCCAAATTATGGTGAACCTAAGGTGAACCTATAATGGGGTTTTCCTGGCAAGATTTGTTCAGAGGAGGCTTGCAATTGCCTTCTCCTGAAGCTGAGAGGATGTGATTTGCCCAAGGCCACCCAGTGGGTTTCATGGCAGAGCCAGGAATCAAATCCTTGTCTCCAGAGTCTCCTCATTGGCTCTTTTATCCCACTAATTTCTGTTATTTGGTTGCCTCTTTGCCTTTGCATTTCTCTGGAGAGGATATACTCTTTGGCTCATTGCTTAAACCCAGTCCTGAGTTTGGTGCCCAGTGTTTCCCATAATTCATCAACGGAAAATATTACAGGATTGAGGAATCAGCATTGCTGTTCCCCTCCAGAAAGTTATGTAGTAGGTCCAAAGGATTTTAGACCAACCTGTCCACTTACCATGGCATCTAAGTGTCTCTTGGATAAATTAGCAGCCTGGGCTGGTGAAACCTCCGTGATGGCTGAAGACGAGGCTGCATTGCTAAAGGGGAAATCCACAACTGACCAATGCTTTTTTATTTGTTTCATTTTATATACAAATATTCTGAAATTAGCACTACTTTTGTAGATTTTAGTTTAGGTTTTTATAATGCACACAGAGAAACTTTCTGCCATCAAAATTGATAAGGCTGTTGTTCCTGATTCCAGTACGGATGCTTTGTACAAAAGAACTTCTGCTCATTAATTATATTAGGACCACAACAGTACTTTGGAGAAGAAAAGAAAAATCCACATATGAAATTTTGACAATAAATCTATTCAGATTATACAGGTGTAGGTATCTTTATTTTGGGTCTTTACTTTGAAGCAACATCTGAACACAACTACATTGAAATCATTCAGTCAGTTCAGTTTTTCCAGTGGTCTCATAGTGTTCATGGGATGTTTGTGTATGGGGTCACGGGAGCTTCATTGTCTCATGGTTGTAGCATTTCTAAAGACAACAGTGCTCCAATTAATATTCAGGGCACAGATATATGTAGTAAATGAATGCCACTGTTTTAGATTCTCTTATATGGCCCCTGTTAACTCTTCTTTCAGATACACCTGTGGATTAATTTCTCCTGAAATTCCCATGCTGGATGTGACTTTTAATGGTTGAAATTGATTTGTATGAGAGATTCATGCCGCCCAAAATATTTTTCAAAAATAATTTTGGATTATATCCCAAGAGTTTTCAGCAAACTTAGATGTATTTTATGCTTTCTCCTAAATATTATAAGGGCAGCAGCCTAGAAACACTTAGGGGTGTAATTCTTCCCCAAGTTTCTTCTTGAGTAGTTTCAGCAATTTTCTTCCTGCTGTGAGTTGGTCTTTGAAAACTATGCAGTTTTTGAAGGCTACTTCCATTCAGGACTTATTCCCATGGTTTGGGAGATTATTCCTGCACACATGGTTGCTTTGCATAGAAAACAGATTGTCTGTGCAGGAAACAATATTTTCTGTATAGAAAATAATATTTGTCTGTGCAGGAAACAATATTTTCTGCACAGAAAATTTCAAGGCAGAAATATTAATTCCTGTGCAGAAAATTCTATTTTTTATGTAAATCAACTTTACATAGAACAAATCTCCAATTACTTCATTTTCTGTGTAGAAAACAGCATTTTCTGTGCAGGAATTAATATTTCTGCATTAAAATATTATTTTCCACAAAGAAAATGCTGTTTTCTGTACAAAACAATCACATAGAAATTTTGCACAGAACAAGTCCCAAACTGTGATGATTCCCATCAGTTCAGATTCATTGCATCAGGTTTTCTCAACACTTGAGGAACACTTTTTTCCAAACCATTTTCCAAATATTTTTGAATATTCTTTCCATTCCTAAAATAGAAGGATGATTCGCTAAATAGTTCAGTCTGCTTTTGAGCAAGAAGTTGCTCAAACTGAGCTATCAGACCAGGCTCAGGTACTCTTTAGAGCAGGGGTTGGCAAACTATGGCCCACAGGCCGAACCCAGCCCGCCAAGGCCTTCCTACCAGCCCCTGGCAGGTCCTGCCGCCACTGCTGTCTTTCTCGGGCATGTGCGACTCTGGGATGTCATTTTGTGTTCCAAAATGGCACCTGGAGTTGCGCGCGACCTTTCCCGTCCTGCCCCGCGATGGGAAAGGTCACGCGAGACTCCGGGCGCCATTTTGGAAAACAAAATGGCACCACGGAGTTGCATGAGCTTGCATACTGGGGCCTGGTGAGGTTGGTGGAGCCCTCCTGGGGGACCCCCGCAGCCACGCCGGGCCTCTCCGAGACCCAGTGCGGTCGCCGGAGCCCTCCTGGGGGACTCCCGCAGCTGCGCAGGGCCTCTCCGAGGCACGGTGAGGTTGCTGGAGTCCTCCTGGGGAACCCCTGCAGCCGTGCCAGGCCTTTCCGAGGCACCCCGTGGCCACACCGGGCCTCCCTGGGGCCTGGTGCGGTTTTTTTTCCTCTGGCCCTCCAATGTTCCAAAGAACCTCGAACTGGCCCCCGGCTCAAAAAGTTTGCCAACCCCTGCTTTAGAGTCAGCCTGCTAACTGCAGTATCAATAGCTTACCTTCTGCAGTGCTAGTGCAGCAAACACTACAT
Source organism: Phrynosoma platyrhinos (assembly GCA_020142125.1). Classification (NCBI taxonomy): domain Eukaryota; kingdom Metazoa; phylum Chordata; class Lepidosauria; order Squamata; family Phrynosomatidae; genus Phrynosoma; species Phrynosoma platyrhinos. The sequence goes on along the minus strand of JAIPUX010001232.1, from coordinate 59,897,091 downwards.
CCACAATTACAAACTACAACAATATTACAGTGAGGCCCTGGTATCCACTGATGTGTGGTTCCTGGACCCACCATAGATGCCAAAATCTGTGGATGCTCAAGTCTCATTAAATATAATGGCATAGTAAAATTGTGTCTCTTACATAAAATGGCAAAATCAAGGTTTACTTTTTTGGAATTTGTAAATTCTTTGAATATTTTCAAGCTGTGGATGCTTGAATCCATGGATAAAGGATTCTTAGATACAGAAGGCTGACTGTACCTGGAATTCAAATGCACTTACAAGACACCATTACAACACAGAGAGTAAGAAACCAAGATCCCATCATCTGAGTTGCTTTTTATAATCAAATCCCAGGTACTTTGTAGAGATTTATTGGCACCAAAGCCCAGTAACTACTAGATGTACAGTGAGCTCTTGCTATCTGCTGGGGTTTGGTTCTTGGACTCACCATGGATACCAAAATCTGTGGATGCTCAGGTCCCATTAAATATAATGACATAGAAAATGATATCCCTTATATAAAATGGCAAAATCAAGGTTAGCTTTTTCTAGCCGTGGATGGCTGAATCTGTGGATAAAGAATCCACAGATGCAGAATACCAACTATATTGTGTAAATTACCATATATTTTATTTGGACTTTGTAGAGAAGTGTCATCTCATCTCAATTTCTACAATGCACTCTACATGGGGCTACTTGTTAAGAAACTTCAGTTGGTACAGAATATGGCAGCCAGGCTGGTCTCAGGTAAAACCAAAAGAGACCACATAACATCTATTTTAAGATCACTTTGCTGGCTGCCTATCAGTTTCTGGGCGCAGTACAACGTGTTGGTCATCACCTTTAAAGCCCTAAATGGCTTGGTCCAACCTATCTTCAGAACCGCCTCCTTCCGTATAATCCACCCCGTGCACTAAGGTCTTCTGGGAAAAATTTATTGCAACCTATAAAAAACAGATTATCTGCAACTGCCCAGAGGACCTTTTCAGCTATCGCTCCCAGACTTTGGAAGACCCTGCTGGATTGGATCTCTTCCAGCAGGCCTTTCCTAAGTAGATAACCAGCAACTGAAAATAGTTATGCCTGATTCCCGCTACAGCTATTTTAATTTTAATTTATTTGTTATTTATTGTAATGTTTTTGTAGTTTATTATTTTTAAGTATGTTTTTAAAATTTGACTGTTTAATTATATTGGGGGGTGGGCTATTAGGGGACGGGGTTGTATTTTTCAGAGAGGTGGGATATAAATAATAATAATAATAATAATAATAATAATAATAATAATAATAATAATAATTTATGATTTTTTTTGTTTCATTTAGCATAATTGGCTATTTAATGTATGTTTTAATTTCTCTTTATTGTTAATTGTGGAGTTTTTATGAAGACTGCTTCAGATGTAATACTAAAGTTTAGAAAAAGACAAAGACAACCCTCAGCTACACTAATATTTAGCATTATCAGAATGACCACAGCAAGCCTCAGATTCCCAAGGCCTTGCTCTTTTGATATGGTATAGCTCGGGGTAGGCAACCTTTCCCCTTTAAGGGCAGAGCGACTTCAGCTCCCAGAAGCCTCAGCCATGTTGGCCAATAGTCCCATGTTGGCCAATAGTTCCTGGGATTCTGGGAGCTGAAGTCCCTCAGCCCTTAAAGGGGAAAGGTTGCCTACCCCTGGTATAGCTTGTTATATTGCTGAAATTCCAGCAAGGTGTGGTTAAACATTAATTATACTTAACTATTGCAGCTAGTGGAAATAATCCAACTTTGAGCCATAGTTCCTGAAGATGGCAAGTTTCAATCAACCATAGGCAAGCAAGATTAATCACAGTTTAGGGTTCATACAATACCCTAAACCAGGGGTAGGCAGCCTTTCCCCTTTAAGGGCCGAGGGACTTCAGCTCCCAAAATCCCAGGAGCTATTGGCCAACATGGGACTATTGGCCAACATGGCTGAGGCTTCTGGGAGCTGGAGTCCCTCTGCCCTTAAAGGGGAAAAGTTGCCTACCCCTGCTCTATAGATTTGTATCAATGGGAAAGGACATGGTCCAAAAGATTAAGATACACATTAAGCAACAATTAAAAAGAAAATTAATATAAAATGTTATACAGATGGTATATCACCCATTCAAATCATCAAAAATGGAAAAAAATAAATGCTGGAAATGTAAGAAGGAATTGGGCACATTTCATCATATATGGTGGGAGTGTAAACAGGCTAAAAGTTATTGGAATGAAATACATCATGTAATGGAAAAGATTTTAAACTTTAAGATTGTAAAGGAACCAGAGAAATTTTTGTTAAATATAAATAATGAAAATTCAAACCAAGGACTGGGATGCTCTATGACAATAAAAATAAGATAATGCAAGACCAGGAAGAAATAAAAAAAGTTGGATGCAATCCACAAAGGAATTATTAAATGAAGGACACATGGAACGAAGAGCCATATGAAGATAAACCCCATATTCTAAAAAAACAAGGTGCAAACTGCAATAAGAGAAATAGCAAAAAACAAATCACCAAGAAAAGATGATATTCCAATTGAACTGCTGCAATGCACATTGACAGGGTCAACTTTAGTGATGACCAACACATGTCAACAGATATGGAAAACAAAACAATAGCCAACAGATTGGAAGCGGTCAATATACATTCTTATCCACAAAAAGGGAGACACAAGAGACTGCAGCAGCTATAAGACCATAGCACTGATCTCCCATGCAAGCAAAATTATGCTCAAAATTCTGCAACATAGAACCCAAACATACATGGAAAGAGTGATCCCAGAGGTCCAAGCAGGGTTCAGGAAAGAAAGAGGCACTAGGCATCACATTGCAAACATATGATGGCTAATGGAGCACACCAGTGAATTCCAAAAGAAAATCAGCGTGTGATTTATACACTATAGGAAAGCCTTTGACTGCATAGGCCTAAACGGTGTTATCTAGAATGGTTGTGGAATCTTTCCCTCTTCTTGCAGACCTACCGAAGCTGTGTATAAACTCAATGAGGTCCCTTCTCTGAACACTAAGCCATGAGACGCAGCTTCTGAAGAATAAACAAATGCTTAATTTATTTGCTTGCTTATCATTGAAATCCTTTGTTTTGGGATACAACTATGGTGTGGACATATTCACAGTCTAGATAAGTTTATGTACTATGATTCAAGGCAGCAACATAAATGAATTTTCGGTTGAGTGGCTAGAAATTTTAAATTATCATAGATTTATGAAGGAGATAGGTCAAGTGATGCTAGCAGAGTATAGAATGGGATGAGAAAATTGGTATCATCAAGATTTTTTTTTTAAAAAAATACTGTACAGCAGAGGTAGGCAACCTTTCCTCTTTAAGGGTTGAGGGACTTCAGCTCCCAGAAGCCTCAGCCATGTTGGCCAATAGTCCCATGTTGGCCAATAGCTCCTGGGATTCAGGGAGCTGAAGTCCCTCGGCCCTTAAAAGGGAAAGGTTGCCTGCCCCTGCTGTACAGTGTAAACCAGCTGGAAAGGAAATTGGATTTTAATTTTTAAATTTCAGAAGTGAAGCTGAAAGGTTAATTATGAGAAGAGTAGAAAAATGAATTTCAGGAAAGACTTTTTCCTTTGAATATTCTACAAAAACATAACATGTGTTTTTGTTGCTACTGCAGAAGTCTAAAATACTACTGTTCTAAAATACGGAGAGGAACCTAATTGGCCTGCTTCAGCTTTAAACACAGTTTTTCTGTGGAGAAAACAAAGATAACTCAGAATTGTGAAACTTAAAGAAATGGCTACACCTATGGATTGCCGATAGGGATAGCCATTTATTTTTCCTTGCAACAATGTGCCTAGAATTGGAAATGAGACCCAGCAGCAGATCAAGGCCATACAATGCACAGTGACATGGCTGGTGGCATAAAGTAAGTGTGTGTGACTCATCTACTTACATAACTAAAGTAAGCAAGTGGGGAACAGCAGTGAACTGGCCCTACTTTACCTCCACAGATCCTTCTGTTTCTTATTTGAAGTGGATTCTCCCTCTCAGCCCACCTTCAATACTAGAAATGAACTGAAACAGAGAGAGAAAGAGAGATCTCAAAGAAAAAAGCTCATAGTCAGAAAGCATAGGAGGGTGCAGGATTTGCTCCTATCTTTCATGCGCTCTGTTTAGTGGTAAAAGGAGATCTCCCATCCTGAAAGGGTTACAGCTTCCCAGTGGAGCACAAGCTACATTTGAAACTCACTGTGTATTTTTAAATAACATTTCATTTATTCAACAGCCTTTCCTGGGTCTGATGGAGCTGCTGGGCATGTAGGAGAGGAAGGCAACTCTCTTTATCACCCAGCCAGCAGAGACACTAGATCAGGGGTAGGCAACCTTTTTGAGCCGGGTGCCGGGTTAATGTCCCTCAGACAATTGGGGTTCCGAAGCACCAAAAATAAATAAATAAATAAATAAATAAATAAATAAACAAAATAAATAAACAAAATAAAAAATAAAAATATATGCATGCACACTCTCTCATCCCCAGAAAAGCCATGGCAAAACCCCTGTGGAGATTTGGTTAAGAAAACCCCAAGAACAAGTAATAACAACAATAATCAATATCATCATGGCGGGTGGTGGGGGGTGGTGGCAGTAGCGGCGGCGGCGGCAAGACTGGCCTGGGGCTGGTCCAAAGGCCTCGGGGGGCCTCATCCATCCCCCGGGCCTTAGGTTGCCTACCTCTGTAGTGGACCCAGAAGACAGCCCAGTCCCATCAGCAGCCACTGGTGGGAGTGAGCTGCTCCTGTCACCTCGCAGCTTTTTCTGTGTCTGGCAGATTTGCTGGATGAGCAGGTGAGGAAGGTGACTCTCTTTACTGCTTGGCCAGCAAAGCCACCAGATCCAGAATGCAACCCCTTCACACCAGTACCAGCTGACAACCCTTCTGAGATATCACCTGGTGCTCTCCGTACCTCCTGCATGCTCCTAGTGACAACCCCTGCAACTCCCACAGTCCTCCATACTATCTGGTTTAGGGGTTGTAACCCAAAATGTGACTCATCTAAAGATTACAAAACATTACAACAATTCAAAACATTACAACAAAAATGTAATGTTCCCCAGCTTTGCCTCTAAATCCCATTGGATCAAACTTGATTCACCTGGTTTGATCCTAAATAAGCCTAGGCATTTTGCACATACAAGGGGATGGGGCAGGCTAGTGAACAGTGATACAAAAATCTCTGGGTATGATTTCTGAAGATCTTGGGTATGGAGCATCACCCCTAATGACACTCTTGCTTGTTTAATTGCCTGTTAGCACTAAGGAGCAAGCAAGACCTATATTAAAATAAACAATGAACTTTCAACAAATTTGCAGATGACTTCTCTGTTCTTCCAGATCAGTCTCTCTGCTAGTGTGTGCTTCTTTGTTTCTGCTTTCTTAAACTGTGGAAATTATAGCATTGCTTTTTTCCCATTCTGGGCAGGGGCTGGGACCATGTGTTATTGCACAGCTCTGTGTCCAGATTGGAGGCATCCTGTTCCCGATTGGAACAGTTCCCATTACTTTCCTAAGAACGGAAAAGACCCATTTTTAGCTAAGTACAGGAAAAGTCTTGATCTGGTATGGAATGTATCTGATAGGGGCACGGAGTTGTGTGATAAGACATGGACCCAGCCCACTCTCAGCCCGTGCTCAGATTGGGAAAAGACGGTTAGTGTTTTTGTGCAGTGTCCTTCATCTCACATATAAGGCAAGGGAACAGAATACAGAGTTTGTGAGTAAGGTACCAAAAGTCAAGTTATTGGCCATTACTTTTTTGAGTAACGAGGGACAAAATTAAAATCATTGATTTTAAACATCTTTTCTTTTTTGCACAAGTGACCTTGGGCAAGTCAGTCTCAGAGGAAGGCAATGACAAATCCTCTCTGAACAAATTTTGCCAAGAAAACTCTGGAATAAGGTTATTTTAGGATCACCATGAATTGGAAACAACTTGAAGAGACACAATAAAAACAAAGTTGATTTTATATTTCAGAAAGGTTCCTGGGGTGGGATCCTAGTTGTGACCATTTTTAGTAATTTGGGGATTAAAATGCAGAGTGGTGCATCAGTAACAGTCAATAACTCACAAATAATGAGTATTTGTGCTATTAATATTATTGTGCATATAATGCTGATATGTTATGTGGTTAACATGTTATTATAATATGTATTTGCTGCATGGCCAACACGGTTACCCTTGAATGGAACACATGAATTAATAAGTAGTGTGGTGGTGTTTTTGAGCAATGATTCCAGTTCTTGCTCCACTCGCAGAGTTCACTATATATTTCTGAGACCATCTCCTGCCCTAATCATTTGCAATTGCAGCATCAAGATGCAACACACACAATCCACTCCTAAACCCCACAAAATGGCCTGTCATAATGTTTAGTTTAAGAGAATGATGACTCACCATAATAACCCTCAAGTGTTCAGATGACTTTTTATTTTTGCAGATCCACAAATAATCTTGTCTATTCCCTTGTTACTGACTTAGTGATACCCCTCGTAACTCATCCCAAATTGTATGTAACTCAAGAGCAGTAGAAGAAGGAGGGAATTCAGAAGGAGAAGCATGCACCCTGCTCCAAGATGGAAAATGCTATATTTATCATTTTTCAAGAGAACAAAAGGATCCGTATGTTGTGTGGGTTTCAGTGACAGTAATTATCCTTCTATTCAGGAATGAGTAATTGCATTATTCTGTATGTTAAACTGCACAGTTACAGTTACACACACACACAAGCTGGTTGTGCCACAAGTATCGGAATCAGAATTGAAAAGAGTGCTTATTCATATTTATTGAGACTATGGACCTTTGCAGATTGCTAGAAATAGTGCAAATTGAGTCCACTTTAACTGCCCTAGTTCAATGCTAGGGAATCATGGGAATTATAGTTTTTTTCTGAGACACTGAGCCTTCTCTGTCAGAGAGCTCTGGTGCCACAATAAACTGAATAAATAAACAGGGCAGTTAAAGTGGACTCAATTTGCATTATTTCTGGCAGTCTGCAAAGGCCCTATATCTTTAGCTTTTTAACATTCAGAACATATTTACCTGATTACAGAAATATTTTCTTTAGAGTCACTATGGGCAGGAAAAGGTGAACTGAAGTTGCCTTTTCTTTAAGCTGCAGCAACC
>JAIPUX010001232.1:59872367-59883684 GCA_020142125.1 Phrynosoma platyrhinos | reverse complement strand
GCGGGGTATAAATACTCCATAATAAAATAATAATATTATGGCAACATCTTATAGAATCCTGGGATTTGCAGTTTAGCGATGGGTACTAAGAATCCTCAGCCAGAAAATGCCTCTGGTGTCTCTGACCAAACTAAATACCATGGGATTCCATAGGATGCAGCCATGACTGTGAAAGTAGAATCATAGCATGGTAATTATGCAATGTGATAGTGTCCCAGCTGATAAATGTAGCCACCTGATTTCACTGATTGTGAGCATGAAACTGATGGTTGAGAAATAATGGCAGAGTTAGCCCTGTTTCTCATCTCTTGTAGAAATACTCCTACCTCTCGTTCTCACTCAGACTCCCAGTGACAGGCACAGCATGGGTTTGCTTTAGGCTCTAATCAGCCTTGCTGAGAAACAGCGAGAGAAGAAAGGATCCTTCACTGACTCCCTTTTCCTTCTCTCAGATTCTAGGGACACAGTACTACACCTGAGAACTTCCCTTTAGTTGCATATCATTTTTGGTAACTCAGGAAGTAATCACTAGGGGAGAAAAACAGTTCTGCCACTCTAGAACCAAATCTTGATTACTCCATGTTACACAGGCTGCCTTGTTTTGGGGTTAGTCTACATGTAAGTATATTATGCGAATTGCTGTGGAGTTTCACACTGGACGTTTTCACACTGTCCTCCTAAAGCCGGGTGGAGCCATTCCGGAACGGGTCGTGCTGCCGATTCTGGAATGGCTCCGCCGCCGAAAGGCTAATTCCTGTTGGACAGCCGGAATTACCTTTATGCCGCTTCAGCTGGAGTTATCGTTGGTTCGTCCGGAGTGACGCCGGACTTAGGGCTCTGTGTGTTTGAACACACGGAGCGAAAAGCCGGCCGGACGCAGGGATGACACCGGAAGGGGCGGGGTTTGCCGCCGCGTGTGTGTGAACACACGGGAAATGGAGCCGGAGTGAGGCCGGCGGGAGGCTGGCTAGCGTCCTACTTTTGCCCCGTGTGAAAACGTCCATAGTCACATAGGCACTTGTCTTCACTTTCTTGAACAAATTTGCATCAGTTTGCCCTCTCTCTGCTGAAAATGTGCAGCCAGGCAATTCCATGCGAAGTGGATGGATGCCTGCACATTTGATAATGCACATCCTTGCACATACTCTGGTAATTTTTTGGCAGATTTTGAGGAGTTTTTTGCTAGCCACTCTGTCGCATGTGGAGGGATCTCATCCTATTCAAATAGAATGTTGATTACTTTAATCATGTAGACAAGCCCATAGTCTTGCTGTGCATTTTAAGGCTGAAAAATCTCCATGGAGTTTTAACCATCCAGGCCAGATGATATGCTGTGGAGGCAAAGTTGGCAACTGCTTAGGTGGAATGTATAATGTGCCAAATCTCCTGATGTCCACTTATTGAATCTGTTCAAGCAGGGCCTTTTAAAGTCTCCAAGAGTCCCAGGGGAGAATGTTCATTTGAGGCCCTTTCCTCCTGTCTCCTTTTCCATTTTGGTCACATGGAGCTCAAGTTAGTGTGATTCTGAAAGGAATGAGTGGGCAACAACAGAACAATGGCAGTGCTGAAATGTGTTCCTCTATATATCAGACCTCTCTTATTTGTGAGAACCACACAGAGAAGGAAAGGTAGTAGAAAAGGATTAATGTGATTAGTTAATCATTAATAATTCAACTGCATTTACATTAGAAAGGAGAATGTTAGCTTGTATATATTACTTGTATTACTTGTATGTTAAACTGCCATTTACATTTAAGTTTAAATCCTGCATGCAAACCATTACAGAATGAAACTGAAAAATGTTTTCTTTGATGTTATTCTCCTTCATCCTTGTCTTGAGTTTGGCAGGGAAAGAAAGAGCTGTATAAATTTTTGGAGAAACCTCCATTTCTCATTCACCCCACCCAAATCCTTTTTCTTGCTCACCTTTTCCCTGTCCCTTACTATCTCATTTCTTTACACTCCTTGTGTAGCTTACTGATTCCCAGTGGATCATAGCAAAAGTTCCAGGATTAATAAGTTCGAAATTTAGTTTCCTTGGACATATGAGGTGTCTCTGTGTAGTATCTGATGTACAAAACAGGAGATGCACTTACACAAAGACAACCACTACTGCTTCTAAGTTGCTCTTACTTCTTTTGGTATTATAACCTCTAATCTTGGAATTAACTATCTGTAAAATACTGATCAGAAATGAAAATGAACAAAGATTCCTATAGCTGTTTTCATTTACATGGATTTGAATCTTATAATTTGAACATTGTAATTCTCCAGTTCAGAGGGACCAACAAAAGGAAAGTTCTCTTGGAGTTTTGAATCTAGGCTTTTGTCAAAGAACCAGCTGTGAAATGAGTAATTCATTGGCTTTAGCATGATCTCTCAACTAAATAATTAATAACTAATAACTTAATTCTGTCATTAAGTTAATGCTGAAATTCTAACTTAAGTAAGGGCCTCTGCAGGGATAGGGAGGGGCAGCTGCACGCCAGCCACCGCAACCGCTCCCTGAGGACGTCCTGATGCCACACGCCGTTACACACAGATGCGGCATCAGAACATCCTCCCGCTGCGGCATCTTGACACGCTGCGCCGGAAGTGGCTCAGAAGAGCTGCATGGCAGCTCTTGGGTCATCCTTTTTGCTGGCTCTGAATGGGGCAGCATTTTGCTGCTCTTTTCCAGGCTGGCAAAAGGGAGGATTGGGGCCGAGGCATGGGGCAGCCTCGGCCCCAATCCTGAGCTTCCCAGGGCAGCCCAGGGCTGCCCATCTGCATTCCCCCTAAATCAATTAAGTTAAAATAATTATAATTAACTTGTCCCTTTATGTTAGAAAATTTCTAACCTAATTACTAACTTTATCGATTTTAAGTCATTAGTTCTTGTTACTTTGTCCAGACCAATTGCCTCATGACTTCCCTTAAAAGGCCCTGTGTCAAAGAAATCTTCCAGTAACCTGATGCCCTCCAGATGATATTGCTGTGTGCCTTCAAGTTGTTTTCTGACTTATAGTGATCCTAAGGTGATCCCATCATGGGGGCTTCTTGAGAAGATTTGTTCAGATGGTTTTTGCCATTGCTGTCCTCTGAAGCTGAGAAAGTGTGAGTTGCCCAAGATCATTTAGTGAGTTTCTATTGTTGAGTGGGGCTTAAAATCCTCATCTTTCAGAGTTCTAGCCAGTCAAGCCACTGAACCATGTTGGCTTGCCCTCCAGATGTGTTGGACTACAATTCCCATCATGCTTCATAAAGATGATGGGGGCTGTAGCTTAATACATTTAGAGAACAATATGTTACAGAAAACTACTTTTTGTCTTCCTTCCTTCCTTCCTTCCTTCCTTCCTTCCTTCCTTCCTTCCTTCCTTCTAGCTGCCAGTCTTATTTCTAATACCGTTTGCTATGAAATATATACCTTATACTACTTTCCTGAGACCATCATCACTCACTGGTGCAGAAACCTTTCCAACCAGCATAATGGCTGTTGCTGTTGTTGTAATAGAAAAATGATAGAATAATTTCCAGAAATTTGAATATAAACTGCCATGATCATAAAACTGAATCTCTATTCCCACTGCTTTGCCGGTACATTCACCACTAAATCAAATATTAGCTCATGCTACCTAGCTTGAATCATTGAATTTGTTGGGAGGGACAAGTGGGAATTGAAGTTCAATGACATCCAGAGGGCCACAGGTTCTCCAGCCCAAGGTTAGACTGTTGGACTAAGATTGTGAAGACGTAAGTTCCAATCCCTATTTGACTACAAAGCTTACAGGATGATCTTGGGTCAGTCATTATTTCTTCGAGTGATCTGCCTTACAGGGCTGGTAAAAGTGGGAGAGTGGAGAAGACCATGTACAATGCCTTATTTATACTGTCTCACCTCAGCTGAACACCTTCGTGAAAGACCAGGGTATAAATGTACTAAATAAACAAAATAGATTTTTAATTCAACAGGCCTCTTGTTTTTTGACTAGGCACTGATGTTCACTGTTAGCATCTTCTGAATCCCATAATTTTAAATAATGGAAGTAAAAACAACCCAAAAGCCCAAATTGCTCTCTCTTCCTTACGATAGGCAAAAATCACCTTTAATGTCTTTCACAATAGTAGAGATAGGGAAAGCCTCTCTACTATTGTCGCTGACATTTATAATTGTGAAAGGGACTAAGTGCTGACTCTGAGAGGGTCTCAGACTACACAGACTCAAAAACATTGCAATTAAATATATTAGAAGACACTTACAGATATGCAGCCAATCAGCTTGCTCAATTAGTAAATATTCTGAACCCTATAATTTTGCATAAAGAGTGACCCATGCTGTGAGGGATGTTTACTGGATTGGTTTGTTGGGTAATTAGACTCAGGAGTGATAAATGCTCGATAAGTGTTTTTGGGACAGATTATGGCATTCCCTTGCATAGACACATAAGTAGGGAATGGGAAGAAGACAAGGAGTTTTCCCCTTATGTTCAGCAGGTGAGTTTCATGTTTTCTCATCATAAATTTGTTTGACACTTGTCTAATATATGCTGCTTTCCATATTCCTTTTTAGCTATCTTGCACCGGAAAATCCACCCAAGAAAGTAATCAGAAAGAACAGTGCTTGAATTTTATAGTGAGGGAAGTGTATATTGGGTAAGTGTTCCCTTAGTGAAATCTTTAAACTCCATGATTCCTTCCCCTTTTAGCCAAACCTATAATTTTCCGTATGGGTAGCTGTGTTGACCAAGGATCCTCTCACACTATACAGTTACAGCACTATGATTCCACGTTAACTGCCATGGCTGCATTCTGTGGAATTCTGGGAGTTGCAGTTTAGTGGAGAGCATTTAGAATTCTCAACCAATGTATTATTATATATTATTGTAGCCTTTATATACCAAGGGAGAGGTCCTTGTGGAATTTTATGCCTTAGGAACCTAGTCAAAGAAGCGATGGCACCGAGTCTGCAAGACCTGAGCAGTGAGGTGGTTGATAGGGTGACATGGAGGTTTCTCATTCATAGGGTCACCATAAGCTGAAGTTGACTTGACTGCAGTTAATAACTCAAACAACTTGCCCAGCCATTTGCTTATCTGGCTTGGCCCACAACCTATCTTGGATTAGTTCTAAGGGAAAGAAAGAGGCTGCCCCTTTTATTGTTTGTGATGAGCTGTTAAGGTATTCTAAATTCATATTGTGATAGTGCATTTATTAGCTGATCAAACAAAGCTCCATGCAAACATTCAGTGTAGGGGGGCTTTTTGGTTGGTTTAGGAAAGGCATTGCTGCAATATGAACTTTGGATTTGTCCTCTAGAGCCTGTTCACATTAGACAATTATAGCACTTTTGCTCCACTTTAGATGCCATAGTTGCATCCTATGAAACCTGGGATTTGTACTTGAAGGAGGGGGCACTTAGACTTCTCAGCCAGAGAGCTCCTCAAATACCCCAATTTGGCCTAAGATCAAGTAATGAAGCAGGAGAGTGATTGACTGAATTTTGCAAGGCCAACTGTTTGTTAATCGAAAACAAATTCTTAGGCAATTAAGGAGACAAGTGTGAACATGGACATCATCTGATGGTCAATATAGAAATCAGATAGACTACATATATCAAAAATTAAAGTAAAGCAAAAGAAGAACACTACACTAACTATCGTACCAAAGAGGCAGTCTGAGGAACATCCCTGTAGAATGTAAAGATAATTAGCAGCTATACACAGAAAAAAATCAGGGAATGTAAATCTTATTACAAACTGGGACCTCCTTCTGTTTTCCTTTTTAGTGACATGCATCAGAGTCTTGTTGTGATCATCCTTGAAGATCAATTCTTTTATGGGCATGGTTGAAAGTATTCATCTGAGGCTCAACATCTGCACTAGACTACTAAGTGGCATGGGTCATTATTATCAAGGCATGGAACATTATTTTGAAAGGGAGGTCCACGTAGAATATTTATCCCTGGGAATAAGATGCCACAGGTGAGTACAGGTAACTTGAGGACCAGGACCTTGGAGATAAGGCATAGCTAAAATCTATACATGGGGAGCATGTGTGATCCTGGGGTGCTGTGTCACATTTAGATGAAGCTGAGACTGGGAGGAACACAGCCAATTCCCTCCATGTCTGTAGCTGCATTCATAGGGGCAATGAACTGTGCCCTATATTTACAGCAGGAAATGTACCATGAGACAGTCAATCAATATCTTAGCAAATTGTGTCCTTGGTTAACAAACCTGCTCTAATAATTCAGCAAAAGCAACAAGGACTGTTGTCATTATTTCTACAGCCATTTCTGCAAAATGTTGCTTAAGAAAGAAGAGAAAAAGATGCACATGTGTTTAGAGAAGACACGAAAAAGTGGTATGAGGGGGGTGTCAAGAAGAATATAATATATTTCTAAAGCTCAAAAGGGGTTGCTCTGTGAAGGTATTGATAGGCTGGAGCGCTCTTTCCCCAACTCTTATCTTCAGGGTTCCAGAGCACAAATGTGCCAGATACTTTACATGTTCAACACAGATTTCATCTGTGCAATTTTCCTTGAGATTTATGTCGCCTGTGCATGAAAGGAATGGGCACCCAGTCTTTTTATCCCATAGTATTTAACATTTGTTAGATGAAGCGATTGCATGTTCAGTTCTTTAAAATTGTTATCACAGCAGCAGTGCCCCAAAACCTAACTCATCAATAAAAGGAAATTCACTGAATGTTGTTCTGTCATCTCCTTGATAGGCAAGTTGATGTTGAATTCCCTTATGACTTTTACTACCTGGAGCATTAAAGAATATAGTGTTTGGGCTATGCACTGGGCTTTATTTCTCTTCACCAAGGGAGAATTAAGCATTCAGAGTGAAGCTGTAGACATTTTCCTCCTCCACCAATCTTGCAATTTGATTTTTTTTTTTAGCAATATATTCTCTCTTTTGTAGAGAGAGTTGACAGAATATTAATGACAAAGGCATTGGAAATTGGGCAGCCATGGGGAAACCATTAATGGCTGTTAAACACTCCACCAGAGGATAAGGCTGGTCATGTACAGTTGTGTGTTAAAATCCCCCAAATTAATAAAAGCAACACAGTCCTTAGCAGCTTAAAAACTAATACATCTATTAAAGCATGAGTTATTGTGAACTCTAGACTCCTTTGTCCTGTACTACAGTGTTTTAAATGCTATTAGTGGGATGTAGTCATGAAAGGCTATGCTAAAATAAAGTTGTTAGTCTCTGAAGTGCCATAGGCCTCTTTGTTGTGATTCTGCTATAGAGTATTACCCTAATATCCCTTTGGAAATTGTCATAAATGAATGACTAATCAGATATTTTTGTAGGGAATATTTTTGGAATATACATTTGGTCAGAAAATGTTAAATAATAAGAAAAGTACACTTGAAAAGTTACTGGCACAACTTTAATTTTGCAAATTCCTCATGGGGCTGGAATGCATAAAATTACTAATTCTTGTTAATATGTCCATATTGTCCATGGACATATTAACAACAAATTTGAAAGGGAAGAATAAAGAAAAAACGGAAGAAGAGAGGAAAGAAACAATGGAATACATAAGAAAAAAGATAATATAAAGTGGATACATATATATAATTATAAGAAGAAATATAAGAAAAGAAAATTGAAAATAACAAGGTATATTAGCGAATTGATTAGATTGATTTGATTTGATTGATCTGATTTGATACTACATTGATATTGACATAAGCGATTATTGATATGTATGTATGTATAGAAAGATTTAAGATAAGAAACAAATCTGGTTATAATGAACTAACAAAGGAAATGTAATTAAAAATCGATGAATATATAGGATGGAAGGTGAAAGAAAAAACAAAATAGAGAATGATATGTAGTTAAAAATCATCTTTTTTTCTTTTCATAAAGTGAATAACGTTAAAGAACTGAGTTTAGATAGAAATTTATTTTTATGAGGAAATAGATAAGGAATAAATATATAGAGAGATAGCTATAAGACATTGAGGAAGTTTGATGAAAGCGGTATATTAAAAGCTGTGAATTTCAGATAAGATATATTATGTTATAAAGAAGACATGTATATATACTTATCTGTTTTTATGTATATATGTTTACATGTTTATGTGTTTATATGTTTATGTGTTTATATGTATATTTATGTATGTTTTTTAATGCAATAAAAATAAATTAAAAAAATATTAATTCTTACATGACCTAGTTGGGATTAAAACTTTTAAAGAGTAGTCTATACAATAACATTCTAAACTGTGGACAAGTTTTATGTAGTCTTTATTATTTTTATGTATATATTTATTTCAGCATTCCCAGTACTCCCAGTCCACAATGAATAAATAAAAAACGATTAAAACAATACAAAGATAAGAAACATTTTTAAACACACATTAAAATACTCTTTTAAATTTCGTAAAAGCAGTTCAAAAACAATCTCAGAATCCAGTTTTGAAACAGTTAAAACAGCAATTTCAAACAGTGAATACCATGTGGAACAGCACTGTTTTGGCTGCCCAACAGAAGCTAGAAAGAGATGGGGCCAACCTAATTTCCTTGGGTTGGGAGTTCTACAGATGAGATGCCGCTACAGAGAAAGACCTGTTAGATGTACCCACCAGTCTAATCACAAGATTTTGGCACATGCAACAGGGCCTCCGCTGAAGATCTCAAATTTCTGGCAGGCTAATAGTGAAGGAGATCCGCTTTCAGATATTTTGGCCCCAGGCTGTGTACATCAACATCAGAATCTTGAATTAAGCTTGGAAACAAACTAGAAGCCAAGCAGTGGTTAAAATCCGGCTGACAATGATTATGGCGGGATCCTGATATCAAACTTGTCAAGTTGCATTGAGGCCATATAACCTGAAGGGATGATTTTAGATTTTAAATATGTTTTAACTTGCCTTCTTTTATACTGTACCTTTTTACCTTGTGCTGGTCTACAACCATAATAAAGAAATTAATTAATTCAAACTGGAAGCCACATTGAAATCCCTAAATGACCTGTGGTGAGAAACATTTGAACTTCACAAGGTACAAGAATTAGGCCATGAAGTCAGTGAGGCCCAACTGCATACACATATTATACAACTCTAAAGCTGCATCCGCACTGCAGAAATAATCCAGTTTAACACCTGCCGTGGTTTAATGCTATGGAATTCTGGCATTTGTAGTTTGTTGTGGCATCAGGGTTCTCTACAGAGAAGGCTAAATGTCTCACAAAATTAGTTTCCACAATTCCATAGCTTTGAGCCATGGCAGTTAAAATGGTGTCAAACTGGATTATTTCTGCAGTGTAGATGCAGCCTCAGTAGCCAGGCAGTTGTGTGTTTGTTGAAAAATAAAAGCAAAGGGTTGATGAAGAGCTGGCTCCTATAGACATGATGCTCATATGCCGCATCCAGGTTCAGGGGCAGTATGCCAATGGATGCCAGGTGCTGGGGGAGCAAAAGCAGAAACAGCTGGGCCCATGAAGAAGGGAAGGAGGAAGGGGAGAAGACTGGAAGTGGTTCCTTGATTCAAGTGAATGTAGTTGCCAAGAGAGGGAGGGTTGAGGCCTACTCAGAGGAAAATGTGTAGAGAAAAGAGGGAATGTTTTGGCTAACTTTTTATTTGAAACAAACACTATGCACATGTGAAATGAAACAAGCAGATCAGGTTAGAACAGGTTGCATCAGTAAACAGGAACATTTAGAGACCATCTGAAGGCTTCTTCCAAAATGCATCTATGGATTACTTTTTCTTTCATCAGCCTTCACTTTTCACATGATTTCCA
Organism: Phrynosoma platyrhinos; assembly: GCA_020142125.1. Lineage (NCBI taxonomy): Eukaryota > Metazoa > Chordata > Lepidosauria > Squamata > Phrynosomatidae > Phrynosoma > Phrynosoma platyrhinos. Next base: position 59,873,934 of record JAIPUX010001232.1, on the reverse strand, counting down.
TTTTGATAGCTAAAGTGACAGAACTATGCTTTTTAAACATAGGACTTTGCATTGTACCTGAACCAAATTTAATTTTAAATCAGGCTACATCCAGACCCTATCACAAGATTTTGCCTCCAAAATTGCTGTCCAAATGCAGCCCGGGTCCATCCCCATTTCCAGGAGCACTCTAGTGGTCATTCTTCAAGCTGGAAAACTCCTGGTTTCGAAAAGAGGCACCTGGGAGCAGGGATGGACCCGGGCTGCATTTGGGTGGCGATTTCAGTAGGAAAATCTTTGTGATAGGATCCAGATACAGCCTGATTTAAAATTAAATTTGATTCAGGTAAAAAGCTTTATTTTAGCTAAGCGATAAGTCTCATAGTTAAAATATAATATAATATCAATCCAATAAAATAAATAAAGAAAAAGAACATCCTGAGAGTAGCTGGTGAGGCAGGGTTATCTGCTGTTTCCTTTCCTCTCTGTTTTGCTGTTAATACATGCCACATACAGGATCCTGGAAGTACCTGCTGTTTACCTGTTGTAGGTAGGTATAAACAGCTACACTAGGATTGGCTATAGTACAGTACTTTTCTTCACAAATCATTTATTGCGTTCTCTACCACAGATATGCTGCTGCTACCTGATATTAAAGGTCTGTGTTTCTCTTGCCTTCCTTTACTATCCTCTCAGTGCTGATGCTGCTTAAAAAGTCTTCTGGGTAGTGTCAATGGTTACTGGGCCAGTGTAAAAACACAGTTAAAAAGCTTCTTTGTCAGAAAATGTGGTATGCCTGAATGTGATTTTTTTTCCGCTCTCTCTCCATCAGTTTTGTCGATGTGTCATTGGATTGAGCTGAGATGTGTGGTCAAACAAGTGCTGTAATATGGTCATTCCACAGTCCTTGGAATAGGTAAGAGAGAGAGAGAGAGAGCAAGTGAGCATCAACATACACACATTCATATTATTTATTTGGCATTTAAGTTGTTATTCTCACAAAGTGACATAGTTATCACTAGCTGCCTGTCTTAGATCTTTTCTTTGAGTTGTTACCAGGCATAGTTTTACTTCAATTACTTTATATGTTTTTATTTTGTGTGTTCTGGTTTCTTTTTATTTTACTGTCACCATACTTTCAGATCCTATGTGAAAAGCAGCATAATCATTTTAACAAGATATCTGAAGACAGGAGTTCCCAATCTTTTCTATACCTCACACCCCTAGGAAATGTTTGGTTGATGTTTGCACCCCCTACAAAATTAGTATCACATTTGAAGATGAAGAAGTCTAATTTCTAATTTTTAAATCACAAATTGAACCGCATACAATACTGTGGGTGAACAAATTGAACTTTAAAAAATAAAAAAGGCTTTTCACTGCATAAAAGGCCATTCTAAATTGAGCAATTAGATTCTAATTTATTCAGAAAAAATGGTAAACTATGGTAAATTGTAAAATTCTCTCCTTTTGATTAAATAAACAATGAGACTACTATCTATGTAACACAACCACCTACTATCACTTCTCAAGGCACACTGAGTCATAGGATGTTATCACACGGGAGCAAATCTGCTGGTTAATCCAC
>JAIPUX010001232.1:59849351-59867018 GCA_020142125.1 Phrynosoma platyrhinos | reverse complement strand
ATTATTATTATTATTATTATTATTAAAATTTATTATAAGATTAGATTACATGCTCTTTCAGATGCCTTCCAGCTCTTTCTGTCCCTATCCCGAGGCTCTTTATTGTGCACATGAAACAAGTTGGCAAGATGGAGGAAGTCCCTGATTTCACAGAAGCCCCATGGGCTCACTGGAACCGTATGGAGTTTCAGCCTGGGATACCAACATTCATTAGCATGTAGATATCTTAACACACTGCATTGTAAATATTTAGGGATGCTGCTTTCAGTCTGATGCACTTTCCCATGCAGATGTGTACATCCAATGAGTAGTTCTGCCATATTTGGTTTCTCTGTGCAAAAGGAAGGTATCACAGTTTTGCTTTTGTCATCTTTTCTGAATTACCTTCCCTCTCCTTACTTCTTTGTATATGCCTCCTCCCTCTGCTTTACTCTGTTCTTTGTGCACACAGACCATACATTTAATGGGCCAATCAGGCCTTTGGAGCCTGACAGATACTTTTGTTATACCCTGCTAGCTATCTTTACTGCAAGGTTGAGTTGACTCATACAGGGCTGATTATGCAACTTTCTAAAACACTCCATGAAACTTAATCTAAAGTGATTTTGAAAATCTTTTGGTATTACACTAGACTATAAACAGTTAGCCACCAGTGAAAATCCTAAGCTATAGACAATGGGATGTAGTAACCTTTGGGGTTTAGGATTAAAAATTATAGGATCATTGACCTTGAATGATTTATGTAGCCTGAGAAATCCAGAGTTAAGCAGCTTGGAAAACCGTGAAGACCAACCACAAGTCTGGGGAACAGAAGGCTTCTTCTCTTCCCTCTTTGCCTCCCTCTCACTGCTATCCAGCTTTGTTTCAGTCGAAGTACAGGTAGTATTTGAGGAGTGATGTATCACATGAACACTGCAGTTCCACATAATAGGATTATTTTTCATAAGGTTGATCGATTTAACTTCTATATTGTGCAGAATGTCATAGAATCATATCATAACAACATGCAGACATGAATTTATATTCCAGTATATCTGCTGTTAAATAAATCAGTAAAGTGGTGTAATATGCCTTAAAATTATTAAGATCACTCTATCTATCTATCTATCTATCTATCTATCTATCTATCTATCTATCTATCTATCATCTATCTATCTTATCAATCTTTATATATAAATATATAGATATTTATAAACCAAAAGCTAGATTTATTCTTTCTAATTTGATCTATTTCTATTAACTGGATTTATTCATGTATTTCCATTAACAACCACCCCCAAAAAGAAAAAGAAAAATAGGTGGTAAAATGAACTATGGCTTTTTGTAGTGTGATAAGCGACAGGTCAAAAAAGCATTTCAGAATAATTTTACACCTTTTAACCTTAAAAAATACTTTGCTGACAACTGAGAAAAGGCCTTAAAAGAAGTGCTGATCGGCATTCTCACAGCAGGGTTGCCGTGTCCCATCACATAGCAGAGGGTTTCTGCATAATGTATCCTGTAATAAGAAGTGTGCTGCTGCAAATCAGAAGACTTGAGAAGCAGCTTTAAGAAAGTAGTGCGTGGCATGAACTGCTATTAGTGATGACACTGAAAAGTTTGCTCTTTTGAAACTCTTTTTTTTTTTTTTAAGGAAGAGGAGGAGGAGATGATATTATTTAAAATTGACTTCAGCCTTGGAAAAACCTCTCTGTCATCAACAATTACCCACACTGAATAAACATACTATAGTTATTCTCAGTTTCTCTCTGCTCAGTGTTTCTGCATGGGCAGCCTTGCTAAATGAACAGTGCTGAATCTAGTTAAATGAGTATTTCCATTTTCTCTTTCCACTACCAAAAATGTTAATTGTTTGGAAGCGATCTTAAGAATGGCCTGCACCAACAGCCCAGCTCACAACCTAATCAAGTGAACTACAAGTATTCAAGCCAATTTCAACCTGAAATAAGTCTTAACTATAAAGTGGTTGGCTTAAATGTATGTCTGTGTGTCAGCATCTGGTAGGCATCCCATCCTATGGATATGCAAAATTATGCTAATGCAAAAGAATGATTTGCTCTGCATCCTATGGGAGGCCAAAAATAGGACAGATGTGGTTTCATGAGCTTTGTTCTAGTTTCAATAGACCATAATCATTTTCCTACCAATACTTAGGTCATAGGGTTGTGCCAATGTTCCCGGATGGACAAAGTGCCAATAGGATTCTACTTATATGAGCCTCCCTGCTGGGCTGCTTTATGATGGTTTTCCATCTTATGCTGAGTCATGTCACATCTGTGTTGTAACAGCAATTGCTTGGGGTCTAGGGTAGTAGCTGTGCTCTGGTCTGCACAGCTGTTTTGAGGTGGGTATGTAATAAGACACTAGGGTAACAGTCCACAATATTGCATCCTCATACCAGTCCAGTACTCCATTCTGAACAGTATTACCAGTGTGCCCCTGATCTGGACTGGGCTTGAAGGAGCTTACAAAATTTAAAATAAAAGTTTAGCTTAAAACTTCTTTTACAAACTTTAAACAAAAACCAATTAAATCAAAATTCTGTAGAAAAGGCATATCATTAAAACAGTTTAAAATCCATTTTAAAATAACTGAAAGGATACAAGATAAAAACATAGCTCACTGCTTTGAAACATCCTGCTACCATATGATTAAATGTCAACAATTTGCCCAAATAGAAAGGTCTTTGCCTGCCAGTAGAAAGATAGCAGGAAGAGGGCAAGCTAGACCTCCTGTGAAAGGGAGTTCTTTTACAGCCTGGGAGCAAGCATGGAGAAGGCTCTCTCCTGTGTCTTCACCAAAGGATGAGGTGGTAGACAGTGGCATTATTAGGTATATGGCAGGGAATACACCACATCAAGTGACACCATTGGCGGTGGGAGGGATGACCCTGAAATGACAGCAAAAAAATATGACAGCAAAAAAAAAACAACAAAAAAAAAAACACCAACCCACTAATCTAGATCCTTAGAGTTATAGGCTTCAGGGATATGACCCATAAAGTCACAAAAATCTAAGGGTGACCTTGTAAGGTAACCCAGCATAAGGGTAAAACCTCTTTGGGCAATCAACCAATAGTGATGTCCAGAGATCATGAATGCCAATATGAAGGGTCATCCAGAACATTTTACTACAGGAGAAAAACTGCAAATGGCAACCTCATCAACCGAAGTCAAGGTAGTCCCCAAAATGGTCTATCAGATGCCTATGAGAAGGCTACAAACAGGATTTAAGGGTAAGGGTATCCTCCTGCTTGTATTCCACAACAACATTGGAGCTAATATATAAAGCTGTGGTGACTAGTGATTGTACAATGATTAGGCATCATTGATAGCCTTGTTCTCTATCACTGCCCTTCTCACTAAATGTTTTTGTATACAAGTACATGAATATGACATGATACTGGGTTTGTAAGGATTCATAAATAAGATCTAGATAGGATGTTACTTCAGAACAGGCTGAATAGCTTTTGCTTCAGGGTGATTCCAAATGGCTGGCTTCTAGTACTCCCCCAGTCACAGTGCTATAAGTCATTTCCTTTTTAAGTGGGTTTTCTGTGAAGAAGTAAAGAGGCAAGAAATGTCAGGAAAACATACAAGTGCATGTTTAAAGATGAAGGCATCTGGTCCTACATAAAATTCAGTGAATGAGACAGAGTGATTGCACTGTAAAAGCTTCAAGGATCTGGGGCACTGTTGTCTGTTCTGAGTGTTTCTTAAGCTAAAGCCTTACCCATCACCTTCTAGCAGATATTTTTTAACTCTGGAGATTCTAGGGATTGTAGCTGGCACTTCTGCATACAAAAATAAGAGCTTGACTACTGAACTTTGATGCCTGCCTCTTTAAAAGTGTACTCCATTCATTCTTTTCTAACAAGAACTCTCCAACCACCAGCTTCAGGAGGAACAGACTATTTCCTCATCAGCTGATTACATCTAGAAATGATGAAACAGATAGTTTCCAGGCATAATTCCACAAGGAATCAAAATTTCATTTGAATTTGGAAAAGTTATTATTCTAGGATACAGCTTCACAAATCTCCCCCCAGCCATCATAGCCAGTGACTGGCTGGGGGATTCTGGGAATTGTATTCCAATGCCCCCACAAAAAAATCCCATGAAAAACTTTTCTATGATCAATTTTTAATTTTACTGAGGGGGAGGTTCTTTGCAATTTTTGCCAGAAACACTTTACATACATACTTAGGGGCTTTGCAGATGGCACAAAGTGCTGTCTTCGAGCCAAGAAAGGGGAGGGGCAGCCAGACGCTAGGTGCCCCAACCCCTTCCTGAGGACATAATCGTGTTGCACACGGCGAGCGCTCCAGTGACATCCTTCCGTTGCAGAGTCTGGACACGCTGCGACGGAAGAGATGTGGAAGAGGCGCATGCCACCTCTTCCAGGGCCCTTTCCATGCCTTGAAGAAGGAGCACTATTTTAGTGCTCTTTCCAGGGCCAGCCAAAGAGAGGATTGGGTCCAAGGAGTGGAGCAGCCTCAACCCCAATCCTTGGCTTCTTGGGGCAGCCCATGGCTGCCCATCTGTAGAGGCCTTCAGCTAAGTAGCAGAGATGCTATGAAAACCTTGTAAATTGTGTAGATGCAATGCACATTGGCACACAGTGCGTATCAGGCACTTTGTTGGTTCTGCTATGTAGCAATGTAACTGCAGCCCTCTACTGGATAAGGATGTTACAAAACTGACCAATTCTAATTCTCAAATATGTAAATCCACATATAAAGACATATCTCCTACAGCATTCTGCCAAGCATTTTTATCAATTTTGAATTTGTTAGCTACCCTTAACTTTCAAGCCGTAAAATGTGTAAAGACTTAACAAAACTGGTGGAAACACTGAGAAACACTGGTTTAAATTTTTTCTTTCTTTTTTTTAGGAGTGGGTCATTGTGTCCTTGCAAACATATCCAAATCTGTTTAGGTACTGAAATGGTTTCACTTGATCTCAGGCCATCAGTACAATTGAGACATCTGGTTGTTCTTCCAAATCCCACTAAGGGAAATCTGAAGGTATGGATGAAAAGATCAATGAATATGCTATCCAATTACATCTTAATATGCCTGCAGGTGGAAAGCAGTGATGTCACACTTTGTTTATACAACTGGTTTCTGCACAGATGAAACTGTGGAAATCTTGCTAGAAAGCAGTTTTAAGAATGGAGCAGCCTTTGTCATTTAGCTAGCTGATTCTGAAGTCATAAAAGGTTTAGACTTAGGAGCTTATCACTCCACTAAAATAAAGTGTCTTACCTCTCCTGAACTGAATTTTAATCCAGGCTGCATCCAGATACTATCGCAGGGATTTTGCAACTGAAACCACCACCCAAATCCAGCCTGGGTTCCAGGGGCGCTCAGCATGCCTCTTTTAGAAATCAGGAGTTTTCTGACTTAAGAAAATGGCCACCAGAGTGCTCCTGGGACCTGGGCTGTACCTGGGCTATATTCTGCTGGCGGTTTTGGCAGCAAAATCCCTGCAATAGTGTCTGGATGCATCCTGAATTAAAATTAAGTTCAGGAGAGGTAAGACACTTTGCTAAAATGTGTACCCAGCTTCTTGGGGACAATTAGCTTACACATTGTAAAATGTTTAGGGAGTGCTTAAGTGCACTGATAAGCAGTATAAAAAGGTACTTGCTATTGCTATTGGTATATAGGAAGTATATACTCTCACACATAGGAAGATACAGTCCTTTGGACGGTTTGGACCTAAGCTCTATAGGGCTCTAGAGGTCATAACCAGCACTTTGTATTGTGTCTGTGGAGCTGTTGCAATAAGGGAGTTGTGTGCTCCCTGTAGTCAGCCTCAGCCAAGATTCTACCTGCAACTTTTTGGGCCAACTGTACCCTTTTTTCACCTTTCCATTTACCCCATCATCATCATCATCATCATCATCATCATCATCATCTCTTCATCTTCATCTTCATCTCATTTATATCCCACACTTTTTTCAAATACTGGGGTGCAAGGCAGTTTACAAAAAATAAAACACACATAGTAAAAACACAATAATCAATTAAAATGCAGCTAAATTATCAGACAATTATTAGAAAATAAGACCAGTTAAAACAAATCTATTAAAACGATGAAGATCCATTAAGACCAGTATTCTATGATAAACTCACAGAAAAGAATTCATTTGTTGGTGGAAGGACAGCAAGGAAGGAATTGTCCTGGTCTCCAAAGTTCCAAAGATGGAGAGTATCCATGGAGAAGACCTTCACCTGTTTCCCCCAAAATGCCTGGAAAGGTGGTAGGAGAGATGCTGCTGTCCTAGAGATCTGAGAGTCCAGACCAGGTCATACAGGTGGATATAATCCTTCAGATAACCACCCAAGATTTTATGTTTGTGTCAGCTCATGGGCAGGACCTCATTTTTAGCTCACTGTACAGCACCTGGTAGTTTTAGGTGTTTTGATTATAATCATTATTTTTTAAAAAAATATATAATAATTTATGTACAACAAATCTAAGCCAGTTTAACTTCCATGGGTGCCTTTCTTCCTACCCCAGTTATTCTGGGAGTTATAGTTCAGTGGTTAGTCTTAAGACACAGAATAACCAACTGGTGCCCTCATTACTGTTCCTAGAACTAAGTAGAGAAGATTTGGTAATGAAATGACAACTTTTTTTTCTGGCAATGGAAAAGGTCTCTCTCCTCTTGTCTCAGTTATCTTCTTTCTCCAAGTTAATCTACTTCAGGTAAAACAATCAGAAAATAGGTAGGCACATTCTTCTTTCTAAACAAATAAATTGTAATTAAGGTTGGAGATATCATGATGTATTATTCAGATGAAAAGTCAGAAGTGTCCAGACTCTTGGTAGGTTCTCATAGATATTCCTCACATATCATGTTGCTAAGCGACACTTAGCAATATGAATCCTTTTCCTCCTGCCATTCAGGAACATCTTCAATGCACTTTCCTTTTGTCTTCACAATGTGGCATTATCATTTGAAGCTTTACAGGTGTCAGACCTGGCTGGAGGCAAATTGTGGGAAATGTACATTAGCCCTGTAGAATATAAATGACAGACACTGGTCAAAAACACCTTCTCATTCCTTTTTGTATGTGTGTTAGGAGGTGGGGAGGAAGTCTGTTGCAATCAATATTGCATGTGTGTTGCAGCATAGCTATAGGAGATGTCAAGGTCTCTTAATGTACCTTATTTAGAATAATGACGATGCTGGCTTTAGTCTTGATTGTATTATTAGGAGGGAGTGAATACCTTAGAGGCATAACTAGTACTGAGAGAGCAACATACTATTTGCACCTTCAGAAGGCTGCCATCCCATGACCTCTCATTCCACACTCTCAGCTTTCCCTACGAGAGATATAATCGAGAGGAGAGCTACAGTTTTAAACTCCATGTGCACCGATGGTATGCTGTTGTTATTGACAATAATAGAAGCCTATAAAGGCTAGCCCCCTGCTGTCAAAGAAGTAAGAATGGTCACTTTAAGTCATCTAATCCTCTTGCAGAAAGGTGACCTATTCCACAGTGGAGGACTGTAGTCATCCTAAACCCTGTCCGAAGGACAGGTTGGCTACAGGCAAAATTATTTGTTCTCTGTAGACACCCATGGAGAGCGAACGTGAGTGTTGAGGCAGAGCTCTTACTTCAAGGTTTTATCTCACAAGTTCCAATCACAGGGTGCTTCCAGATGTAGTGCTTTGCGAGTAATAGCCTCAGTAAAGTGGGCACTTTATTTCTCTCTGCATGCCAGTGCCCAAACTGAACATTGCTCATCATGGTAGAGTACAGTGTTTTGAATTATACAACTGTCCAGATATTATTGGACTTCAATTCCAGGCAAGCTTAGCCAGCATAGCCAATAGTGAGCAAGCTGGGCTGCAGTTCAACAAAACTGTGGCGTTTATCTCTGGTGTTTCGTGTTCAGATCAAAACTCATCCATGAAGGTTATTTGGTGTCAGCCTGACCTTCCTTTTATCCTTCAGGATAAAACAGAGGAGAAGTGAAGAGGTTGTAGAAATATACCATGCATGACACATTGTAGGAACAGTGGGGTATAAATATAATAAATACATAATAAATAGATCCATTCAAGATGTTTATATTAATTTATGTGAGCATCTGTTGTCATTGTTTTTCGTGATTTTTCCTATAAAATGGTATAGCATTCTAAGCAGTACAGCAGGTGGAAGAGAATCTTGACTTAGAAACAGTTTGCGAGATAGATAAAGTAATGTAGACAATATTAAAAAACTTTTTTGCCTTTAAAGAAGAAAATTGGTGTAGTAGCTGTTTCTTTTGAGTGTGAATGCTTGACTGGGGCCAATTCACACACCACACTTAACATGTGGCGGGCAAAATTAGTCATTGTGCATTCATCTCAATGTGCTGTGTACTATCAAAAAGAATTGTTTTTGTACAGATGACCTTCCTTATCCATTGATCTTATCCATAGATTCAAGCATCCACATCTTGAAAATATTATATATATATATATTTCAAAAATGTAAACCTTGATTTTGTCATTTTATATAAGGGATACGATTTTACTATGCCATTATATTTAATGCAGCTTGAGCATTCACAGATTTTGGTATCAATAGGGGGTCCTGAAACCAAACAAACCAAAGGCCCACTGTTCTGTGCTTCCTGGTCTCACTCTACACCATGGTCTTCCACTGTTGTAACATGTAGAAGTATGGAATATCATAACACTAGGGGTGCATTAGCACAAAACAATTATAGCACTATTATTCTACTTTAATTGTCATGGTTTCACCCTATGGAATCCTGCAGTTTGCAGTTTGATGAGCCACTCAGGCTCTCTGACTGAAAATTTAAATGACCCTTCCTGGACTGCAAATCAATACAGTAACTAAAGAACCTCTACACTAATTTCCCATGCAAACAAAGTCATGTTCAAAGTTCTGCAGCAAAGATGGTTACCATATATGGAGCAAGAAATTTCAGAGGCACAAGCTGGGTTCAGGAAAGAAAGAGGCACCAAGGATCATATTGTAACCATATGCTGCATAATGGAGTGCACCAGGGAAATGAAGAAGAAAAGCAGTCAGTCAAGTGCTTCATAGACTACAAGGCCTTTACAGATTGCCAGAAATAATGCAACCTGAGTCCACTTTAACTGTCCTGGCTCACTGCTAGGGAATCATGGGAACTAGTTTATTGTGGCACCAGAACTCTCTGACAAAGAAGGCTCAATGTCTCAGAAAAAACTACAGTTCCCATGTGTCCAAAGCACTGAGCCAGGACAGTTAAAGTGGACTCAAGTTGCATTATTTCTGGCAGTCTGTAAAGGCCCAATAGTAAAGTACTTGACTGACTAGAAGATCATGAAAAACTATGGGCTTGTCTTAAAGAAATGAAAGTACCAATACATTTAATTATCCTAATGTATAACTTGTTAGAACAGAACAGAATATGGAGAAACAGAATGATTACAAATTGGAAAGGGGGTTAGTTAAGGCTGCATTCTATCATCCTATTTGTTCAATATGTATGCAAAAACCATCATATGCAGAGCAGGTTTAGATCCTCTGAGGAAGTAGACCAAGTCTATGAAAACTTATCCTGCCACTTCTTTCTCACAGTTAATCTCAAAGGTGCTGCAAGATCCCTTTGCATACCGATATCCCAGACTAACACAGCTATGTCTATATTCTCCTGATAGTTTAAAAATAAAAAATCCATTATAGACCCTATCCCTGTTTATCAGGATATACCTGGTGAGTTCATAGAAACCAAATAATTGTTAAGGCTGCATTTCTGATCCAAGGTTAGTGTAGCGAAAAGGAAGACGTTATTCTATAAAGCCAGCAATTTTCCACTATTAAAAATGACACAGCAGTAAATGTGGACGTACTATCTTTATTTTTTTTAAAAATGGCTAGCTGGGTGAAAGACTTGCCTTCCATCCTTTTCCATCCTTGCCACAAGATCAATTGTTTTTCGTTTGCCAAGCATAAAAGAGCTAACAAATGGATTGTTGAGGAGGTATGACTGGGATGATGTCAGAATATTTCCAGGGAAAGAATGTCAACTCCTCTCTGGCCAGTCGCAGGGACTGCCACTTATGTGCTTTTAAACTCCTCCCCAACATTCTTCTTGTCCAGTTCCCACAGACATGAAGTGGCACTGGAGGTCAGAGTGGACAAATACAAAAGAAGACCCCCTGCTGCCAGACCATCGTGCTGGGCTGTCACTTTGACTAATTCATGACTTCACCTTTAATCTCACAGATCCATTATGGGTTAAAAAGAGACCCATTTTACAGCTGACAAGATTGAAGGGAGCACAGGCCAGGGACCAAAGAAGGGGAGGCAGGGTGGAGTTGTGGATGGAGGAGGAGGAGGAGGTTAGGAATTCTTCCCAAAGTGTGTATAATTGCAACCACCTGCTAAAATGAAACTCCCCCCCACACACACATTTTGTTGCCTCTGATCCTTTGTCAAGTTATATATAACACTTAGGAGAAGGCAAAATAAATTCTGCTAATTCCAAATCTGACAGATCTTTTGATAAAGCATATTGTAAAGTTTTAATTATCACCTTTTAAAAAATTGATAGAAAGTTTGTTTTGATTTGTAGTGTTAACTTTTCTCTACGTAGTCACCATCCAGATTTACACATTTTCCCGTTTTTCTTGACCCTCCAAATACAGTTATTGAAGACGTCTGCAGATTGGCGCCTTAAACCACTCTTCCACTTCATGAATGATGTCATCTGTGTTGTCAAATCGGTGACCCCGCAATAGATTTTTTATTTTTGGGAAAAGAAAAGGTCACTTGGTGATGATGACACTGACAAAATTTTATCAATATACCATAATAAATTCCAGGTACAATACCCCCTTCTTCTCCATCTTACACTTTAATCTCTTCTGGCACAACCTCTAATTATGTATATAAAGAGAGAGGAAGAAATTTTGCAACCCTGAGCTGGACCACTATTGGAAGATAGGATGAACTGATACCTTTAAAATACTCATGTCAACTGTTGCCTAATTTTAAGTCTACATGAATAAAAGCAGGGCAATACAGTTTTGTACCAACTATTGTGTGTGCGTAAGAGCTAATGTAGCAATAGTTATTTATTTTTAAAATATTCATAATGTAGAGTCTTTTCTACTCTTTTTAAAGCTCCCAATTATACTTAATTTTTTGTCTGCTTCAGAAATACCGAATATGTTCTAAGAAATAATTAGACATGCTTTGTGGTGGCTGATGGACAGTGTCTTCAAATATAATTCAACTTAACAATTATTTTTGTTAATGGCGCAATCACTTCAAATATGTATTTACCAAAGATTTTGTAAAACTACTTTAAGTGAGCCCAGAGGTGTTTTATAGTATTAAAAAGCAGAATAAATGATATTTGCAGAAGAAGAAAAAAGGAATAAATGGCAAATAATTCAACATTGCAGGTGTTTCACATGGTGTTCTGTGGCTCATCATGTACCAAGAGATGAAGTAATAGTAATGTATGTGTGAATCAATTCATTGTGCTGTATATATTTACATCTAACAACTTCCTGCATTGATGTAGTCTTGCAGATTATGGCATTACACCAGTGTTACAGCAACAACCTGAGCAACTTTCTAATTTTTAGGTAGCCAAGGACAGTGGGACATAATGCTGTAGGACATGATGCCACAACAATCTTTTTTCTTAAGTCCTGGACATGTCTAGAAATGGACAAGCATCATATGAATCTAATTTTATATGCACTATAATGAATTAGGGATATGTATATATTTTAATGAGGAGGTAGGAGAATGCTTGTTATATATGTCATTAAGATCCAGTGGTATTAATTTGGTTTGAGCCTCATTAATCTTATACCCTGAAGCACTGTCAAACTGTTGTTTTCATATGATTGTTCTATTAAAATGCCCAGGTAAACAGAGATGGTTGAATTTCTCTGCCAAGTCTGAGTGATAATTCACTTGGGGAAATGTAATTAATTGTGAACTGTTCCCCTATTAGCCAATCCTCTGATTAGACAGGTGACTATACATGGGGGCTACAGGTCTATTGGACTGCTGCACCCAGCCCAACTAATCCCTCCCCAGTGCCCAGCACCCCATGGAAGTAAGTTGGGTAGGAAAGGTGGAGAGGCTGAGCTGTGCTAGAAGCAGGCACTTCAGAATGCATTATTGAGCTCCAGACATGCTTCCAAGCCATTGGAATCTGCCATGCCCCTTGTGCCCTTTCTCCTTTCATGAAATATATTTATCATGAGCCCATTCACAGAGTCACCCAGCTCTTAGGATCTGATCAGCACGAGCATGAACACAGAAGTTAGTGGGAGACTTGAAGATTGCTAGGACTTGACAATGATTATAGTTTCCTGAGCATACTAGGTCTATAGGATCTCTGATGTATCATCCTCCCACTCCTCCTCCTACTGTGCCCTTGATAAATGCCACCTGAGCAGGTGCAGATAACCTTTAGGCATCAGCAATGTCCAGCTTCAGAAAGGTCTATAAAGGGACAGGCAAACAGGTACATGGCAAATGCTCTTCAGCTGAGATTCCTCTGCCTTATTTTGAATGTCCTTTGGTGTTATGGCCTTTAAATTCTAAACTGCAGAGGAGGAGTGGGAGGATGATACATCTGGACTCCTGATAGATATCCTGAGAATTAGCAGCGTCCATCTAATGATTTCTTATTCATGATTGCTTTGACAATAACATAAGGACTTCCATTATAGTAAAGAGAGTGGGAGTCACATGTGGCTGTCCAAGCCTCCCCAACCCTGATTGCTCTGCAGAGAGGCGGGATATAAATTATTATTATTATTATTATTATTATTATTAATCCCTTGCAAGCTCCCAGATCCTCTCATTTTTACATATTTTTTTTACTATTCAGTGAAGGCACTGTCAAGATGCAGAGCTATCATTCTGTGTCCTTCTAAAGCAGGGGTAGGCAACCTTTTTGAGCCAGGGGCCAGGTTGCTGTCCCTCAGACAATTTGGGGGGCCGAAGCACCAAAAATAAATAAATAAATAAATAAAAATTTAAAAAGTTAAAAAAAATTTAAAAAAATAAAAATTAAAAAAAATATGCATGCACACTCTCTCAGCCCCAGAAAAGCCATGGCAAAACCCCTGTGGAGATTTTGTCAAGAAAACCCCAAGAACAAGTAATAACAACAATAATCAATATCATCATGGTGGGCGGCGGCGGCGGCGGCGGCAGCAGGACTGGCCTGGGGCCGGTCCAAAGGCCTCAGCGGGCCGCATCCGGCTCCCGGGCCTTAGGTTGCCTACCCCTGTTCTAAAGTAAGCTTATGTCTTCCTGTTCGTATATCAGAATTTGCAAAACTCATTTCCCAGTGATGACTTTTATTTATAAAGATTGTAACGAGTTACTTCACTGAAAAACAATTGTCTCTTTTGCTACAATATTTGAAATAATTCTTTATTAATCCAAAGAACTAAACAAACCTCTTCACATTACTAAAATATTCAAAATCTTTTTGGAAAGCACTGGGTTCTCTTTTTATATTTCCAAGACATAATTTGTCAGACTTTTCAGTATCAACTATCTTTTGTTAATTGTATAGTAACTGTGTTACTTTTATGTAATTATCACCATCCTTTTTGCAATTTGTTTCCCTTAGAACTCTTTCTTCTCTATTGATCACCCCATTACATATCACTGTGTATAAGCTTGCCAGTTCAGGATTATGTTAATGCACTTTTGAAGTGGATTCTAGGTCATGAAAACTCATATCATAATAGAACTGTAAATGTTTAAGATGCATCAAGATCTCTTTGTTGTTTTTTTCTACAAAAGACCAACACAATTAATTAACTACTCAGCCAAGTTATCCAATCTACTTCAGAATCACATTCATAACCTTAGGATGTATCAGGATATGTTCCTCTTTGCCTTTTTTGTTCTCATTACACTGATGTAAATGGTATGTGTGCGTGTGTGTGTGTGTGTGTGTGTGTGTTGATTGCTGTGTTGATTGGGGCCCATCCACTTTATATCCATCTTCATCTGGCTAGTTTGAATATCTATTTTAATGTTTTAAATTTTGATTGTCATGACTGTTGTAGCTTTTGAATATTGTATTATGTTTTAATCTTGTTTTGTTCTGTTTTGTAAGTGGCTATAAAAGGACAAGCAAAAGAATAAAATAATTAACTGATTCAATTTTAAGAATAGAAGGTTTGAATAAAGTTCAGAGTCTGCTGGGAAGAAATACAGTGACTTATTAGGTACTATTGTTAGGTACTATTGTTTAGCATCTACCAAAGTTGGTATAGGCTGAGAGAAGAAATTCTAGCAGCTCTGACCATAATTTTTGCTTCTCACTTTATCATGAAAGAAGGATAGGTCAACCAAATTGCAGCCAGGCTGGTGATAGACTAATGATATTTTAGAGGCATGCACATAATATGTTGTAAGTCCCCCCCCCAAAAAAACTATTCTTCACTGTATTGCCATGATTTTTTTAAAAGGCTGGCAAATAGATGTCTCTGAGATGAAATGCGTGAATATCATGAATGAATAATAAGAAATTTTGAAAACCATAAATTATGACAATAAAGAGTCAGTGCCTGTATCTTATAGCAGCATTTCTTCTGACAATTTTAACTTCCACTTTTGCTGAGGGGACAAACTTTCTAGAAAGTTGCTGAAAAAATCAGTATCAGAATGTCATATAAAACTACACAGTTTTAATTCTAGTATAAATGACCATGTTGTTTTCTACTAGAAAGAAGGAAAAAAAGAAAGAAAGAAAGAAAGAAAGAAAGAAAGAAAGAAAGAAAGAAAGAAAGAAGCTCACAGCGGCATATTGTTTTATATAGACTACTTGTGGAGGTGTTGTTGTTGTTGTTGTGTGCCTTTCTCACTTATTGCAACCCTGAAGTGAAACTATCAGGGTTTTCTTGGCAAGAATTGTTCAGAGTGGTTTTTACCTTTGCCTTCCTCAGAGGGTGAGAGAGTGTAACTTGCCCAGGGACACTCAGTGGGTTTCCATGGCTGAGTGGGGATATGAACCCTGGCCTCGAGAGTCATAGGACGTTATCACACATGGCCCAGAAACTGAAAATAAAGTGGAAATGAGGCATCCTGAAAATAAACGGGAAATAAACCTTGTTTCCGCAAACGTCATTACCTTCATTGCGAATGTACAGTAAGTGCATTGAACGTCCACACACAAGAGAAAAAAACCTGTAAATATACTAGAAATGAGCCTCTTGCACATGGGCAGATAGAGGAATGCTCGCTGGAACCATGGCAACAGCAGGGAAATGCTCCCCAATGCGCATTTGGTGATCACATTACGGTAAATACGTAATTACCGTAATTACATAACTGCAGTTCCTCCAAAGAACCAGATTTCAAAAGATCTCTGATAATTCCAGTTTCGGTCCACTTTCAGTTTCGGTCGGGATTTTGTGTGGATTTTGTGTGGATTTGGCCCCGTGTGATAACGTCCATAGTCCAACTGTCAGACCGCTACACCATGCTGGCTCTTGGTAATTTTTTTGCTCAACTAACCATGTCCTCTACTCATGACATTCACACTGAAATACATACACAGTGCAAGTCTGTTAAGTTCCATTCTCTTGAACCTCTCAGGTTGGTAGACATAGGATGCAACTATAGACATTTAGATTTGGCAACAGGATGAATTACTCCTGCTAGGGAGATCTTTGTACTCTGTGTTAGCAAAGATAGGAATGCTAGGTATTCCTTCTGTAGGATTTTGATGCCTTCAGCAAAGCCTCTAGTCCATCTTGTGAAAAAGAACTCCTGTGCTCCTCCATCAAGTAGAAATTCAAGTCAATGAGATAAGGAGCTTGGAAAGGTTTAATTACTTTCCATACTACACGTTCCAGAATCCCCCAGCTAGCAAGGACAGTATCTGTGCTGGCTGGGAGTTTCTGAGAATGTGTGTTGTGTGCCTCCAAGTCATTTCTGACTTATGAGGGCCCTAAGGCAAACCTATCATGGGGTTTTCTTGGTAGGATTTGTTCAGAGGAGGTTTTCCACTGCCTTTCCCTGAGGCTGAGAGTACTAGTCAAAAATTAACTTTCTCTGGCTCTGAGTAGGAATTCACCACATTTGGTTACAAGGTAACTTTTAGAAGCAATTGGTGTGTCAAGTGTGGAAGCTGCTGTCACCTTTATTATGTAGTTTGTACTGATAATGAGCTACTTTCTCACATGGTAAACTGCATTCCTTTTATTCTTCTCCTCAAAAGACTAGATAGGGGGGTTGTTTGCCAATAATCTTCTTTTTAATTCTCTCATGAGATCTCTGTACAAGCTCTTTATAAAGAAATAATTAGAACTTTCTTGTGCTTTTGTAGAAACATCCAGCCGGTCACAAATGACAACCATATTCTGCCATATTCAGATCAATAGTACACCCCCTCCCAAACACACTTAAACAAAAATACCTTTCCTCATCTTTTCTATTCTATCATTTAAAAAAAAACTTAATGAGTGTAGAAGCTACTTCTGGATGAATTAGATAAATAATGCCTAGAGATATTTGCAGGCAACCATATGGCCCATTGAATATGCATGCAAGTGTGTGGGGTGGGGGCTGAATCTAGTGGGTGCCATAAAGTTGCTATTGATATTTCAGTAAGAAAAATGAATGCCCACAAAGCACTGAGGCCAGAGTTATGAGACTGGACTGCCTCTGGGTACTTCCCAAAAAATACAAAAAGAACTAGTGACCACTACTTTGCGAGAGTTTTCTAAAAGCTGGTAACGTCTGGAAAGCTATCACTTGGCTTTAACAAAGTTCCTTTCCTTAGAAGGAAACATACAACAAATTATGCTTAAAATCAGGGATCGGGCAAATGTAAGTGAATACAGAAAAAAAACATTTGTACTGGGAAATCTCCTAGCCCTGGAAAAAAAGGGAACAAGCTGTTTAGTAGGTTCTTGCTTTGCAATTTAATATTCGCTTGGAGGATTTAGACACTGCAAAGTGCTGTTATGTAGTAAGTTGCACACAGGCTGAGGGGGATGGGGCATTTTGCCATTGGCGGAGAGAAAAGAGAATGAGCTGAATGGGGGCGATTGGGCATAAAGTAGTAAAGATGAGGGACTGGTAGAGAAGGAGGGCCAAGAGGGATGTGAAGGACAAAAGAGAAAAGAGGAATTTCTTTCAAAGAAAGAAGAAACTGTTGTCATTCAGTATGATCCCTGGTCCTGGAACAGAATCTTTAATGGATAATGAGAAGGCAGAAAGATTTTAAAAAAGTAAATAAAAATTAAGCAGGTTACCTTTAAAAGCGCAATTGGCCTGACTTTTCATAGTATATATATATATTTTTGGTATATCTTTATGTGTGTTTTGTGTGACCCAAATGTAACTTTCCCTTTTGAAATTTGATTCAAACCACATTGTTGCAGGAATGTAATAGAAATAATTCTTCATTTTATCATGCCAACTTTGAAACTTGTGAGCAATCTTTAAAACAGAGTTCTTTCAAGTTGTCCCTCTGCTATCTCTGTGTTTACCTTCGGACTCTGTAGAAACTATAATAGAATGTACTATCTTCAGGTTCTTACACAGGAAGCAACAGCCTTCTAATCCTATTACCAAGAGAGGGAGGTGTGGCAGGAGTGAAAGGACGTTATCACACTGGCCCTAAAGCAGCGTCATTTCAGCGTC
>JAIPUX010001232.1:59824280-59839228 GCA_020142125.1 Phrynosoma platyrhinos | reverse complement strand
ATTCCGCATATAGGACGCACCAGCTTCCCCACCCCCATTTTGGGGAAGGAAAAGTGCGTCCTATATCCCGAAAAATACGGTAGTACTTATTTCATAGTTGGGAGCAAAATACACAATGAAAGCATTTGTATATTTTGAGAAAATGTTATTGACAACTTTGCCATTAAAAAAAAAAACCCCATACACACACACACACTTGCACACATACAGAGAGCAGATATTCAGCCCAAAATTCTTTTAAAATCTTCCAAAGTGTTTGGTGAAAATGTACGTGAAGTGCCTTGAATATGTGCTAAATAAATTCGACAGCATGATCCAGTCTGTCCTCTGTGTGCCACAATGTCTGTATATAAAGCATTACAAAAATACCGCAGCTCACTCTCTGTGAGGAGGGCAATGAACAGTGGGGACAGTGGTAGGTGGATCCCACACATGGAGAGCAAGAATTGATGTGGGACTTAAACATTCTGTAAGTATAATTATTCTGCCCTTATAACTGGTGGTATTTTGCACCTTAAATATGTGATAGTTTCGTTTGAATTTATTTTTTAAAAAAAAGATAAAACCTTCTCTTATTTTCCTTTTAACTTTGGGACCCTAAATGAACAACTTAAATATAGGAACCAAAGCAATGGCACATACACACACACACACAAACACACCGAACAAATGTGCCAAGAAAACCCAGTGATAGGTTTGCTTTAGGGTTGCCATAGAAGGCACACAACAACAACAAATGGTCCCCCACCTTCTGCCACAACAATCTCTGATGCCTGTTCCTGTAGTTTTCTGGGGTTTTTTTTCCCCTGCAACAATCACAGAAGCCGCGCCACATTCCAGGCCACCATCATTTCCCAGATGAAGGTTATCTATCCTTTCCACTCAACATAGAATTTTCAAATTTTGAAACAGTTGATTATTGCCGTCATGGCAATTGCAGTTCTTAACAAGACATGCTGTCAGGTTTCAAAATGTATACACTGGTTGGTGCAGAAAAGTGAAACCCCCTCTTTAAACACACACACAGGCACACACACACAGGCACACACTCTTTCTCTCACACACACGCACACTCACACCAAAGGTCAAAACTTTTAAAATGTCACTTCTTCTGCAGTTTTGCATAGAAAATACACTGAGTCAGTGGGAGGGCTCCTTGTCCATAGAAACAGGCTGTAAGAAAAGAATGTTATCCTGCTGCTGTAGTTTCCACTTTCACTGGCAGCTGCGGTCTGAGCAGAAAAGCACTGTGGGAGCCTATTGTTACCCCAGCTGGGTAATAGTTTTCTTATTTTACAGTCAGGAGCCAAGGGGGGTTGGGGTGCCTCCGCAAAGTGCCTGAAAATATAACTCCTGCAAACAGATCACTTTCCTCCTTTCCAATGAGAAACAGGCATCCATAAATCTTTCATTTTGGCTCTCTGCTCAAGGGAATGAAATTCTCCAGACAAAGAAAGATGATCGCCATCATCATCATCATCATGATTGGTATTACTCCGATTATTATGCCTTCCAAACCTACCAGGATTTTCCAAAAGAAAAAAGAATCATGTTTTGTCGTCTTTCTGTTCAGGTTAATGTTGTGTTAATGCTCATTAACCCTGACATCGTGTGAAAACCAATCTTCTTTTGTGGGTTTTTCCTGTTTTAAATCCCGTTTTTGCACGGGATCCCTCCTGTGTGATAAACTCCCTAGAAAAGAAGAACCACACAAGGACTCTGCACAGACCATGCAGTGTGCACCTTGTGGAAGGCCATTCCTTTCTATAGTGCTGAGTAATGCAAAGTCTTTCATTTCTTCAAAAAATAAAATGAAGAAAAATTGGGTCATAAATAAAACTGCACACACGTTGGTGCTTGCGTAATAAAAACGGGGATCTTAGAGGCAAAATGGGTTGTGTCTACCATTCACGAAATTAATTAGCTGCAGAACAACAGCTTATATTGGTCACTCGTTTATCCAGTTAATGAGACCGATTTTAGCTGCCATGGCAACCCAAGTTTGAAAGGTGAAAGGCCACTGACCCAGCCATAGAGCCTTACAGTCTCTTTGGAGGTAGTTAATACCCCAGAATTGCTCAAACCCGATAACAGGAATACAAAATCCCTAGGAAAGTTAATGGGGTTGCTGGACACCCCAACTTTATGCATTGAATTTTGAGGTTTCTTTGTGGCTCTCTCATTTTATCTTGAAGAAAACCTTGCCACTATGTGTGATGTGTGGTTTGGGTGTGTCTGGATAGCAATAACAACAAAATGGATTGACTCTACAAAAAGAAGTTTCTTTTTGAGTTTCTTTTGCGCACCAGAAATAGGTTCACAACCAACACTGTCATAGAGGAAGAGATTGTCAGGTCAATGAAACACTGAGTATTTGACATTATTTTGTTTGTCACTGCATTTGAGGTATTCTTTCTGACATATGGTGACCCTAAGGTGAACCTATCATGGGTTTTCTTGACAAGATTTGTTAAACAGGGGATTGCCTTTGCCTTTTCTGAGACAGAGAAAGTGTGACTTGCCCAAGGTAACCCAATGGGTTTCCATGGCTAAGTGGGGATTTGAACCCTGGTCTCCAGAGTCATAGTCTAACTCTCAAACCACTACACCACATTGGCCCTCTTTCACATAATTAGAGAACCTTCTTCTCTTGGAAGTGATCCCTATCTGTCATCTATGTATCTAGTTTTCAACAAAAGATTCTTGTGAAGTAAAAAGCCCATTTTTCAGCCCTCTCATCACCTCATCAGGCCTGTAGCAATAGCTGCTCATGTGTCCCATTCTGGAAGTCTGTTACTTAGCATTTGGCCCAAGTCACATAATGTGAATCGTGTAACACATGTGGCTTCTCTTTAACTAGGCAAAAGATATCAAGCCTGAGCATCTCTTCTCTATGGAGAAATTAGTTAAATGGTTAGGATAGGAAACATATATTGTTAACTGCTGTCAAGTTGACTTTGACATGATGTCCCTATGAATAAGATACCTCCAAGCAACTCTATGATCAACCACTCTGCTCAGGTCTTCCAGACTGAGGGCCGTGATTCTACCAATCTGTAATGCAGTCTTCTAACATTTCTTCTGAATTTTTTTGGTGTGCTCCATTATCCAACAAAAATTTGCAGTATGTCCCCTAGTGCCACTTCCTTTCATGATCCCAGCTTGGACATCTGGCATGTCTTGCTCCATATATGTTAAAAGTCTTTAGTGTAGAATTTTGAGGGTCACTTTGCTTCTGTGCAATCCCTGCAATCCCTGATGTCTCTTTTCTTGGGGATTGGAATGTAAATAGACCATTTCCAGTCTGTGGACAATTCTTTTGTTTTTCATATTTGTTGAAAGATTTTAGTAAGTAGATTCTATTTCTGTAGCTTGAAGCAACTATTTTGTATGCCAGGGGATTTATTTCTCTGAAGTGCCCTTAGTGCAGCTTCTACTTCACTTTCTAAAATTGGAGGTTCATCTTCAAATGGTTTTTCCTTGAATGAATCTGTCAACCTTTCATCTTTTTATATAGTTCTTCAGTGCATTGTTTTCATCATCATTTTATTTGTACTTGGTCATGCAATGTGTTCATATAGCATCCCCAGTCTTGGTTTAAATTTGATTTCTTGGATCTTATAGAAAAGGTCTCCTATTTATCTTTATTGATTCTTACAGTAGTTCTCTTTGTTCCTTTGCACAAATCACTGAAAAGTTGCATTCAGGGTTCTGTCCCTATTTATGTCCCCTTTTACTTTTGCTTCTTGTCTGTATTTAATTGCTTGAAGTGTTTCATCAGTCACTCATTGGGGTTTCTTTTTCTTTTTGGCTACAGATAGTGTCTTTTTGTATTTTTCCCTGAGAATATCCCTGGCTTCAGTCCAGAGTTCTTCTGACTTCAGGTTAATTAGGCTTAATAGTACAAATCTATTTCTTACATTAAGTTTTATGGGGGTGTTTTTCAGGTTGTATTATGGCACAAGGGTTGGTTTAATATTCATCTTTAGCATTACTTTAATTTTTTTTTTTTGTTTTAGTAGTTCACGATCTGTGCCACAATCTGCTCTCTGTTTCTGCAGAGAGAGTGGATCTTCTCCATCTTCTGCTTCCAATTATGTAGTCTATTTGATTTCTGTATTGGTCATCAAATGATGTCCATGTGTACAGTCACTTCTTGGTTTGTTTGAATAATGTGTTTGAAATGAGCAAACTATTGGCCTTTTGAGCAAACTATTGCAAATTAAATCAGTCAGTCTTCTACTTCATTTCTTGATCCTAGGTCAGATTTTTCTACAATCTTTGATTCTGGTCTGTTTCCTGCTTTTGTATTCCAATTGCCTATGGTTGACAAGAAGTCCAGTTTTGTGTGTGATCAATCTCCTCCTGCATGCCAGCACAGAATCTTTCATTTTCTTCTTCTTTTTCCTTTGTAGTTGGAGTATAAACTGTATATTAATGGGTTTTCCCTGACATCTTATTGATATTATTCAGTCAGACTTTACACTATATCCTTTGCTACATCTCTCCTCATTATTAATACCACCCCATTTTGTCTCAGATATTCACTTCCTGAGTAAAATACTATGCAGTAATCTGACTCAAAATGTCCCATTCCTATCCATTTTAGCTCACTCTCCCCAAGTATTGCAATGTTTATACTTCAATTTTTTGTTTTACTATGTCATGTTACCTACATTCCATGTTCCTAAACATATATTACTTATATTGGATAGAGTTACTGATTTTTACATAGCGTCCAGCTATCCCAGTTTGGCAGGGATAGTCTCGGTTAAACTGTTTCCCACTTTTTCAGCTACGGTACTTTTAAAATGTCCTTATTTTTCTCTCTTCCTCCCACTTTCCTCCATCCTGAGTTTACTTCAGTTGCTGCAAAGTGAGTTCATAGTGCAAAAGTAGTTTACATGCTAGTCACTTAGCAGGGAGGAGAGGAGAGGAGAGGAGAGGAGCAGGCAGAATCTTGCCCTGTCCAGTAGTCTCTGGAAAAAGGAAATTCCTGCAGCCTCTCATGGCTTTGATGTTCTGCCTCGCTAATAACCATCTTGACTATAATGTGTATGTGTCTATCTGTAATTGTTCTGTCTCCCTGCCTCTCATATATATTGTCTTTTTGCATTATAGGTGTAGTGCTATAGCATTCTTTCATTTAGGTGTCATCTTGATAGTTTAATTTCTAAAATATATTCAAAATATATTCTACATCATTTTAAAAGATAGATTTTAAAAATTGTTGTTGCGTGTCTTCAAGTCATTTCCAACTTAAGGTGACCCTAAGGTAAACCTGTCATTGGGGGTTTTTTTTTTTTTTGACAAGTTTCTTCAGTGGGGGATTGTCATTGCCTTCCTCTGAGGCTGAGAGAATGTTACTTTCCCAAGGTCACCCAGTGGGTTAACATGGCTGAGCTGGGAATTGAACCCTGATCTCCAGAGTCTTAATCTAAAGTTCAAACACTACACCATGCTGGCTCCCTTATTTTAAACTTTGGGCCTCTGCACACAGGCCCAAGCGGCGAGTCGGAGGCAGGGAAGGGAAGGGGCAGCCGCATGCTGGCTGCCTCAACCCCTCCCCGAAGACGTCCTGAAATCACGTGTCCTTACGCATGGCACATGGCGTCAGGATGTCTTCCGCACGTAGCGTCTGCATGCACAAGGGCGAAAGAGCTGGAGAAGAGCCGTGTGGCGGCTCTTGTGGCGGCCTTTTGCCGCTTCTAATAGGAGCAGCATTTTGCCGCTCTTTTAAGAGGCGGCAAATGGGAGAATCGGGGCTGCTGTGTGTGCTAGCAGTGGCCCCGATCTTCTGCTTCCCAGGGTGGCCCAGGGCCGCCCATCTGCATCCACCCTTTGTAAGTGCTAAAAGTGGCACCCATTGCAAAAAACTCAGTATCCTGCTAAGAGAAAACCATGCACCTTAAAAAGATGGAACAGACAGGTGAAGGCATGGGTGTGTGCACAGAATATAGTCAGATGTAGAGACCATAAAGGCCAAGTATTCCCCGATAGTGTGGTGAATGAAATATTCTGCTTGTAGTTGATGTCTGCAGAACAATGGCTTATTAGTAGTTGACAAGCTCCATCTGCTGAAACTCTCATCTCCACAGCTATTAAAGGTACAGGACAAGGCATTTTTAAGTAATAGTTGTGTGTCCAAATGGGACTTTTGGATACCAGTGACTTTTGGACACCAGTGGAAACACTGGGGACACCAGCTTAATCAGTGAGCGGTGTGATCCCCATTCCTATTTCTGCAAGTTACCAGGGTATATTGAAAAGTTCTCAGTCCAACCAAGAAGGGGATGACATAGAGCCACGGCACTTATATGCCATTCCACATATTCACCCAGAAGTTCAACATACTTGCCACATTGTTTCTCAAGTTCCTTTAACCTTTCAAAGAAAAACAATTCTGATGCCTGGTCTCTGAAATACTGCTTTGCTGCTGCAATCTCCTCTGAATCATTCAAAAATTTCCTTCCTTTCAAACTCTTTTTAAGGTTTGCAAACAGAAAATAATCAGGTGGAACAAGATCTGGTGAGCAGAATAGATGGTCTATGCACAGAAACCCCAAATTCTTTGAAATATCCATCGTTTTGTTGGCACTGTGAGCAGGTGTATTGTCCTGCAAATGTTTGCCACTTCCCTCATAGTTTTTTGTCATTTTGTGTTTTTTTTTTTGTTAACTGCCCTTGAGTCAATTTTGACCCATGTCGGTCCTATGGATAAGACAACTCCAAGACCCTCTGTCTGCCACTGTTCTGCTTAATTCTTGCAACCCCTGAATACCCGTGACCTCCTTAATAGAGGCCATCCATCTGGCATGTGGCCTTCCTCTCTTCCTACTTCCCTCCACCTTTCCCAGCATTATTGTCTTTTCCAAAGAATCCTCTCTTCTCATGATGTGTCCAAAGTACGACAGCCTCAGTTTTGTTATCTTGGCTTCCAGGGAGGTTTCCAGCTTGTTCTGCTCTTGTTTGTCCTTTTGGCTGTCCATGGGATCCTCAGCACTCTTCTCCAGCACCACATCTCAAATGCATTGATTTTCTTCCTATCATCTTTCATAACTGTCCAGCTCTCACATCCATACCTGATGATTCTAACTTGTATGATTCTAACTTTTGTTCTGAGTTGCATATCTTTGCATTTTAAAATCTTTTCTAGTACTTTCATAGTCACCCTCCCCATTATTAGTCTTATTCTGATTTCCTGATTGCAGTCCCCATTTCTATCAATGTTTGATCCCAAGTATGAGAATTCTTTTACTACGTTGAACTTGTGAAGATCCTCGGTGGTCATTATTTTTGTTTTCTTTATGTTCAACATTAAGCCTGCCTTTGCATTTGTTTTCTTCATGTTCAACATTAAGCCTGCCCTTGCACTTTCTTCTATGATCTCTCTTAGTAGGAGTTCCAGCTCGTGAGGTTTTCTGCTACTACTATGGTGTCATTTGCATATTTAAATTGTTGATATTCCTTCCTCCTATTTTCACTCCTCCTTCTTCTGTGTCCAAGCCTGCTTTTCTTATAATATGTTCTGGTACAAGTTGAACAGATAGGGTGAAAGGATACAGCCTTGTCTGACACTTTTGCAAATTGGGAACCATTCTGTTTCTCCATGTTCTGTTGTGACAGTAGCCTCTTGTCCTGATTACACATTCCTCATCAGGACTATCAGATGTATTGGCACTTCTGTGTCTTTAAGGGTGTTCCATAGCCTTTCATGATCTATGCCAGGGGTAGGCAACCTAAGGCCTGGGGGCCGGATGCAGCCCCCCGAGGCCTTTGGACTGGCCCCAGGCCGGTCCTGCCGCCACCGCCGCCACCACCGCTGCCCATCGCTCGCCGCCACCTCCCGCCATGATGATATTGATTATTGTTGTTATTACTTGTTCTTGGGGTTTTCTTGGCAAAATCTCCACAGGGGTTTTGCCATGACTTTTCTGGGGCGGAGAGAGTGTGCAGTTATTTATTTATTTATTTATTTATTTTTGGTGCTTTGGCCCCCCAATTGTCTGAGGGACAGCAACCCAGCCCCTGGCTCAAAAAGGTTGCCTATCCATAATTTGTACAGTCAAAGGCTTTGCTATAGTCTACAAATTAGATGCTGATTTTCTTTTGGAATTCCCTGGTGTGCTCCATTAGCCATTGTATGTTTGCAATGTGGTCCCTAGTGCCTCTTTCTTTCCAGAACCCCACTTGGACCTCTGGGATTTCTCTCTCCATGTATGGTTGGAGTCTATGTTGCAGAATTTTGAGCATGATTTTGCTTGCATGGGAGATCAATGCTATGGTTCTATAGTAGCTGTGATCTCTTCTGTCTCTCTTTTTGTGGATGGAGATGTATATTGATCACTTCCAATCTGTTGGCCATCATTTTGTTTTCCATATATGTTGGTTAGCACTAGAGTTGACTCTGTCAACTCTATTTTGATTTTGTCGTAATTATTTATTTTGTCATAATGCTAAGTATAATAAAACTAATCCCCAAACACATGTCCTTTGCTATCCTGGATCAGCTGTGTTTTAGCCAATTTTTCTAAGCTTTGATAAGAGTTCTAGGGTGTTTTCTTCTTTTTAATTCAGGTAATTTCTGGTGATGGGCAGGATAATAAAAATATCTAGGATATTGATGTGCTTAAATGTTTTTGCAGCTTTGTATTTATTTGACTTTTTTTTTTAAAAAAAAGAAAAAAATTGCTTTCAACAGAGTCTGAGTGTCATGATTGTAGTGGAGAAGCTGCACTCATGAACCTTTTGAATAGGAGAATAAACACCCAATAACAATTTCTTTGAAAATGCTCTGGTACAAGAACCCTCTCCTCTTTTTTGTGTCTATCTGGAAGCAGCCTGCTATGGTCTGAATCCTGTTGATTTGTCCCAACTAGAGTAGACTTGTTGCTAAATTCACATAAAAATATGTGTTGTGTGGATAACAAAGATGTAAGCAGTTGGGACTTGCATTCTTATCTGAATTGCTTCTTCCAAAGACAGTTTTGTGGAGGGGGCAATTGAGAACTGAATTATGCAAATTAACCTTCCTGGGAGAAATATATTTCAGAAAATTGATTTTGAGAGAAAGAAGTCATGTGAAGAGTTCAGCACTTGAATTCTTCCTACCTCCCACCTCTGTAATTTATATTTCTCTTCCTGCCCATCTTATATAAAATTTTGCACAACCTGAACACCAAAAGGCAGTCATGCTAAGACCTGCAAAAATAAATTGGCTAATGGAGAGCACCAAAGTATTCAGAAGGAAATCTGCCTGTGCTCTATAGATTATAGGAAAGCCTTTGACTGGACAGCCTATGAGAAACTATGGATCTCTGCAAAAGAAATGGGGGTCTGTCAACATTTGATTGTCCTGATTTCTAACCTATAGTCTAGACAAGAAGCCACTATCAGGACAGAATGTGGAGAAACAGAATGGCAATCGGCAAGGAGGCCATATAACCTACAATTTATCACCCTATTTGTTTACTTTACATGCAGACTGTATCATACAAAAAGTGGAATTAGACTTGAAGGATGGAGCCATTCATATTGGAGGGAGCAACATCAATAATTTAAGGTATACAGATAATACCATGTTAATAGCAAGGTAAATAGCAATAGTAAATAGCAAAGGCTTGGAAAGACTACTGATGAAAGTTAAGGAAGAAAATGCAAAACCAGACATACAAATGAATATTAATAAAACTAGAGTGGATTATGACAACATTACAATTGTTGAAGATTTTTTTTATACCTTGGCTCAGTCTTCAGTCAAAATGTTGACTGAAGTCAAGAAATCAGAAGAAGACTAAGGATTCATCTACATGGGCCAAATAAAATGGTCCCAAACCATCCTCATGATGACCTTTCTTTATGACACAGGGCCAAATCCCCAATCTGATTGCAGATTGTCTTCACAAAGTAAGCCCAGTTCCACACTGAATCCACCCTCTATAGTTGTTAAGTGCTCTTGAGTCGACCTCAACTCATGGAGACTCTGTAGATAAAACATCTCTTAAGATCCTCTCTTCCTCACTGCTCTACTCAGGTCCTGCAGGCTCAGGCCCATGACGATTGAGTCTACCCATCTGGTGTGTGGTCTTCCTCTCTTTCTACTACCAGCTACCTTTCCCAGCATCATTGCCATTTCTAATGAATCAGGCCTTCTGATGATGTGGTCATTTTTTTTTTAATGTTCAGCATTAATCTAACCTTGACACTTTCCTCCTTGACCTTCTTAAGTAATTGCTCAAGGTCCTTGTTGATTTCTGCTAGTAGTATTGTGTTGTCTGCATAATTTGTTTGATAATGTTCTTTACCCCCATCTTCACTTCTCTTGCTTCCAAGTCTAATCCTGTTGTGTGTGACATTTTCTGTGTACAAATTGAATATACAGGGTGATAATATGCCTGACCCCTTTGCCGATTGGAAACTACTCTGTTTCTTCATATTCTGTCCTAATGACAGCCTCTTGTCCTTAGTGCAGGTTATTCCTATCCCTTCCTAAAACTGTTTTTTAAACTTACCTTTGCTGTGGATTTTGCAGGAGAACCCAGAGCACTCTGTAGCAATGCTGGGTAGCTGTCTACACACATGTCCCCACTATGTCACCTGGCACTGCCATTTCTGGCATGAATTGTTCCCTCTGAGATCACAAAGAGCTGCCTAGTCATATGATTAATGCTGGGCATCTCATTTCTGACCTGATTCATCACCTGAAGAATTTGTAGGATGCACAGATTAAGCAGTGACATATAAATGAGCTGAGAAACTGGGTCAACTCAGAAGTCCTTAGAGTTATGGTCATTGATATTATACAGCTTAATGAAAGCTCATATTATACAGCTTAATGAAAACTCATTTGAAAGTCCAGCAGCATGTACAATGGGCAACTTATAGCCATACAGCTGTGCTCAGACTACAACCCCCATCATTTCTCACAGCTACCTATGACTTTCTATTCTTGTGCTAGAGGTAGACAATAATTTAAGACACAAAGAAAAACCCACTTTATTCATATCACACTTAACCTGATGGTTTGTATATTACCTTTACCACTTGATAGTGTCAGCTTCTTGAAAAGCTGTCATTTAGATCAAGGTATGTGACATCTTCCCACTGATTTAGAATATTATGTAGTATAAAACTGGGTTATAGAAAAGTGGATTATATCTATGCTGGTATATTATTGTTGTTTTTATATTTTATTTCACTGTATTTTATTAACATGTTAATTGTTTGTTAAGGACTGTGTGTAGTTTGTAGTGTGCACAAGCAACAATGAAGATAAATGCTTGCATTGCTATTTTTAGTTTTGTCCATCATTAGCTTTGTCCCCAATTAGATCTTAATCATGGTCTAAGGTTGTTACTACAGCTGAAGAAAGGCCAACTCTTATGTCCACAGTGTCAACTACTATAATATGTGGTAATTATTATACAAGGTTAATATAGAAAGATTGGAATTTGTCTCACATTTTCAGGGCTAGATTCCATCCTTCCTTCACTCACCCCCTAGAAGTATTTTGTAACAATTTCAGCTTTATTGTTCATAATTTTGTGCAACTATGTTTAAGACTCCAGTGGAACACATTAAGCAGAGGTGGTGCAGGGACCTAACCACAGGTCCATAGTTTATATCAGATTGCACATCTGATTTATTTTTGTTCCTCAAATAAATGTCATAGGCACCTGGGAAAAGTGGCAGCTTACTTTCTTATAAATTTTAAAAAGAAATCAATATAATTGATAGATGACATAAAATTTCCATGCATTGGAAAGCAATTTAGATTGTGAAGTTTGAATCAGAAAATGTATTAGTTTTAAACACTTGTATCTTAAGGTGCATCTACACTATTGAAATAGTGCAGTTTGACACCACTTTGAGTGCTGTAGCTCCATCCTATGGAATCCTGGGATTTGTCATTTTACAAAGTCTTTAGCCTTCTCTGCCAAAGGGTGCTGGTGCCTAAGAACACTACAAATTCCAGGATTCTGTAGGATAGAGCCTACAGTGGTGTCAAAACTGTATTTTTGCTACAGAGTAGATGCACCCCTAGTTATTTCTGAGGCCTTACAGGGAAGGCTTTTCAAATGAACACAGTAAAATGAATCCAAGGGCTTGTTTACTTGATTAAAATACTCCTCATTCTAGTAGAATAGAATGTGATCTGGCCACATGCAATTCGCAGGAGTTTGGGCTTTTTGCAGGGGGTGGGCTTTTTGCATGGGTGGGATTTGTTAAACTCCACAGGAAAAGCCTTCACTTTTTTTCTGAAGTGTCCATAGAAATTCACAGAAATGCACATTATTATATG
This sequence comes from Phrynosoma platyrhinos, assembly GCA_020142125.1. Classification (NCBI taxonomy): domain Eukaryota; kingdom Metazoa; phylum Chordata; class Lepidosauria; order Squamata; family Phrynosomatidae; genus Phrynosoma; species Phrynosoma platyrhinos. The sequence goes on along the minus strand of JAIPUX010001232.1, from coordinate 59,826,927 downwards.
TGTGGCCATCCATCTTCATGGATTTGGATGGCTACATATTGTCAACAGAGAGTGAGTGAATAGATGTGAATAGATGTGAATTTGTGCAGGAAAGTGAAGACAGCTGTCAATGCAAATGTGTGAAAATCTGCAGCAGTTCACATAACGCACTTACGTGTAGATTAGCCCCTATAGCAGAGTCTGATGCTCCATAGTGGTTCCCCAAATGTTTGAAAGACAAAAATAATACTATTCACCAAGTAGAAAGATTTATAATTGAGACACAGGTTGAAACCTCTGCTTACAGGTGCCTTTCAGATTCCTTGCTTGTTCTTCTATTTTATTATATGTAGAATGTTCTGAGCATCTAGGCAAGGTTTTGCTTTATGGCAACAGTTTTGAACTGCTGTAGAGATTTTTAAAAATACTCTGCAAAAGTATTAGGAGACAATATTTAGTTATGCATTTGTAATTAAGTTGGCAATGTAGGGTCTCAGCTTAAGTTGTTAACATAGAAATTCTGTTTACTGAAAAGGGGTCGGGGATATGAAGAAACACTTGGCTACATGCAATCATTAATCCAAACTACAGTGCATCCAGTGAATGAATGAAACTTCTTAAGTCAACTCTTATATAAGTCTGTTGATTCAATAGGACTATTCTGGTTGGGTCTAACAAAGGCATTTAACCCACTCAATTTTCATCTGTTTTGTCACACTTGTATTCTTTGAGTGACCTCTGAGTGATTTTATAATGCCACTGAATTTTCCTATTGTGCATAGGGCTTAAGACAGTAGTGGGTGCTTTAGTTATGGTTATTGTGAAAGATATCTTCAAGATGAGTTTGGAAACCGATAGTGGAAGAAGCTACTTTTATTTGGATGAGTCAGAGGATTAATAAAATTGACAATTATAAGTCCTATAGGTAGTACAATTGGTTAGAAGTGCTGGGTGAGAGATTAGAACAAACTCAAAAGTAGTTTTTGCAAAGTTTTCAAAATGGAAAATAGACAGGCCAGTCTACTTGATCTTTCTACATTTGGTGTCTACCAATGAGATAACCTTCATTGGTGTTTTGTCACATTTGATAACAGTAGGAATAAAATCTACATGGGATTTTGCAAGAGTCAAGTGTACATAACTGTGCATACTTGAATGGAAGAACTGTGCACTTGCTCACATATCTGTAGTATATGTGCTCCACAGTTGTGTGCAAAAAAGTCATAAGAATTCTTGGACTTTTATTTAAATACAGAGGGCCTGCTAAAAGATCATTTGATCATGCCTAATGTAATGATAATGCCATAAACCTTTACCGTCTCCTAACATGAGATGGGGCAGAAACTCAGTGGCAGAGCATATGCTTTGTTGGCAAAAAGGTCTTGGGTTCAAACCCTGAAGCTCCAGATAGGAATAGGAAAGAGTCTAAACACCCAAGAGAGCAATTGTCAAACAGTGTAGAAATAAGGTTATAGAGATTGAGATCTCTTTCACACTATACAATTATTCCACTTTAACTGCCATGGCTACACCTCTGAAATCCTGGGATTTGTAATTTGGCAAGACACTAGAGTTTCCTGGCAATTCTAAACTACAGATCCGAGGATTCCATAGGATGGAATTCTGGCAGTTAAGATGGAATTAAAGTGCTATAATTGTGTAGTGTGAAAGGATCCAATATTCAGACATAGTATAAGCAATTTCCTATGTTTCTATCATTGGGTGTACCGTGAATCTAATAGTTGCAAATCCACTTTCAGATTTCAGTCTCCAGCATTTCACAATATATCCAAAGTTCAGGATTGCAGCAGGAAACCAAGTTGGCTGCGGAATTCTAGGATCTGTAGTCCATAAAAGTAAAAATTGAAAGCTCTTCTATTATTTATTTAAGAAAAATGTTCCATGTAGGTTGAAAGTTTATGAACTTTCAAATGATAATTCCTATTCAACTCACAAATTTCCAACATCATCAATTTATAGACACTGAGGCTACAATCCTCTACACCAGGGGCCAGCAACCTACGGTTTCGGCCCAGGTCACCGGACTTACTGGCCCAGGTGGACCCCTGCTGCTGCCACTGCCGCCACCGCCGCCGCCACCGCATGCTGCCGCCACGTGTTTTGGCCTTCGTGCAGCCGCGCATGGCGGCGTTGCCATTTTGATTTCCAAAATGGCGGCCGCAATGTGTTTGCGTATGTGCAGGAGTACTGCACATGCGCAAATGAGTTGCAGTCGCCATTTTGGAAAACAAAATGGCAGCCATGACTTGTTTGCATATGTGCAGTATTCCTGCGCATGCGCAAACACGTCACGGCCGCCATTTTAGAAATCAAAATGGCAGCCACGAGTGCGTGGGGGTCGCGTGTGGCAGTGGGGGGTCTGAAAGGTTGCCTGCCCCTGGTTTATATGAAGCTGCTGGGTCAGATCATTCAGAGGCATGGAGCGCGGTGCCATCAGTATACTACTGACACCCAGATATACTTCTCCATGACCAGATCATCGGCTCAGACTTCAGATGGCGTCTCTCCTCTCAATGACTATCTCAGAGCGGTAATGGATTGGATGAGGAAAAACAGATTGAAGCTGATTCCAGACAAAACGGAGGTACTGACAGTCACGGGACCGAAACCAGATCTGAGAATACAGTCTCCAGTCCTGGATGGAGTC
>JAIPUX010001232.1:59767609-59804287 GCA_020142125.1 Phrynosoma platyrhinos | reverse complement strand
ATTAATGATGTCATTGGATAAAGAGTTATATTTTGACATCATATCCGGTTGGGGAGAGGGGGTGAATTGTTAAGGGGTTAAGTAAGAAAGTTATTAACTTGGCGCATGCTAGGTTAAGATAGTTAAAACAATGGCGATTAGCTTAATCGCAGGTACGCATGCGCCAAGAATGTTTGATATAGATGTTTACAAATATTTAATGGAATGATATTTGATATTTTGTTACGACCCTGTACAAATAAAGTTGTGGCCTAAAGTGTTATACCCAAAATAATGCGTCTGAGTCCTTTGTGCCGATGCAATTGTGATATAGTGGGAAGCTGTATACCAGGGGTAGGCAACCTTTTTGAGCTTGGGGCCGGTCTCGCGAAGTCTCTCCCGCCTCTGGGCCGAGGGGGGAGAATGGTGGCATGCGCGTGCACCACCCCATGCGTGCACACCACCCTGTGCGCCGCCGCGGCCGCGCAGCCATCTCCACATGCACCGCCGCCGCCATTTTGATTTTCAAAATGGCAGTTGTGATGCATTTGCGCATGCGCAAGAGTACTGCGTATGCACAAACATGTCATGGCCGGCATTTTGATTTCCAAAATGGAAGTCGCGGCACACATGGCTGCACGGTGGCAAAAAGTGCAGCGACTGCGGCGCGCGGCGGCGGCGGTGGCAGCAACCTTCTGCCTGGGCTGGTAAGTCCAGGGACCTGGGCCTTAACCGGCCTGCAGGCCGTAGGTTGCTGGTCCCTGCTGTATACCATCCCCTAGTGCAGTGGTAGGCAACCTTTTTGAGCCAGGGGCCGGGTTGCTGTCCCTCAGACAATTGGGGGGCTGAAGCAACAAAAATCAATCAATCAATCAATAATAAAAATAAATAAATAAATAAATAAATAATTTATTTTTTTAAAAAAAATATGCATGCACACTCTCTCAGCCCCAGAAAAGCCATGGCAAAACCCCTGTGGAGATTTTTGCCAAGAAAACCCCAAGAACAAGTAATAACAACAATAATCAATATCATCATGGCAGGCGGCGGCGGGGGGTGCCAGCGGTGGCAGCGGCAGGACCGGCCTGGGGCCGGTCCAAAGGCTTCAGAGGGCTGCATTCGGCTCCCAGGTCTTAGGTTGCCTACCCCTGCCCTAGTGCATCTTTCTGCTTCAAAGATTAGATGGGCCTTTCCCCTTCCCTTTTTTTTTTTGTTGTTAACTGCCCTCGAGCTGATCTTGACTCATGGCAACCCTATGGATGAGACATCTGCAAGACCCTCTCTCCTCCACTGCTCTGCTTAATTAAGCTCCACTAAGCAACCCCTTAATACCCGAGACCTCCTTAATAGAGTCCATCCATCTAGCATGTGGCCTTCCTCTCTTCCTACTTCCATCCACCTTTCCCAGCACTATTTTCCCCCCTAAAGAATCTTCTCGTCTCATGATGTGTCAGAAGTATGACTCTCAGTTTGCTAGATCTGCTCTAGGACCCATTTGTTCATCCTTTTGGCTGTCATGGGATCCTCAGCACTCTTCTCCAACACCACATCTAAAATGCATTGATTTTCTTCCTATCATCTTTCTTAACTGTCCAGCTCTCACATCCATACATTGTAATAGGGATTACAATGGCTTGTATGATTCTAACTTTTGTTCTGAGTTGTATATCTTTGCATTTTAGAATCTTTTCTAGTTCTTTCATAGCCAGAAGGGATGAAAGTATGAAACCTTGTCTGACTCCTTTGCCAGTTGGGAACCATTCTGTTTCTCCATGTTCTGTTGTGACAGTAGCCTCTTGTCCTGACTACACATTCCTCATCAGGACTATCAGATGTGCTGGCACTCCCATGTCTTTAAGGGCATTCCATAGCCTTTAATGATCTATGTAGTAAAAGGCTTTGCTACAGTCTATAAAGCACATCCTGATCTTCTTTTAGAATTCCATGGTGCGCTCCATTAGCCATCGTATGTTTGAAGTGTGATTCCTTGTGCCTCTTCCTTTCCTGAACCCTACTTGGACCTCTGGGATCTCTCTTTCCATGTATGTTTGGGGTCTATGTTGCAGAATTTTGAGCATAATTTTGCTTGCATGGGAGATCAGTGCTATGGTCCTATACTTGCTGCAGTCTCTTGTGTCTCCCTTTTTGTGGATAAGAATGTATATTGATCTCTTCCAATCTATTGGCCATCATTTTGCTTTTCATATCTGTTGACATATGTTGGTTAGCACTAGAGTTGACTCTGTCAATGTGGATTGCAGAAGTTCAACTGGAATATCTTCTGTTCCTGGTGATTTGTTTTTCGCTATTTCTCTTATTGCAGTTTCCACCTCACTTTTTAGAACTTGAGGTTCATCTTCACGTGGCTCTTCATCCCATGTGTCCTTCATTTTGTCATCTATTTTGTATAATTCTTCTATGTATTGCATTCACTTTCTTTTTATTGCTTCCTGGTCTTGAATTATGCTGTTTTTATTTTCACAGATCGTCCCAGTCCTTGGTTTGAATTTTCCTTTGATTTCTCAGATCTTGTGAAATAGATCTCTTGTTCTTCCCTTCTTGTTATCTTCTACTTCTCTGCATTGGTCATTGTAGTAATTTTCTTTATCTTTCCGCACAAGCCGTTGTTCTGTTTCACTCATAATTCTTAGTTTGTTCCCATCTCCCTTTTGTTTTTCTTCTCTTCCTTTCTTTATTGTTTGTAGTGTTTTTTCTGTCATCCATGTTTTTTTCTCTTTCTTTTTGTTTATTGAAAGTCTCTGTCTGCATTCTTCTTTTATCATGCCCTGGCTTCAGTTCATAGTTCCTCTGGTTCTCAGTCTATTATGCTTTGTAGTGTGAATCTGTTTCTTATGTTATCCATAAATTCTGTTGAGATATTATTTATATCATATTTTGGTATAATCACTGGTTTTGTTTTCTTCTTGAGTCTTACTTTTATTTATTTTTTTATGAGTAATTCATGATCTGTGCCACAGTCAGTCAAGCTGGGAATTGAATCCTGGTCTACAAAGTCACAGTCCAGTACTCAAATCACTCTAACTATGCTGGCTTCCTTGTCACCTCACTTTTTCCTCACAGCCCACCCCCCCCCCCGCTGCTCTCTTTTCCTTCACTGGAGGATCTTTCTACCAACTGCAGGCAGTGGTGCTGCCCACTTTGGGATTCACTGTTTTAAACTCTCACACAACTTATTTTTGCTAATGCCTATTCTTAAGCTAAAACATATCCAACCATCAGCAAACTGCCCATTTATGAAAGAGTTAAATGGTGTGCATCAGACATTTCTAGGTACTTTCTCCCCCTCCTCAATTATATCTAGATTCCCTCTCATTTAACTCTACAAAAATATTAGAGGACTGGAAAGGTAAGCCATTAAATGAGAAAAGTCACTGCTTCATTTCATGTTTTTGGTTTTTGCCTTCTGGTTTCATAACAAAATCCACTTGCAATCCTGCATTTTATAAGGGTCATTGTATGGCATCTCACTCGATGTTCCATGGGGACAGATTACTATGATTCATAACTTGATAGAATGGAAACAGTGTGTTTCACGCAGCCCACTTGTGCCACCTCTTCTTCACACTGGGCATGAAGAGAAAAGACAATTCACTGGGCTCAAGGACATACTTTGTTTTGAGGATTGTTGACATCCATGGATGAGGGGAAACTCATTGAGCTTAAATTGATCCTTCCATCTCTACCTTCTATTTCTCAAATCTGCATACTATTATCTGCATAGGTACAAAGAGAGATTTCTTTATTTTAAAAGACATAATTGGAGGAAAAGACAAATTGTGCAGATGTGTTTAGAACCACAAAAATGTCTGTATGAAACTCTAGACATGAAAAATAACTGTTAACTATCAGGCTTGGTAGAGAAATGGAATAGCTGTATTCAGGGACCACAGGGACTGAAATTAATTTTTGTTCTACGTAAAGTAGACACATGGAATCAATAGGTTTTATGTAAGTGTTGATTTCCCCCTTCAACAACTGATTTAATAGGGAACTGTTCTTTCAGAAAAAAATGATTTGTATTAGAATGGCTAAAGGGGAAATTTAAAATATATATGTTTGCAACAGTATGGGCCCCTTTCACTGCTTTAATAACTTATGCGGTGGGATTGGAGAGGTCCACTGTGTGTGCCATGTGTGTCACCATGATGAAGTGATCATTTTGAGCTTCATCATTTTAAGTTGGTTTTGCTGTTAAAGGTGCTTTTAAAAGTGAAAGCCAACATGGCACAGCAGTTTGAGCATTGTACTATGACTCTGGAGACCAGGGTTCAATTCTCAGCTTGGCCATGAAATATACTATAAGATCTTGGGCAAGTCAAACTCTCTCAGATTCAGGGGAAGGTAATGGCAAACCTCCTCTGAACAAATCTTGCCAAGAAAACCTGTGATTGATTCACCTTAGGGCCACCATAAGTTGGAAATGACTTGAAGGCACACAACAACAACAACAATGCTGTTAAAGGTACTTTGTGCAAGCTTTATGCATATAGTTGGTTTTGGAATTAATGTTTGTATTGTTTGGCTGACTGTGTTGTGATTTGCTATCTTGATTGTCATTCATTTTGGATATATATATATATATATATATATATATATATATATATATATATATATATATATATATATATATATATATATATATATATACATACATACATATATATATATATATATATATAGCAATTGATTTAATTGATCTACTCTAGTTCAGACTACCAACAGGATCCAGGCTGTTACCTTCAGATACATGATGCTAAGAGGCCAAGGATAGAGGTGACTACCTTCATTATTCCCTGCCTTTTGAGTTTCCACAAATGTTTGGTTAGCTACAGTTGGTTACAGGAATATAGGAGTTGATAATATCCTGTCCTCCAGGGGTACAATCTTTATATCTTAAACAGTATTTTGGGGACATCCCTCAGTCCACTAGGCAATCCTTCCTCCCCTGCCCTTAACAGTTTGAGCACTGATAATTAAATCTATTTACCTAAAAGTTTTGGGGAAAAATACTTCTTTGGATAATGCTAAGTCTTATGAAATCTTTTGAATGTTGGGTGTTTTCCAGCAATGAACGATGGCCTGTATTCTTTATCAGCTACTTAAATCATAGAATCATAGAGTAATAGAGTTGGAGGAGACCATAAGGACCATCTAGTTCAGTCCCCTGCTACTAAGTCATGTTTTTGACACAATTGCCACAATTATAACTGCCACCCCAACATGGGGAGAAAGAGGAACCTTCTGCAAACAGTCAGAGCATGGGTGAAGGACGTTTCTATCAGGTTTTGGGGGATCAGCCTCAGAGAAGTTATACAGCTGATAAAGAATACAAGCTTGATATACTGAAGATAGAAGGGATGGTGAAGTAAATGTTGGATTTAACATTTGGAAATTATTCAGTTCAATTTATTTAGAATATAATAACTCGCAAAATTGTTTATATTTTTAAAGATACTTTCATAACTTCACATGCTTATTCAGAGTTCATAAATCATAATGGATAAATAAAATAAAGTAAACCATATTTAAAAATGTATGAATTAGACTTACATTATTATTCTGTCCCGATACCACCAGAATTTATCCCTACCTATTTATCATGGATACATTATTTTTATTTGCTACTTTCTAAGGGTTACACTGAACCAAAGTAAAGTGAAGCAGAAAGAAGTGAAAACAAAAACATGTGCTTATTTGATGTCAAGCCAGCTTGGACCTCTGACAATGCTATGAATGAGCCCCAGTTCTGCTCAAATCTTGCAGAGTCAGAGCCCAAATTTCCTTGAGTGAATCAATACACCTGTAATGTGGTCTTCCTCTTTTCCTGTTGCCTTCCACTTTCTTATATTATAGTACTTACCATTCATAAACTATCATTGGTGGTGCTTATAAGAAAGTGGCTACATATAGATGTATTTTGAACATATTATCTCGTTAGTTTAAAAAGAAGCAGGGAAAATAAATATAGTGGAAGAGATGCAAAGCCTGGTTGTAAAAATGTAAATAATACTGAGTCGAGTAGTCAGATTTGTACTCTTCTAAGGAAATATATGAAGAAATTTCAAGGGAAAATTCATTTAAATCAGTTACTTCAATCAGACTTTTTTGTATCTTGATTTAAATAACTGATTTATAGTCCTTTGACAGACATCAAATCATCCTTCTTGTGATCCACCAGGATGTTCCTCATGCAGATGCATTCTCTGAATGCATAGTTACCTAGTTATATCTCAGCACTTGATTTTGGGTATTAAGCGTGTAGGATTTTAGACTGGTTGTTTAATCTGCCTGTTTTAACTCATATCACAATAAACAGGAGCTTGTTATTCTAGCACCAAAATGATGAAGATGCAAAACACTGAAGAACAAGTAGCCAACGTGGCAAAGTGCTACATTGCAGTTAACTTCTTTACAGCCATAAATTCAAATTTGGTTATTCACTGGAGCACATGAATATCTTGGGGGGGGGGGGAATCCAACAGCATGATGATAATCTTGTGATAACATATTACAGTGATATCAGGTGGTAATATATTATGATTTAGTGTTACATTTATTCTGCACGCAATTGAATGAACTGAATTTTTACTAAGATCAGCTGTGCAGAATTCCAGATCTGATGATAGATTTAACTGTATTCTATTCCACTTTCAATAGAATAAAAGAGACTCTCCACTATTTCCTCTCTCTGTTTTCTTTCTTTCTTTCTTTTTTAATCAGAAGAGATGCTTTTCATCCCTTACTTGAAATTGCTCACTTCCAAACAGGGTACTGACAGATCTATGTAAATATCAAAGGAAAGATTAATTTTTTCTTGTGTCAAAGTAAAAAAATAAAATGGCCAGCATGATGATTTTCTAGTATGCTGGCAAATCCAAAGGAATGTTACAATGGGTTTAAGATGTCTCCCTACTGATGTTGATCAATGAAATGCTTTGGTGCTATGGGAATGAGGGTCACAAAAGAAGCCAGAGAGAGATAATTCCATATTCCCCTCTTTGGGCTTTCATTAAAAAGGGGGGAAAGTTCACATCGATTTGTAATACCTAGTGCATGAACAACACCACAAAAGCAGGAGACTTCTATGTTTATAATCCCACTCACTGTCTGAGATGGATTTGACTTTTCTAGCCAAGAGTAAAAGTCATTTAGGACATGGCTACTTCCTCCCACCTGAAGATTTGAAGTTTGTTCTACAGTCTGAGTCTCCTTTATTTGGAATTCTGCATTCTGAAATATTCCAAAAACCAAAACTATTTTTCTGGATGGCTGAGACAGTGACACCTTTGCTTTCTGATGGTTCAGTGTGCACAAACTTTGTTTCGTGCACAGAATTATTAAAAATGTGGTAGAAAAGTGTGGGCCTTCAAGTTGTTTCTGATTTATGGTGACCCGAAGGTGACCCTAACCTAGGGTTTTCTTGGCATGTTTTGTTCAGAGGCACTTTGCCTTTGCCTTTCCCTGAGGCTGAGAGCATGTGACTTGTCAATTCCCTTACTCTTTCTTCTCTTCTCTTCTTCTTCTTTCTCCTCTTCTTCCTCATCTTCCTACTTCTCTGTCTCCTCACTCACCTCCTCTTCTTCCTCTTCCTCTTCCTCTTCCTCCTCCTCTGGCAGAGCAGGACACATACTCAGAGCATTCTCTTGTCTGGAAAAGGAATCCAAAGTCAAGCAAATTTTATGCAGCAGCACCCTTGTGGGATGTTGAAGTGGAGAAGAATGAGATTGCAAAAGAAGCAGGTCCTAAAGTCGGGGCAATTTCTCAAGAAGAGGATGATCAGATTCCTGGTCTGGTCTGTCTTTCCAGTGGGCAAGCTCTTTATATTGGGAAAGGATTTTCCTCTTACAGATTCAGCATGGCACCACTAAAAGGAATTTTGAAAAGTTAAAATCTGTTTTGCAAAAAATTGGTGACAATCCTGAAAAACCACTAGCTGTTTTATTTCCAAAGATAGAGTAAGCCATTCTGATATGTTGTTCCAACAGTCTTGAATGGATAGCCTGGAAAAGTTACTTTTTTGGACTACTACTCTCAGAATCCTCTCCTTCCCCCCTCCCCCCCCCCCCACCCAGCAAGCATGGCCAGTTGATCCTAATAATTCTCACCTGGTTATGGGTTTTGAATTTCCTTTTCTTATGGACCCTTACTTGGTTTCAAATTATGTAAAACAGATAAAAGGTGAGGGCCACTGAAATATTTTCAGCTGGCATCAGGAAAATCAAATTCAAATGGAAAATCTGAATTAACCTTTCTTACATTGTGTATTCATTTGACCAGCTCACAGTTCTTGCAAAAAGCTCCAAGTCTTGCAGTGCTGTAGCTGTGACTGTCCTCTATATGGGTGTCCAAGAAAACTGGAGACAGCTTGTCTGACATTCTGTCTCATATCTCCAACATTTCACAGATGAAAACAGGGACATGTATGGCCAAGCAACACTGAAATGTGGTCAAAATACCCTAAAGACATTTTGCAAGCTAAACAAGGTGAGCTCTGGTTAGTACTTGGAGGGAGACCATCAATGTGAGACCACCAATAAAGAGACCTTGGATGGAAGACCACCAATAAAGCCAGGTGCTGTAGGCTTTATTTCAGAGAAAGGAACTGGTAAAATCACCTTTGAGGATTCCCTAAGAAAACCCTATGAAATTCTTGGGGTCATCATAAGTCAGCAGGTGACTTGAAGGCACAGAGAGAGAGAGAGAGAGAGAGAGAGAGAGAGAGAGAGAGAGTGGTGGATCCACTCTGGGTTTTAGTGTGCTGTGTAAAGGTGCTGTCCAGTGTGTTGAACTTGTTTTGGTGATACAATCCAGCACCATGGACAGCTTCTTTGAGCTGAGACTAAAATTCAGAGACCATACCATCCCAGTGACATAGAAGGCACCATCTTCCCCCCGCCCCAGTAAAACTTGCTGTGCCCAAAAGGACTTTCTAATGAGCATGTTAGGGTTGCAGTTTTACAGTGTGGCCTGGGACAAAAGTAAACAGATCTGGATTAATTTCTGAGTTAATGTCCTTGGTAACAACCTGGGTTCTATTTCATTTGCTCAGTTGTTTCTAGTGCCTCTGATATAACTGGAGTTCATATAAATTACTTCATAATGCATTCCTAGCATTTCCTTCCTTCTCTGGAATATTTGACCTGTGCTTGCTTATCAACAGTACTACATAACTACAAATGAATGAAAGAAACTTTGAATCAGAAGGCAAAAAGGAGTTCCTTGTCATGACCAAGACATTTTTGAGATAGAACTAACATCTGGGAAGAACTATGAAGAGAGAAATGCAAAATAGTTCTCCCAGAAAATTTAAAAGACCAGCATTTTTTTAAAATGTGATTCTTTATTTGTGTCAAAAGGAATCTTCAGGTCTACTGTTCAAAGAAAAAGAATAAAAGATAAAACCCAATGAGTATGCTGTAATTCCCAGGTAAAGATTATAATAATTCTGGTCAGTTTATGATAATAATAATAATAATAATAATAATAATAATAATAATACCTATTTACTTAAGTTTAAACTGTGTTGCAAATTATTTAGTTTATTTAGATAATCATCTTCTATATTTTAAAAACCTTCATTCTGAGAACCATAGATTTCTGTTGCATGGATTTGAGACCCACTGGCTTTGTAAGAAGTTACTAATGTTGGGATTACTTTTAAAGGACAATTCTCAAATAACTCATTTAGATTCTTAAATCTATTTGCTCATCCCGACTACAGGAGACCATAGAATCCACTGGATTAACATAAGTGTTGATTTACCATTAAGAGAGTGATTCAATGGGTATATTTGAATTGGGACGAGCAATTGGATTTAGACATAACTGCACTGTTTTCATAAATGCCAAGTGCCTAGTAAGGCTCGATATATTAAAGCAAAGGTTACAAATTTGGCTTTCCAAATGTTTTTGAGGACTGAGGACTGAGACCGTGAACTCAAAGTCCGCAAATGGGGAGGGACGACTGTCTATGTCATCACTGGGCATTGCGGACTTTGAGTTCACGGTCTCAGTCCTTCGCATGGCAGGTGGGGAGGGATAAAGGTTTGCATGTGCACAATGCACACACAGAGCCATGCACAAGAGCATGTGGCTTCAATATTTGCAGTTTTTCATTTTCACAAGGGGGTCCAGAATGGATCCCCTATGAAAATGGAGGGGCAACTGTAATAGGAACTGAGATCCCTAAACATTTTGACTTCTGCATTAGAAAGCACAAAAACACAATTAGAGCACTACAATGGTCAGCAGGTGAATTTCAATTGCATTGGTGAAGGAGTTCCAATGCAATTAGTTTCCCTGCTCATTAGGGAAGTGAGTAATCCAGTAGTGAGGATAAGGTCTCATGAAAATAAATCTTCTTGTACTAGTTTTATTACTGGTTGCTATGGTGGATCCCACCCCCCCTTCTTTGTGTCTTCATTTAGCTCAACCTTTTGAAGTCAGCCCTAGGTGTTTTGGCATTGTTATGGCAAATGTTATCAGAGCCCACAGCAGTCTTTGCAAACAGCGAAACAATAGAAGTAGCTGAAATTAAGTAATAAATAGATAACCAGAAGCCAACCTTTACACAATGAATGCTCACTCATCAGTTTCAACACTAGTCTTTGTCCTATAATGATCTGGACAACTGTTCTTGGTTTGTTTGTTTTAAAAAAAGCACCAACATTTATCATTAATCTAGGATCATGTGTTCTTACAACCTCTTTGTGAGCAAGAGATTAAAATATATTAAATAAGAAGATTGATACAAATATAGATATTAGAAATGTAGTCTTGACTTCCAAGTGGAACCAGGAGCCTAAGAATGTAGGAGCACAAAGAAAAAACCCTGCTGCTTTGTCAAAATAAAGAATTACCTGGTCCAGTAATGTATCCTTCTACCCTCCTAGAAGTAACTCAGGGGTCCTGCCAGCCTCCCATACCCCCTTCTAGTTATAAACTAAGTAGTTCATGCAAGTAGGGCATTCTATCCCCACTACCCAGTTTTCTATTTTTCTTTTCCAGTGGGCTGCTCAGATTTCTTTGACAATAAGCATGGAGTGTTTGTTCATTGGATTTCATCATAAAGAGGAACATTTATTTCTTCAGGAGATATAGAATTCATGTTGGAATGTGTTTGCATTGTCTTGTCCCTTCTTAGGACAAGCTAGATAGCGACTTCCTCCCTCCCCCCCTTATTCTAACTATCATGTGCCTTTGGTCACTGACTCTTGGAGACAGTTTAACAGCTCTCTCCCAAGATTCTAAACTGTTTCAAGCAGTCAGTTGTTGTCCCATCTTCCTGCTATATTAAAGATGGTGAGATTTATTCTCCTTACCCAAGCCATCTCTAGTTAGATTAGGTTTTAGTTATTTTATGTAAATATTTATTAAAGCCATTATTGTTTGTTTTTAAACCACTAACTACATGTTTGTCATTTTTGAATTAGTCTTTATTCTTTAAGAAGGCAGATTTAGAATAAATTGTCTGCTGTTTCTGCTAATGAAAGCTGGACTCTTAACAAATTCAACTTTCATATTTGCACATATTTTGTTTCCTTTAAAAGGTTAACACCCTGGGAAACTAAAATTGCACCCCACAATTCAACTGCACTCAGGCTATAGCTCAGTCTGAAAAGCCAATCTGTGGTGAAGCAGAAAGTATAATGTTAATCATCTGTATTACCCTGCAATCAACAGGTGGCTTCCTGCTAAGAAGGCATTGGTACCTAAACAAAAAGAGCCGGTGTGGTGTAGTGGTTTGAGATGGTCCATTGGTAAAGTGACAGAGCAGTGTGGCATAGAGGTTTGGGTGTTGGACTAGGACTAGAGACTAGGATTCAAATCACTGCTCAGCCATGGAAACCTGGTGACACTGTCTTTGCCTCAGAGGAAAGCAATGGCAAGCAAGCCCTCTCTGAACAAATCTTGTCAAGAAAACTCATGACCATATGTCAGAAATTACTTGAAGGCACACAACAACAGAACGAAGAGGTGGGAACATTTTTGAAGACATGTTGGTTGCCCATATATTGGCCTGGATCCTACTGGTGGTCCTAACTAGTGTATACGCAGCATTGAATCAATTATCAAAGATGAGTCTAATCTTATATAAATCCCACTGATTCAATAATCTACTCTAGCTGAAACTAACAATAGGACTCAGGGCATATCCTTTGAGAAGTTAGGCCTAGCTGGAACTACCCTTGCATGGCAAAACTGATTTGCCACATGTAAGGCAGGGGAGAGCCAAGTGTGGTATAATGTTTTGACATTGGCCTATGGCTGAAGACCAGTGCTCAAATCTCTGCTGAGCCATGGAAGCCCACTGTGTGGCCTTGGACAAGTAATACTCTCTTAGCTCCAGAAATGGCCAACACAAACCCTCTCTGAACAAATCTTGCCAAGAAACCTCTGTGATATGGCCTTAGGGTTGCCATAGGTTGGAAACAACTTGAAGGCACACAACAACAACAAGGCAGGGTGAACAATGTGAAACCCTGGTGCTACTACATACAGCACTTAAGGCTGCTTTTCTACCCTTGATCTCCTGCAGACACCCTAGACTGTGCTTCTTCTGTCCCGCCCCAAAAGAGGATGAATACCCTCCTCTGGAAGCTTCTAAGAAGTGTGTGTGTGTGTGTGTCTGTGTATCTGTCTGTCTGTCTGTCTGTCTATTTACCTTCCTTTCTGTTGGTACAGGACCCCAAGATGTCTATTCACATTTAAATAAGTTGCAGAAGATCCCTGCACATTTATCATTAAGGGGAAAACACCTAGTGTTTTTCAAATCCAGCAGTGGATGTCTGGTCACTGGGCCAGAATTTTCAACTCTCCATACAGCTCCCAAAGGATCTCAAGCCAGAAAATTGGCCTCCCTACCCACTCTTGGACCAACAGAAAGGTGGCCATCGTGCACAGCCCCTGCTGTGCCATCTATACCAAACTGAGTGCTACTTCAAGCTACAATTTAGTGGTGAAATTCCACAGGTTTTCTTCTGCTTGGTATTCCCCTTTTGGCTTTCTGTCACTTCCATTCCTTTGAGATGGTCTGTTCAGTGTTCTGGCATCTTTCTGAGCCATCATGCCTCCACAACTGAAGATAAATTTTGGCAGGGGCAGTAGTGATACTGGAGAAGCAATGCATCCCAAAGGTTTCCAGGTAGTGATCCCCATGCATAACACAAAGTTTCCCATCCCTGATCTAAGGTGTGAAAAGGGGCTGTCAAGCAGTTTACTATATTTTTGCTCCCATCAGGTGTCTCAGTCCTGGAATGTGTGAAGGAGAACATCAGTGAGTATGTACTAAGTATCTTTTTCTTACAGGTAGTATCCACAACTGCCATCCTTCCTATCAGTCTTGTAGACTGGAGCTCTAATATCTCTTATATTCCAGACTAAGGCAAAATGAAAGATATCTTGTAATAACAATATATAGGTGTGTAGGCTAAATTTCATATTGTGAATTCATATATGAGTAGCTCATGTGACCATTATCCGTTGTACTTGCTCTTCCAGGAACATTTGCCGAATGCAAAAAAAGCTTGATATCTCAAGGCTAAACAGATGACAGTGCAGAAGCCTTGCATTCTTTTACAAATTGGCCCACAACTGAAAAACATCCCAGTGAAATAGAGCTATGTACAATAATTATAACCTTTGTTAACAGCCAGCACTTATATGCCTTTATCAATGTGGCACTATAATGGTTCTTAATATGTATCTGCCTGTCTGTCTGTCTGTCTTATCATACTACATAGCATAAGATTAGTCAATGTTGCTTCAAAGGGCAGAGTGCTAAATTTCAAACAAGATGGTGAAATACAGTTAACCCTCACACAACAGAAAATCTATCTGTCTGTCTGTCTGTTTGTCTGTTAATCATCTAATCTTCCATTGTGAAGTTGTAGGCTTTCATGGCTGGCATTCATAGTTTTTGTGGGTTTTTTTGTGGCTTCCATTGTTTGAATTTCTGAAGCCACTGAAAATTCCAATGTTTTGTGATTTATCAGTGTTTTGCACTTTATCAAAATGCTTGTATCCAAAGGAATGTTTGTAGGTACAGAATGAAACATGCAGAACCAAAAAACAAAAGATGGAATAAAGATAAAATATAATGAGATACAATGTGGTACACATCTTGTTCTCTGAGGTTTTTCCTCACACTGAATTTCACTCATCACGCAATGGAAATAGGGGTCAACCTACTGAAAACCAGAAAATGTCACAGCTGCTCCTTGGCATCATGAGTCACCAAAAAACCCCATCATGACACATTCTTGCCCTGTTATTTAACATTAGTTGCATTTTTTTTTAAAAAAATCACAGTGGTAAAGATCAATAGATTTTTTTAAACTTTTTTGTTCCTCCCATTATTTTTATTTATAAAAAAGAAAAAAGAGTGCATATCACAACTGACTGACATTTGAGGAATTATTTACACCTGTGCAGATGACAATGTTGTAGGGTGCCTACATTGTAGGTTTACCTCTGTGTGGATTCTGCAGTAAAACATGACTCAGGGATATTAAAATGTCCCATCCTATTGCATAAGTGGTGAATGATGCTAATAATTGCTTTCCAGAATCTCTTTGGATAGTACCAAAAGTGATTTTTCACAATCACCCTATCTCACCCATGGAGTTTTATGGATGTGTGTAAGTGTCTGCCCAAATGACGTTGGCTGAAATCTTATATCACCCTCATAAAGTTACTTTAAACAGAGGCTGATACGAGATTCTAGCCAATAACTTACTGCAAAGGCAGTAAGAAAACCTGTTATTGAATTGTGAAGATGTGTAATGGAACACCAGCAACTCCCTCACTGGTATCCTGTCACATATCAGAGACATCATACTGCACATTGGGCATCATACCAGATTGGTCCTGATTCATGTTGGTCCCAATGAGCATTGCTGACTTTGCTGGCTCTGCCACATATTGCATAACAGCAGCCCTCTGCTGGATGCAAAGATTACAGAATTACCCAATTCTAACTGTCACAGATATAGGTCACTTGCAGAGCTGTAACTCCCATACAGGATTCCAGACAACATCTTCCATTTTCAATCCTCCCAGGCACTTTCTCCATCATTTTTCTTTCTGCAAGGAAATTGTTTTAGGAGAAAAAGATAGAGCTCTCACACTGGAAGCATACTACAACCTCATTCCCACTTACAAATAAATCAGTTTGCGATCCAAATCGAGGAATCGAGGGATCGGTTTGACAGCAGAGCATAGTTCACAATACATTTGCCTTGATCACATTTTCTTTTTGTAAAATAACCCACTTGATCGTTCACATTGACTAATGAATTGATTCAAAAACAGCCTTATCAGCCGGCTGGCAAATTGGAAGGGCAAATTTAAATTGATTCTGATTCACATCCCATTCATGCTTGCACTGGATCAATTTATTGCAAAAGACGCGGAAAAAAATAGAGCATCAAAAAGACATGCATTAAATGGGTCTAGCACAGGGTCCCCCGTGCCAAATCGCTTCAGCGATTCATCTCAAGTGTGAACAAGGGTCATTTAAACCACTTCAAACAGGATAGCAAACCGGTTTATAATGTAGTGGAAATGAGGCCCAGGTCTCTCTACCATGATGAGATGTTTTCCCTCCCCCCTCATTTATTTGAGACGAATTAATTTTATGGCTGTTGGACTCCCTTCTGAGAGAGGTCCAGTTGGCCCCTTCCCTGTTCTTTTTATGCTGACAAGTCAAGCCCTTTTTATTCTGGCAGGTCTCTGAAATTAAGGGCCTTTGCAGACTGCCAGAAATAGTGCAAATTGAGTCCACTTTAACTGCCCTGACTCAGTGCTAGGGAATCATGGGAACTGTAGTTTATTGTGGCACCAGAGTTCCCTGACAGAAGAAGTCTCAATGTCTCAGAAAAAAATACAGTTCCCATGATTCCCTAGCACTGAGCCAGGGCAGTTAAAGTAGACTCAATTTGCACTATTTCTGGCAGTCTGCAAAGGCCCTTAATTATGTAGCAGTAGTCTGTGTGTGTGAAGTAGTGTGTGTGCTGTAATTGTAACCTTGTATTAGTAATTATGTTTTAAATGTGTTTTTAAGTATGTTTTTTTTAAAAAAAAATGATATTGTCCAGAATATTATGTAGCTCGGTAGTGTTGTTCTCATCATAGTCATCCTTCCCCAAACATGTTCCAAAGTGCAGATATACTTGTTGAACTATTGAAATTGCCAAGACCTCGACTCAGGGGCAAAGCATATGGCCAGGAAGGAGCAGCCTTTGGTCGCTCCAGCCACGGTCAGGCCTGGACTGTAGTCCCAAACCACACACCGCAGGAACCAGATTAAAATGGGTCTTTTTTTGCTCTGGTCCTTTGGACTGGAGTGCAGCATCGGAGAGGCTTCCAGCCACTTTGAGGGTGTGCTTCATGTAAATGCCACACCCCTAAAGAGGCCAGAAGCCATTTCTTTTGGCCCGTGTGATTTGTGCCATAGTATTCCAGGTTAGATCTGACCAAAGCCAGTGGGATTACTAGGGTTGGTGTCACCCAGTGCAATAACTCATGGTGTCATCTCCCTGCATTGACTTCCTGCCATACCACACTATACAGAATCCTTAGTAATATTTTTTTGTACTAATGTTACTCATAAATCATAATTCTTCTATTGAATGTAGTAGCAACGGTTGTAACGTAAGCAAGTAGCAAAATTAAAATTATACCTTTAAATTATATCTTTCAATACACACAGTCTAAATGTATTTACATGTATAGTGTTTTATGCAGTTAAAGTGAAAATATGGTAAGATGTGATGTTTTTAAAGAAAATTTAAAATGAATATTTTTTAAAATTTTAAAATTTTATTTTTAAAAAGTTCCTTTCTCCTCCCACTGAGCCTTGTCCCACTCACACTACCTCTTTAGATTTTTAAAGGGATGTAGATGAATGCCACATCCCGTTTCTGCCAAATGGCAGATAATAATAATAATAATAATAATAATAATAATAAAATTTATTTATATCCCGCTTATTGATGACAATCCAAGTGGCTTACAATAAAATCCAGATAACATATTTCAAAAGAAAAAACCAACCCACCCCCAGATGTTTGGAGAACAGATGTTTGGAGGACACTCCCTTTAGGATGTCACCTGGTGTGGAGCCCACACCTTCCTACTGACACCCCTGACTAAATCAGAATAGAGTGGCACTAATACTTCCCTTGACTGGAACACAGGATCCTGTTGATGAAGCCTAGAATTGCATTGGCTTTTTTGGCTGTTATATCACACTGTTTACTTGTTTGCTTTGTGATCTACTAAGACCCTTAGGTTTTTAGATCCTTTTCACATGGTGGACTGTGGACCAGATGACACCTGCAATGCCTCTGAATCCAACTTACAGACTTCCCTCCTCTGTATGCCAGTTAGACTTAACAAGGAAGGAAAAGATCCCATTCATATGAATGAGACTTTTTTTACAGCCGAGTTGCCATCTGAATATGACAAAGTTATTTTGGGACTATGCATCCAAGGATCTCCCAGACAGAATGGGTTGTGGACATTTTCCAAGCTCTGATTGCCAAGTAAATAAGAAGAGGCTTTCATGGGGAGGGTGTGCCATTGGTTGCTAGTGGCTTTCTTACCAGCAAGGCAGTGATTTTTTTCCCATATGTTAAGAGCTATCTGAGCTGCTGAAACTGTTTGGACATGCTCAAAGGCCCAGAAAATCTCAGAGCAGATTCACTGCCCCATTGAAATGAAAGCTACCAGGCATCATTAGTTGCACAAATGGCGCATGAAAGGCTAAAATCTCCTATGCCTGCACCCAAGAACTCCCTTCACCTCTAAATCACCCTCCAAAGCACATGAACTTACCCTAAATCTACTTTCATTGTTAACAGTGAACAAAAAATGTTAGTTGGGGACAAAAAGGAAGAGAGAAGGAGAGAAAGGAAGAGAAAGGTGGAAGAGAGAAAATGGGATGGATGTGTGTGTTAGAATGAGAAAGTAAATAGATAAGTGGTTGAATGAGAATGGTGAATGTATGGCTCTGTGTGTGTGTGTGTGTGTTTGCGCACGCCTTTGAGTCACCTGTCAACTTAGGGCAACTCCATGAATTTTTCAAAGGTTTTGTTAGGCAAGGAATACTCAGAGGTGGTTTTGCCAGTTCCTTCCTATGAATTATAGCTTACAGATATTGGCAGTCTCCTATCAAAGTACTAACCAGGCCCAAACCTGCTTAGCTTCCAAGATCAGATGAGATATGGTACCTTTAGGGTATTACGGCATGTCAGTGACATACACAAGCATATTTTCACTTTATCCTTCGGTATATATTATTTTGTTTGTTGCAGAGATTTTCCTTCATTCCTCCACAACAGCAAAAAGTCTCCTAGGAGCTCCCCCAGTTGTGCTGCAATAGTCCACTAGTCCAGTGGCCACTCCATTGCCAGTGAAGGGAAGAAGGATCAGAGAAGAATCTGGCTGGGTCCTTTTAGCTAGATGCGGGCCAATGACATCATCTGGTGAGACCTCCAAAGGACCCTGGCAGATCATGGCAGAAGATATCCTCAATCTGTGGGCACATAGCCAGGTACTTCTCCAACCCACCCCCCTGCCATTCACCAGCCAAGGAATAGCTATGGGGGAACATCACAACACAGTGTGTACTAGGGCTGGTTGCAGGAAGTCTGCAGAAGGTTTCTGCAGATCTTGCATTATGCACTGACATGTAGGATCTTGCATTATGCACTGGCGTGTGTGTGTGTGTATGAGAGAGAGAGAGAGATGGTTGGTTAGTATCACCTACATTTACAATCTGTCTTCCATCATCTTCATGTCAATCCACATCTATTGTAATTTCCTGCTCAGTTATTTAGACTTTAAATTCTAGTACCTTTTAGGATGTCTTCCTAAAAATGCAAATTTGTATAGTAACTGTTTTTTTATTTATTTTCTATTTTTTGAACTGTTATGATTCTCTGGAACAGCCTTTCTCCTAATGTTTTAATTAGGAAAAGAAAGCTTCAATGAGATATGAATTAAAAATACCTGAAGGCTTCCTTTTCCACTGTGTAGAGATTGTGCAATAATGTGGAGTCTTTTTCTAATTTCATCATTATTTAATGTTTATAGGGGCACTTTGAAAGTTTAGTTGATGGTTAATTTAAAATTTCTGACTTAGATCACAATAGAGTAATTAGACAGAATTAAGGTAAAAATGGAGAGAAAATGAATGAAGTAGTACAATACATTGTGTGGTGTTTTTCTGCCTTCCAAAGGCATTTGTGGTAATATTATACTGTTTGGATTCTCATCAAAGGAAGACACTTTGATTATATATTTCTGTTGTAAAACTCAGAAATCTTGAAAAACTCAGTAAATCTTGAAGAGGCCCTAAAGACAATTGCATTATAGTCTAGGATGGCTTGCAGGCTTAGGTTTTGGCTTTCCTCATGCAGATTTGCTTCCAGTCCTTCTTTGGGGTTATTCAGACAGTGAAAATAATCCCTGTAAAATGTGGGTTGGATCTTTGTTGTTCACTTGCATTTCGAATACACCCAAGTAAGTTGGGGGGGGGGGGGGCTGCCAAAAACCCACTTTACCTGGGATAATCAATCTTGGTTTTTTTTCTGAGTTTTCCTAAAAGATTAGCATTGTCAGCAGTATGAATAACTGATGTGAATAGACCCAGGATAAAACTCTGCATGCCTTGTATGTGTTTCAAATACATCCGCATCATCAACTCCATCTTTATTCACAATGCTGGCACATGTGAGCAACAGAACTCACAGATGCACATAGATGCGGTTCTGATAAAAAAAAATTAGTGTAAACAATAAAACAGGAATGCATGAGTGAGATTATTCACATAGGAGATTTTCATACCTGGAAAAAAAGTCAGGACTAAAAGGCATAGTCCTGGCAAAGTTGCATGATTATGCTGAAGATTTTCAGACACATCACACTTATCCAGGACTTCTCTTGTGAAGATCCAGGAAATCTCCAGCAACAGAAGTCCTGGGAATGGTTTGTTGCTGGAGCATTCCTGGTTCTTCCCGGGATAAGTCTGGGTAAGCATGACATTTTCTGAAAATCATCAGCATAATCATGCGACTTTGCTGGGACTATGCCGATCACACAATTTTTCCAGAAGTATGCCTTTTTCTTCCCCGATTTTCCCCTGTGTGATAATCTCCATAGTTGTGCTAAAAACACACACACCAATGTCTGAATAATCCTTTAGTGTTGTTGTGGGAATGTTGATCCCTCAGTATCAGCTTCAGTTTTCCATGCATAAACTGGAGCATTGAAGGAAGAACCTGCTAAAAGAACTTAAAGTAGTTCTTTTAAAATAAAATAAAATGCCATATATATTATTGACAATGGGCTGACCTACCAAACTGAAGTACACATGGTTAACTCTCTCCCATTGATATAATGAGGACACAACTGTTAAAACATGGCTGACCCAAGCCTTCTGCCTGAACAATATACCATAGGGCTCAATAGAAGAGATGACATACAAATGCTGAGGCGGTAAGAGGAATACGTCCACTTCTGGCTTCAGGTGGGTGTGAGTTTGTGTCACATGTTTGAGAGCAAAGGAAAATAAATACCCTCACCTACCCACAATAATAAGGGACATCACCACAGCTAGAAAAGGGCTAAGTTAGAAACTTTATGATAGTTTAATTTACAAGTATTTGGTTTAAGCAAGTATTATCAGGGTGATCATTTAAAAACCATATTCCCCATATATCTTGAAATAATGATGGAGTCTTATCCCTTCTACCTCCTCAACATTCTAGCACAGGGGTGGGCAACCTTTTTCCCCTTTAAGGGCCGAGGGACTTCAGCTCCCAGAATCCCAGGAGCTATTAGCCAACATGGGACTATTGGCCAACATGGCTGAGGCTTCTGGGAGCTGAAAGCATATCATCCTTCTGACTATGAAAATGCAGACTATGTTCAGTTGAAATGATATACACTAAAATTCACTCTCTTCATTTAAAGAATGGGTTAAAAATGAAATAGAAAATAACTACCTTACAGAAAAGAGATGAAGAAAAAGAACCACTGGCAGATCTAGAGCCACTTTTTTGTTGTTGTTGTTTTCAGGTCTGTTTCTGGCAGTGCAATTTCACAGTAATTTTAAATGACATGACCCGGTCATTATTATCATGTTTAATGAGTCCAAACTCATAAGGCAATTATTTTATCTCCTCTACATATTTTTAAACTTAAACTGATTCAGAGAAAGAAAATGTATTTCTGGGAGAGTAATGCAATTTCTGTTCACTGAATCTATGATTTCCTTCGCATGCACGTGCGTATGCATGTGTGTGTGTGTGTGTGTGCGTGTGCGTGTAAGAGAGAGAGAGAGAGAGCTCCAGATGGCTGTATATGGCATCAAATGATAATAAACATGACAAATAAAGACAGTGTACAAGCAGAGATAACCACAAAAATATGCTGTTGCCAGGGATGGAGGAGATTGAGGGTGGAAAAATGAAAATGAAGTGCCTTTTTGGAAAAATCAAGTTTGTGCTTGTTCCACAAAGGCACATGAATTCATACAGATCAGGAAGTGTGGATGCTAGTAGGTGGTGTTCCTTCAAAGCTAGTTCATTTCAGATATTCTAGTAATATTTGAATATTACACACTGATCTTGTCTGTCTTTACATAAATTCAGGACAATCTTGTGCATGTTTGCTGCCCTATCATACTTCATCATTATAGCTCTACATTTCACTTTAACTGCCATGGCAATGTTCTGTGGTTTGTAGATCAGTGAGGGACAGCCAGCATGGTATAGTAGTTTGAGTGTTGGACTATGACTCTAGAGACGAGGGTTCGATTCCCAGCTCGGCCATGAAACCCACTGGGTGACCTTGGGCAAGGCACATGCTCTCAGCCTCACATTTTGCCAAGAAAAGCCCATGATAGCTTCGCCTTAAGGTTGCCATAAGTCTGAAATGACTTGAAGGCACACAACAACAATAAAGTTCAGTGAGGACCAAGAGCTCTCTGAAAATTCTAAATGCTCCTCCCTAAACTGCAAATCCCAGGATTCCATAGGATGTTGCCATGACAATTAAAATGTAATGCAGTCTCCCCTCCTTTCTTGCAGACTTAAAGTTCATAGTTTTGCATATTCATGGAGGGGCGACCTCTATGAAAATCAATGGGGCATGGCCCATTCAAGCCTATGGTGCTTGAATATTGCTGAATCTCTGGAATGGATCCCCTGTGAAAACAGAGGGCCAACTGTATAGTGCAGGGGTAGACAACCTAAGGCCCAGGGGCCGGATGCCTTTGGACCAGCTCCAGGCCAGTCCTGCCACCACCGCCACCCGCCATGATGATATTCATAAAATCATAGTCTACCCCAGGGGTAGGCAACCTAAGGCCCAGGGGCTGGATGCGGCACCCCAAGGTCTTTGGACTGGCCCCAGGCTGGTCCTGCCGCCGCCGCTGCCCGCCATGATGATATTGATTATTGTTGTTATTACTTGTTCTTGGGGTTTTCTTGGCAAAATCTCCACAGGGGTTTTGCCATGGCTTTTCTGGGGCTGAGAGAGTGTGTATACATATTTTTAAATGTTTTATTTTTTAAAAAATGTTTTTAATTTTTAAATTTTTATTTATTTATTTATTTATTTATTTATTTTGGTGCTTCGGCCCCCCCAATTGTCTGAGGGACAGCAACCCGGCCCCCGGCTCAAAAAGGTTGCCTACCCCTGGTATAGTGTTATAACAGTGTGGTGTGACAGGGCCCTTAGAAGCATTTCCCAATTAATTCAATGAGACCTGGCCCATATAAGTGTGCATGGGATTGCAACCGTCATTATCTTTGCAGAATGGTAGACTTTTTTTTATCTTTTACAAGCATTTTTAGGGTACACTGTAACTTAAAATTTCTATCTCACATACATTCACAGTAGTCTTGGCATGCTGGCCTTTAATCATCTCATTTTATGCATAGGACTCTTAAGTTGAAATGCAGTTCCTGCACATTGACATAAAGCAAGTGAATGGGTGGTCTGGGCACCATTTTAGGTATCAGTGGAGTGTGGCAACATAACAGCCATTTGATATATGGAAACTGGGTTTGGTCCTGCACGTGGATTGAAACATGGAAAGGGAAGTGGATGTTTGACTGATTTATTAGCTGTTTGTGTGTATGATAACTAGGTGTGTACACATGTGTGCATTACCTAAACAACAACACTGACAGACTGATCCTGTTATCTCAAGACTGAGTCTCCTTCTTCACCCCCCCCTTTTTGATATCAGTTTGATATTAAAGAGATGTTTTAGACATGTAGTTGAGAAAGCACACTATGCAAGAAATTAGCCATGCCATATAAGGACTTCCATGACCATATTTGGAGATCCTGGGGAATCCCAAGAGAGCACATAGCCAGGATAGATCAATTAAGA
This sequence comes from Phrynosoma platyrhinos, assembly GCA_020142125.1. Classification (NCBI taxonomy): domain Eukaryota; kingdom Metazoa; phylum Chordata; class Lepidosauria; order Squamata; family Phrynosomatidae; genus Phrynosoma; species Phrynosoma platyrhinos. The sequence goes on along the minus strand of JAIPUX010001232.1, from coordinate 59,780,877 downwards.
TTGGAATCTGCATAATCCCTTCACAGATAGGAATGATGGTGGGTGATAGACCTTGGACTTACACATGAATAGAAGTCCAAGATTACCTCCCTTTGAGAGTAAGACTCCTTTGTCAAGGAACATTCATGGTGATTCTCCACCCGTTTACAGACTTCCACTTCTATGTTTCCCTCCTGGGAATTTCACTTTAATCCCAAAACTGCCCAGGGATATGTTCTAACCTATAAGTATATCTCAGACACTACCATTTTGGTCTTATTTTGAGGTCAGACAGGCACTCTGCAACTCTCTATTTAATTTCTACCCATCTTCCCCAGATCTTAAAAATGCCCATAGCAAAATGTGAAAGGTGGAAAATGATGTTATGTGACTCACAGGGATCAGAGATGGCCAGAGATTGGATGTGCACAACACTTGGACCCTCCCTGGATATCAATCCTAGAATGTCTGTCAATCCTAGAATGTCCTTTTACTGTGTGTGCATTGAAAGACTTTTCCTTCATTAAGAAACCCTTAAAGTAAACAAACTGGCTGTCAGTCCTGAAAAACACCAAAATCAAAACTCAGCATGTACAAATGAAAACCACCCAGGAACAGGGGTCTTCCCAGAAGCCAATGGACCACAAATTAAATAGACACAATGCCTCCTTGCATATCTCCCACCCTGAGGCCTTGCCATTCAACAATAGAACAACACACCGATTAACATGTAAATCACCTTATCTCAACCAAAGGTCACACAGTATATATATATATATATATATATATATATATATATATATATATATATATATATATATATATATATATATCCCACTCACCTCCATGCCAGCATTCTCTGAAGATGTCAGCTACAGATGCTGGCAAAACGTCAAGAATAAAATCTTCTAGAACATGGTCGCATAGCCTGAAAAACCCACAAAAACCCCATGAATAATGGCTATGAAAGCCTTTGACTTCACACTTTTCCTTACTGTTTTTCTGAATAGGATGTTCCATTCAGGAGCCCTGGGTGTATCGACACTGCAGAGGCCAAATACCTCACGAAACTGCAAACTGCAAATCTCAGGATAGTCTGTAGGATAGGGTGGTGTCAAACTGCTTTAATTCTGCAATGTGAATACACCATCTGTTGTGTGTGGAAGTTTGCATGTTCTTCCAAACCAATCGCTTTCTTGTCTCTCTCAGCTTCACAGTGGTATCTTTCCTGCCTGTGCTGGGTAAACAGTTCAGACTGATGCACTCACTTGCATACATCTGGAACATTATTATAAAGGATTATTTTCCTTTGGTGAAACTCTTTTAGTGGTCAAATGGAAGAGTTTACTCCAGGAAAGAAAGAGCAGCTAAAACATGTTAAGAGCTTGGGGTTTTCTATCATGTTTTAATAGAACAAAGCCCTAGATTAATTAGTCATGACTCATGTTAACTTCCCACTACCAAATACTATTTATGCAGTGGCTTGAAGGCTACCCTAGGATAGAAATAAATCATATAGAAATTAATCTTCCATTCCTTCCCCCCACCCCCAATTGTATTCTCCCCTCTCTTTTCAGCTGGACGTTTTATTACATGGTTCAGACCTCAAGGTAATGTCACTACTCCTATTTTAGCTTTAGCTTTATTTGTTAGAGTGCCAAGCATTACCTGAATATATATTTTTATCTTGTAAAATGGTGCAAGAGAAGGATCATGACACTGTGAGATTGATGAATAATGTTTTGGAGAGAGCTGTTTCTGCTAGGGAAAAAAAATCAGGTTTGAGGAAAGGGAATTGTTTAGAGGGATTCATTTGAGTTGTGAAGTAAAGTAGCTTGATTAAGCCATGCTTGGGGACAAGGGTTTTATTTTCATAATAACACCTGTCCCACTCTAAGGCAGGGCTCCACAATCCTTGTCCTCTATGGATAGCCTGAAGCACTAAAGCTGAAGCACTGCCTCTAAAACTCCCCCAAAATATCCCAACAGGTTCATATAGAAAATGTGCTTCCTAATTCTCCTAGCAATGTCTAAACAATTCTCTGGATCAGGAGTACTGAAGCTCTCTGTTTGCTTCTTCAACAGTCCTCATATAGATGGTTCTTTCCTTGCTGGCAGAGGAATGAAGACAAAAGGCCTTCTAATGTGAAGTCGTAGGCTTTCATGGCCGGCATCCATAGTTTTTTTTTGGGGGGGGGGTTCGGACTGTGTGGCCATGTTCTAGAAGAGTTTCTTTCTGATGTTTCGCCAGCATCTGTAGCTGGCATCTTCAGATGCTGGCGAAACGTTAGAAAGAAACTCTTCTAGAACATGGCCACACAGCCCGAAAAACCCACAAAAAAGTTCTACTTTGCTCTAATAAAAAATGAGGATTCCTGGGGTAGTTTTTCTCTCTGTGTCTGTATGTTGTGTCTGCACATATATGTGTGTATACTAATATGCCCACAACCTGTAGTAAGGAAAGGCTTCTTTCTTAGGAGAGCAGAATTTTCTTCGTTTACTTTTCTGGGTGAGGTGATGGATGTCAAAGAACCTGATGCTGGTACTCAAGACTTTGAAGAACCCACTGTCTGAATGCAGTGAGGTGTGCTCTGTTTGTGCTCAGAAATACACTGTTCCTCAAGCAGTTTTCTAAGAAAAAATACAAATTCATCAGGGAAGGAGAGACATGGCAAATTGAAGCAATGCATGCAGGGAGGAGAAACATTGGTGTGTGTGTAACAGAGGCTGAATCGGTGATCTTCAGAGTGTTAGTACCACAGGCTGAACTAGTGATTTTCCAAGTGTTTACTTTCCTTCAGAGAGATTAAAACAGTACAATCACAAAATGGTAGTGACTAAGCAGAGCCACTCATAATCACAGCAGAAGGAGGGAGTGTTTGGCATTATCACCTCACAATTACTGATAATCCTATTTACAGGACTCATCTCTCCTTGGAAATATCTGAATTTTGTTCTTTGTATCAGAGAGTTCCATCATTCAGTTTTCTTCACTTTAAACACAAACATTGAGGCTAGGTTACTCTTCACCAGAGAAGACCCACAGAATCAATGGGATTTATGTATGTGTTGATTCACCAGTCAATAATTGAATAATTGATTTGAGACTAGGATTCTGGCCTAGATTTCCATGACAATTTTTATGTGTCTATTATATGTATGCAAATTCTTTTCTCTGTCCCACCATTCTTAAGACCTTATCACATGGGGTCTAAAGCAGACCTAATCCAAAGGGTATCCATAGGTAATACATATTGTTTCCCCGTGTTTACACACGACGTTGCACCGAAACTTGACAGAACCGTAACCAATTGAGATCTTTTGACATTCGGTTTTTCGGGAATCATTGCGCAATGGCTGTGCAGGCGAAATACATATGATCACGCAATACGTATTGTGAAGCATTTCCCCGCCCTGACCCATGGTTCCCCACGCTACTTCCCATGGATCTGTGAGGAAGCATCTTATGACGTGTCTGTCCTGTTTGGATTGGGCAATAAATGGGATGGGTAAACATGGTCCTCTCTTTGTAATTTATGGGATTTTCTAACTTGTGTGTGCACGGAGAATACGTGTCCAGGATGTGTGTCCCGGGAAGTGCGATAATTGCGCTATGGCGGTAATTGCGTGTGGTAGGCATTTACATATTGCGCGGAGCTCTTTCAGTTCATTTCGGTATAGAACTGAATTTATTCTTATTTCAGTTACTTTTCGCTTCGTGGCCAGCATGTGATAAGAGGAATTTCTCAGTGGCTGCCTCCAGGTTCAGAAACTCTATTCTAGAGAGATTAGACTGGCATCTTCCTTGCTGTATTTCCACAGGAAGGTTCTGGCAGGCCTTTGAAGACTGATTACTCAAGTGCATTGCACCATGTATAATATGCTGTATTGTCTATTTCTTTTCTTTTCAATAACTGTGTTTTTAACTTGTTTTACAGTTATGAATAGTTTAACTATATTTTTAACTATCATATGGGATGAATTTTTAGCTATGTTTGTTTGACCTGTCATAAACTGCCTTGAGCCCTGAACTGGGAAAAGGTAATGACGACGATTACTACTATGTATTATTATTATTATTATTATTATTATTATTATTATTATTATTACTACTATTATTAATTATTTTACTAATACTTGAAAACAATGCATTTCTGGGCTTTGGAGGCCAAGGTTCAAATCCCCACTCCATGATGGAAACCCACTGGGTGACTTTGGACAAGTCACAATCTTTCAGCTTTTGAGGGAGGCAAAAACAAATCTTGGCAAGAAACCCCCTGTAGGGATTCACCTATATGGGTTCACCTTAAGGTTGCCATAAATTGGAAATGACTTGAAGACACAAAACAACAAGACATGGACTACAACAAGACATGAAAATATTCAGGTTAAATAAGAAATATGTAGACAACCCCATACATACTTATACCAGTGTACAGGGAGCGCCAAATTCTGTTTTCTTAAGTGCAGACATTGAATTTGCAAGTATTGTGACAAAATACTGAAAGGAAAACAGTTCACTTTGGCACTTTTCTCAGAAACAGGAGTAGAGTTGATTTTATCACTCAATAAGAATGTGTAGGGTTACTAATATGTGGACAATACATTATAAAGGCATCATAAGCAAATTAAACCATTGAGGACTAAAATTCCTCCTTTATTTCCAATATGTTTCTCTTTCTCTTCTGAAATCTTCTCTCAGGGGCAGAGTAGAATAGCCCTCCTCTCCTGCATTCTCTCTCATCTCCCTGGTAACAAAGGACACTCATTCCCATTCTAACCTCCTAATTCCTGGCCTCTTCTGCATAAGGTTCACTTGGCAGGCAATAGGAATGGAACAAGTGTGGACCAGAGCATATGAAGTCCATTGGATGTAAGAGAACTCCAAATCCCACATTTTAAATAACTATAAACATGTTTAGTAGGGCACCTACTAGACTCTGACACAACACAACAAACTGTTTCCCAAAGATGATGTACAAATAGTCAATCCTTGTTAAAGTGCTAGAGCAGGGGTGGGCAACCTTTCCCCTTTAAGGGCCGAGGGACTTCAGCTCCCAGAAGCCTCAGCCATGTTGGCCAATAGTCCCATGTTGGCCAATAGCTCCTGGGATTCTGGGAGCTGAAGTCCCTCGGCCCTTAAAGGGGAAAGGTTGCCTACCATGTGCTAGAGGTTATCATCAGATTTTAACCCACTATAAATAGGCAACTTCTTTCCTTTTTGACTTTAATGGTGACATGGATCCTCCTCATACTGACCTCTCTTACACTGCCATGGTTCAAATTGATATGAATCATTTTCTAAATATAAGCCGTGTCTCCCCCACTGCAATGAGTATGGAAGAATATGATTAATCTGACCCATCCACAATATTTGTTGGTATAGTGGCTTTATAATGTGTGGATATTCTCTGTTTGCAAATAGAAATATTACCTTATTCAGTGGGATACACTGCCTGAGTGAATGATAAAGAAAGAGACCTTAGGATGGTAGAAGAATTGAAAGGGAAGCTGCTGGACATTTATGGTCAAAACCTGGATAAGTTTTTGTTGCTATGATGGTGATGGTTGCATCTTCCAGAATTTTCCAGCCATCATGGTGTATAGTTATTAATGTTGCCTTTCATCTAGCTTTCAAAGAAACAACCAAAAACTTTCTAAGGAGATGCCCAATGGTGAAGAACTATTTATTCCTTGCAATCTGACTATTCCTATCTTCTTTTGATTAATTTCTCTGTCATTTCAAATTCCTTTCCTCCCCTTTTTCCCCATCTTATATTTGGTAGAGAAGAAACAAATGAGTCACTTCTCTGTCACATTTATTCTCTTTGCGTATTTCCTCAGTGAGAAAGCTCATGCCACAAGCAATAAATAGGCATTGTTGGTTAGATACCACCACCCTCCCAACACACACACACACAGAGACATATTTCTTGATAATTATAGCAACTTATTTTTATTATATTTGCACACCAACAGTTCATATTCAATCAATCATCTTTTATTACAGCCATTCGGCCAGCATACAGTTCATATTAGATAACTTGAAAGTGATACATTAGGGTGAGGAACCTTTGATACTCCATATGTTGATAAACTAGTTTTCCCTTCATGCCTCACCACTGTCCATGTTGGAGAGAGCTTATGGGAACGGGAATTCAACAAGCATCTGAAAGGCCACAGGTTATCCAACCCGGTGATACAAGACATCTCGTACTCTCTTCAAAGTTTCATATGAGGGTTCAGGGAGTTATATATGGGAATTGTAATTGCAATCCATAGCTAAATATGTGCACTTGAAATTCATTCAAATGGATGGTTCATGACCATTATTTTTTTTACTTAGCATAAGACTACAGCTAAATCTCTTTCATGATAATTAAAGTTACAACAGCCTACCTTGTCTCTGAACATTAACTCGTATTCAGTTAGAATAATTTGAAAATGTCAAAGAACCTCAGTAAAGGTGGCTGGGGGTGGGGGAGAGGATCTTTTAAAATCAGTAGGCAGGAGTAACAAAATACAGGGCTAATTCTTTTAAAGCATTGTTAAAGTCAGCCCAACATAGCCTTTTGCTATGTATGCCCCCCCCCCCGAGTCACTAAATACAATGTGTTAAAAGAGATGGTGTGGGAGTGAGACAGTAGTAGGAGAATGGCTTTTTTTTACTCCTTTTTAGTCATTAGTAAGGGAAGAAGCAAGTTTCTGAGTATGATATCAATGAGGGATACATGTGGGCAAAACAGCTTTGTGTTTCTGACAGGTAATAGTGCTACAAACATGCAAAGCTCAGAGTTGTGTAAAGAGCAAGTGCAGAGTTGTGCATAGGGACACTGATTCAGTTTGGAGCCCAATTTAGTGATTTAGATCCGGGTGCAAATGAGTCAGAATTGATCCAGACCCAGTTTGATCCAATGAAGACTTCAAATCAGAAAAATAGATTACCAGTCCTCCAGCACTGACTTGCATTGGGAAACCCAAATAGCTATAACTTGTTCGGTAGCTTCACATATCTGAACAAGATTTGGAGGTAGAGCAGACCCTAAGAGAGTATTAACATCACCAAATATCAAACAATTAGCTTTATGGTGGTCTTACATTAGACACCTACAAAGTTTGCTGTTTTTTTTTTTAATTTTAATTTTATTTTTATTTTTAAGCTGTTGACTGCTCCATCTTGGCAAATGGTGCTGCTTTTGGTGCTGTTCCTTTAGTACTGAGTCACCCTACAGGAACTAAAGGATTCTCAACCTCTACAGCTGAAGAACTGCATCAGAAAAGAGAAAAAGAGAAAAGCATTAGGGGCACTAGACACAGAAGCAGACATGCTTGACAGAGACCTAGAGGCAAAAAGGTAGAGTACTTCAGATGCTGAAGTAGAGATACCAAGCACAGACTACTAATCATCTAAAAGTTTAATTAACAATTCCTCAATTAACAATTAACAAGGTTGAATTAACAATTAACAATGACAATAATACAATCACAGCTTTCTTGAGAAGGTACTTTTGCAATATTCTACCAGTAGTCCAACTGATGAAATTCAATATACAGCATAAGGAATAAAGGGACTGATGAGAGGATGCTTTACCACCTGTCCAGTTGATGAAATCCCTCAGGGTGATCCTTTCATTTCCCTTAAGACATTTGGTCTCTATCTCTTGCTTGCCTCTTATCTTCAAGAAGAAGAAACTCTTCTGGTAGTAGCAAAAGGCTTATTCTCACTCCCACTCCACCACCTCCTTGAGTATGCTCAGGCCTACCAGCATTGCTTCACACTGGACTTTACTAGACTTATTGGGGATGAAGAAAAAAACCAGTCTACATCTCTCAAGGCCTGTTAGGAACACCATCCCAATGTGACATTGCTGCAAAGGTGCCAAATAATTAAACTACAGTAATAAATTAGTAATGCAAATATAATGCTTTTTTATTTAATAAAAATGTGAATCAAACAGGCAATAAAAACAGTGCATTTGTTTCATAATAACCATACAATAACTACAACAATAGTGTAAGTATTTTGCTGGTTTGCTGAACTGTAATGTCAAATGTAGTAATGGCTTACTGGTAGAATTAAATAGAAAGGATCTTGAAAAACAGAGAGATTAAATTAAATCAGTAGAAATCATGTGGCTTGTGCCCACATTGACCTTCTTATATCCCCTAAACCCTGATGCTTTTTTTTTTTTTAAGAAATATATGCTACTGTCTTGATGCATATTTTTATATATACCCCATATTTTCCGGCATATAAGACGACTGGGCATATAAGACGACCCCCAACTTTTCCAGTTATAATATAGAGTTTGGGATATACTCGCCATATAAGACGACCCATCTTCCAACAGGAGAAAATGAGAAAGAAAATGAGTGGGGGGGGGAGGACTGCCAATATACTAGGTGATGCATTCTGGGGTATGTACAATTTGTGGACAAGTAAGTGACCCTGGGCATGTCACACACTCTCAGCCTCAGAGGATGGTAATGGCAGCACCCATTTGAAGAAACATGCCAAGAAAATCCCATGATAAGATTGCCTTAGGATTGCCATAAGTCGGAAAGGACTTGAAGACACACAAGAACAACAAAAAAGTCTGCAATTGTTTCATAGGTAGTACATGGGAATAGGAGCCAGCATGGTGTAGTGGTTTGACTACCACTCTGGAGACCTGGGTTTGATTCCCCAGTCTGCCATGAAAACCACTGGATGAACTTGGACAAGTCACACTTTCTCGGCCTCAGGGGAAGGCAATGGCAAACTTCCTCTGAACCAGTCTTGCCAAGAAAACCCCAGGTAGGGGTTCACCTCTTATCCACTGCTGCTTCCTCCTCCTGCCTCACACCACACCATGCCACCCCTTTCTCCCCCCCTCCTCCTCTGACCTGGACTTCCTCTCTTCCTCCTCCTCCCACCTTGTGCCACGCCACACCTTCCTCCTCCTCCTCTGCCACCCAGTGTATAAGACGACCCCCAACTTTGGAGAAGATTTTCCTGGGTTAAAAAGTAGTCTTATATGCCAGAAAATACTGTAATTTTATTTTATTGTTTTCCTTCTTTTTACTTTTACTGTTTTCATGCTGCCTTCCTTGTCTTTTGGCTGAAAACAATACAAAAGTAAGCTTACTGTACCTCCTCTGTACTAAGAATGATAGTACAGGCTATTAAATAAATAGAAAATAATCACAACTAATATTTTTTAAATGTACTCCCTTTCCCATAATTTAATCTTGGTCTTTGGATATTGCAGAAAATTGCCCTCAATCAAAATTGAAATTTCACCTTTGATGTAAAGTAGCACTGGGAGATCATCTTTAAGTGGGTGGAAAATGGAGGGGGATAAAATACTGTATGGGGGGGGAAGACGTGTGGTGGGCAGTACTGAGAGGATTAATCCTCCAAGCAGTCCCAACCATTAATGAACAAAACCTTTTTATTAAATGTTATTACTGCATGGATAGTGGTCTATGGAAGCACCATGGTCAACTTAAGGCATTTTTGTTGTCTGCAGTGAAGGACAAAATGATGCCTCCCTATTCCATGTGCAAAAAAACTTTCAGAGTTAAATCTTATTTCAGCACTGACAATAGGATAACAGCCTCTGCCACACTAGAAGTCACACTTAAAACTCAAAATATAAAAGATGCTACATATTTCACTATCTGAAAAAAAATCTAAATCTGATATCATATGTCTACAGGAAACAAAAATATGAGATAAAGATAGTAAGTACTTGAAAATCCCAAATTAAGATATAATTTCATCTCAGAAAAGAAGAAAAAAGGAATTGTGTTATATGTTAACAGAAAATATTCAACAAAGGAAATCTTTAAAGATGATGAAGGATCTTATATTGGCATAGAAACAATTCTAAATGACACAAAGCTTCTAATAATAGGGATATATGCAACATTAGGGGAAAAAGAAATCTTTTTTAGGAAATCAGCTATGAAGATTGAAAAGAATTAAATCTTATTTCAGCACTGACTCCTCTGCCACACTACAAGTCACACTTGTAGCTCAAGGGCTACAAGGCAGGCTGCATGATCTATGTAATTCGGCTGCTCTGACACCTTCCTGTTGCACCTCCACATCTGCCAACTGACCTCCTTCTGCCTAACACAGGGGTAGGCAACCTTTCCCCTTTAAGGGCCGAGGGACTTCAGCTCCCAGAATCCCAGGAGCTATTGGCCAACATGGGACTATTGGCCAACATGGCTGAGGCTTCTGGCAGCTGAAGTCCCTCGGCCCTTAAAGGGGAAAGGTTGCCTACCCCTGGCCTAACAGTATGGCCAGCCTTGGGAAGAAATACCAGAAGCTGGAGCCAATGGCTTTGTGAGTTGCATCCAGTCCATGGGCCAGCAGTTTCCCACCCTGACTATAAAATGTTGTTTTGTTGCAGATGAGAAGCAGGAATGTTGGGCACCTAGGCTGAAGATAGGAAACCCTTTTCAGTCCAGTGGTCAAACCCTTTTTAGTCCAGTAGTCAAATTTTGTTTCCAAAAGTTCTTGAGAGTGCATTTCAAAGGTGTTTGGGGCCAAAGGCCAAAGGCAGGACCTAAAATTCAAGCATATTTTAGTGCAGGGCTCTGATTTCAAGTTGTTGTTGTTGTTGCTGTTGTTTGTCTCCAAGTCATTTTTTACTTATGGTGACTCTAAGGCAAACCTATCAGAGGATTTTCTTGGTAAGTTTCTTCAGAGGGTGTTTGCTCTTGCCATCCTCTGAAGCTGAGAGAGTGTGACTTGTCCAAAGTCACCCAGTGGGTTGTGCCTGAGCAGAGAATCAAACCTGATCTCCAGAGTGGTAGTCCAATGGTTAACCCACTACACCCTGCTAGCTATTGTTGCAAGTACCTAAGCCTTAGGAGGCACATTTCAGCCTTTTAGAATGGGAATAAACCTGTATAAATGTTGAGAAATCATGAACATCAAGATATCATGGGAAAGAGGACATGGCATTCCTAGAGGGCTAGCCTCAGAGCCTAAGATTGCTCACTAGGCCAAGTGCCTATACATCATTTCACATGCAGACATCAGTTGAGGAAGCTCTTAGTTTGTGTTCTTTTAAAAGAAAAGAAAAGAAAGAAATAGAGCCTTGGCTGTGTGTATGGGCCTTTAGGTCAGCAACTGAATTGTTTGAATTGTTTAATTGTTTTTTAAAGTTTGTTTTTTTTTAATGTTTTCTACTGTTTTAACTTGGACTGTTTTAGATTTGTTAGCCGCCCTGAGTCCCTGTGTTGGGAAGAAGGCGGAATATAAATAAACATAATAATAATAATAATAATAATAATAATAATAATAATAATAATAATAATGAATTAAAGTGACTCCATGACTTTCATAGGGTTTACTTAGGCAAGGAATACTTGCTGTCCTCTGAACTATAGCCTTCCTCACTTGGTACTCCTCAGCAACCCATCATACAAGTACTAACCAGCTTCCAATATCAAATGATGCCTTTAACTGAATATTAAATACACTGTTGTTTTCTTTAAATTGTGCCTGCTGTCTTGTTTTGTTTTTTAAGTTTTGTTTGTAGATTTCTTTTACATCCTCTTCACCTAAAAGATGCAAATTACTTGAACTAAGAAAATATACAGCCCTCCTACAACACATTAAAATTTACCAAACTAATTTTCCTAGGATTTTCTAATTCTGCTTTACATTGCAGAATTACAAAATGTAAGGCATTTTACATTAAGAAAAAGAATTAAATTTAGGAGGAAAAGCAAGGAATGGGCTGTCCTTGACTTGCAAGCCCTACCAGGGCTTTACTGAGGATTACAACTATCTAGCAATTAAGATAAAACGGCATGCTGTTCTCAGTCCGTGATTATAAAATGGTAGTTACTATCTGACAAGAAACATTTCTGATTCTCCTAACCTGTTTAGGACATAAGAAATGGTTTCTTAGATCAGTGCATTAAGTCCAAGATAGACTATTGAGCTTCTGAAAGTCTCTAGTTAAGATTCCACAGGACTTCCACAAGTAGGCCACGATAATTATGGTTCATCCTCAGCATCTTTCAGTAAAAGGTGTACTGGAAAAAAAGAGCCATTTTCATTGTAAGAGGCCCAATTCAGGTTTAGGCCTTTGAAATCCCAAATGAGAAAGAGGAAGGAATCAGCAGAGGCACCTAAAAGAAGAAAGAAAAGAAAGAATTGTGAGCAAATAAATTGTTTCTGGACTTCCCCCTAAGAGCACAATCCCTTGCTCATCAATGAGTCTTTCTCCCAGGGAATTGTTTATAGCAGCTGTTCCCAAACCAATGTCCTTCAGATGTACTATACTGCAGGTCTCATCATCCCCATCCCAATACATCTGAAAGGCATCAATAGAGGAAGGCTTGTGTATACTGGAATGCAGCCCATGTCTTTAATGAATTGAAAAGACTTTAAAAAAAACAAAAACAAAAGCCTCCTTCCTTCTCCAATACTGAAATCTAGCAACACAAACTTTCATCCCAATCTTTTAAGAAGGAACGGTTCTTGTTGCTGAACCTTTTACCTCTCTTTTTATTATTATTTTACCTCTTTTACCTTTTACCTCTCAATTATTATTGCCTGCTTTGATCTGTTTCTGTCTCTGTAATATGCCAACCAATGCTACACCACATAGAATCATGGAAGGGACCACAGTGGCCATTCCTTTCAACCCCCTACAATGAGGAATATGCAATCAAAGCACTCCCAACAAATAATGGCCATCCAACTTCTGTTTAAAAACTGCAAAAGGAGGAGACTCTATTACATTCCAAGGCAACATATCCCACTGTTGAACAACTTAGTGGTATCACTAGGGTTGGTGTCATCCAATGCAGTAACTCATGGTGTCACCCTCCCCATTGACCTCCACTCATACCACACCATACAGAACCCTTAGTAATTGTTTTTGGGCTGTTACTCATCAATTGTATTTTCCATATATCACTGAATGCAAGGACAATACAGTCAGCCCTCTGTATCCATGGATTCCTTATTCACAGAGTCCAGCATGCACAGCTGGAAAAGATTTTTTAAAATATATAATTTTCAAATAGCAAACCTTATCATTTTATATATGGGAAACTATTTTATTATGCCACTGTATTTACTGAGATTTGAGCATCCATGGATTTTGGTATTCACTTGGGGTCCTAGAGCCAAACCCCAGCAGACACCAAGGGCCCACTTAAGTTGGGAGATAAACAACTAGCAAAATTAAAATTATACCATTACATTACAATATCATATGTACAAACTAAATGTATTTGCATGTACATAGTTTCATGTGGTTAAAGTGAAAATT
>JAIPUX010001232.1:59746727-59760707 GCA_020142125.1 Phrynosoma platyrhinos | reverse complement strand
TTAGTCTTCCTAAAATTCAAAGATATAGCATTGTTGGTGTGGAAAATCAGCATGCAGAAGGATCTCGCAGCACGTTTGAGACTGAAAGAAAGAAGTTGGTTGCATGAGCAACAGGCATCTGAAGAAGTAGGCTGAAGTCTACGAAAACTCATACTTCTTTTGGTTAGTCTCAAAAGTGCTACAAGTTTCTTTTTCTTCCTAAATGAGAGACCTTCATATTATGTTGTGCCCTTTTTAATGATCATGTTCTACAAATGGGAGGGTGCAATATTAACAGAAACCCCCTGACTAACTGAGTTCTACTACAGGAGGATGAAAGATGTCCCCTCCTTTATGAACCCTGAAGTGTAGAATAGAAATAATAATAATAATAATAATAATAATAATAATAATAATAATAATAATAATAATAATAATAGGAAGGATCAGTCCATTCATTCCACAGACGACTTGGGAGGGAACATCTTACTTCCAATCCTAATTGATGCGAGATTTATCTAACGGTATCCTGACAGTACCTGAGAGAATAGTGGTGGAAAGTAGGTATATCTCCTTCCTAAAGACTCATTTATCTGGTGCAGGAATTCAAACTTCCTTTTAAAAACAGGCTTACCGTAAGGAATCTCAAAGAAAAGCCAATACTCAAACTCCTTTATGGGCCAGATCCATTCGTTGTTGGGTGCCTTCAAGTCAAGGAGGGTTGATCACATGCTTTTCTTGGCAAGATTTGATCTTACGCAAGGCCACCCAGTCCCAGAGGGTTTCCCTGCCTGAAAGTGGGAGTCCTAGTCTGTTATTCAAAACCACACTAGCTCAAGCTTTCAACGTTTCAGATTTTCAGACAGGAAGCTTCACTTAGGGCCAGAAATAATCCCATTTGAGACCACTTTAACTGCCCTGTTTCAGTGCCAAGGAATCATGAGAAGTGTAGTTTATTGTGGCACCAGATCTCTCTGACAGAGAAGCCTCAATGTCTCAGAAAAAAAAAAAAAAACTACAATTCCCTTGATTCCCTAGCATTGAGCCAGGGCAGTTAAAGTGGTCTCAAACGAGATTATTTCTGGCAGTCTGTTCAGGCCCTTAGTTCACTAAGGGCTTATCTGTTCATTTATTCAATTGGTTAGTCATCTAATAACAATTCTTCCCAGGTCAAGGTAAAGGAATGTGCCTTCGGTGTGGTAGTAAAGTCCCTTTGACATCAAGGGCTGTCTACCACTGCCTAGGGCCTACATTTGTGACTCTCTTCTAACCTTACTTTCTGTCACCTCCTCACAGACAGGTCTCTTCAGTCTGAGACGCGGTTTTCCAAGTGAGAAGGAACAGCAGTATAGGAGAAAAGCGTGGCTAAACTAAAGTACCATCACTAGTGCGTCGGTCCCCTAGATCTCTTCCAATGGATCAAACTTCCTCGTATAACTTGAACTCAAGGTACTTTTGCAACGTCTTGAGTCAATGGGGCTGGCATCACTTTGAAGCCTGCTGCCCAGTGGCTGGTTAGGGTCGAACCAAAACTTTTTGCTGTCTGAGGCCAGGCAGCAAATGCGCTGGCTCCCAAAGTGGACCCAGCAACTTAAGGCCTGCTCACTTTGACTTGCAGCGCTTGAGACTCAAGGACCAAGTGCCTCTTCCTGGCAGTTAAAACGCAACACAACAATACATCAAACAAGTTCAAGGGCAGAGAGGGCCCTGTGGGGCGTCTTAGCCATACAAATTCAAATGAAAGAGGTCCAGTCTTGTTTCTAGAGCAGCCAGTCCGTTTTCTCAGACCACTTGTCCATTTTCATCCTGCTTTGAGCGCCTCTGCTCGTCTTGCACGTGTAGTTAGTTGTCCACTTTCACGGAGCTTTGCTGTTGTTGTTGTTAACTTCCATCAAGTCGCCTTGGATTTATGCCCACCCACCCACCCTCACCCACCGCCCTCCAAATCAACAGCCCTGCTGAGGTCTTGCAAATTCAGGGTTTTCCCACTGACTCAATCCATCTGTAACGTGGTCTTCTTTTCCTGCTGCCTTCCACTTTGCTGTCGTTGTGTGCCATGGAGTAGTTTCGATTCTAGGATTCATTCGTTTTTCTTTTTTAGGTCCAGTGGGTTTCCTTAGCGAGGAGGGATTCGAACTCTGATCTCCAGGTTCCTAGTCTAACATTCAAAGTACTCCACCACTGTGGCTCTGGCCTTCCACTTTACCAAGCATTGTTGTCTTTTCCAATGCGCTGTGTTCTCATGGATATGTCCAGTGAAGCCTCAGGGCCTGTACAGACTGCCAGAAATAATGCAGCTTGAGACCACTTTAACTGCCCTGGCTCAGTGCTAGGGAATCATGGGAACTGTAGTTTATTGTGGCAGCAGAGCCCTCTGACAGAGAAGGCTCAATGCCTCAGAAAAAAACTACAGTTCCCATGACTCCCTAGCACTGAGCCAGGGCAGTTAAAGTGGTCTCAAGCTGCATTATTTCTGGCAGTCTGTACAGGTCCTCAGTTTGATTATCTTGGCTTCTGGCGAGAGTTCAGGTCTGATTTGCTCTTGGATTTATTCCTTTGTCTTTTTTAGGTCCCTGAGATCCTCCAGTACCCCATTTCAAAGGAGTTGCGGTCTTTCTGCCCGCTTCCTTCCACAGCATCCAGTTCCACTGACTTCCACGAACATGTTTGCTAAAGGAAGCAGTCCTTGGCTACTGATCTTCGGCCTTACAACCAAAAGCACCCTTTCCTTATCCCTTGTTCAAGGCTTTCTTGATTCCTCCTTCTTAGTTTTCTCGCCTTGATCCTTCAAGAGAGCATCTCACTTTGACAACACTGGAGTTTAGCATTTCCTGGAGGCAGGAAGAACTCAGATAAATTCACACGAAACAAGGTGTTTCTTCTACTCCTCTAACTGAATCAGTAACTTCTCCCAACTCACGATCGTTTCATTTAATTGCCGGCTGCGTTTATTTTGAGAAAGACCCCAAGGGGAGGACCAGTCCGCAATTACCCTCAACCAGGGTGACCAGAGATCTTCCCTTTTCAGGACCTGTCCTCCATTTCAGCCTTCTGTCCAGGAGGAATTCCAAAATGTCCTCCATTTGGAGCAGGATTAAGAAGCATGGAATTATGAGTGTCTTTAGCTTTTGTTTGGTCATGTCCTCAGTTTTTCTTGAACGTCCTACATTTTGTGGAGCCTTCTCTTCTTTGCAGTGAGGACAGCTGGTCACCCTGCCCTCAAGGGCTGCAACCTCGTTGTGCAAAGCTGTCTCTGGGGATGGCGAAGTCTGGAAATGTGGGTTAGGTCCAGCATGTGTGGCACAGCTCTGAGAGCTGAGCCTTCAAGAAGTTCCAATTTGACCCCTTCTTTCTCCAGATCTCCACTTTGGAAGACCTTCTCCTTGGACTTCCATCCTTATTGACGACGAACCAGTGGAAAGAAGGACCGGGTGAACAGTTTGATCTACATTAAAAGCTGTGACAACACTCCTATACTCACTTTACTAGAGATCCCACGTTACTAGATTTGAAGTGTAGGATCCAGCTGGACAACTCCCATTGATTTCAGCGGGAGCCTTAAGCGTGGGCTTAACTGCTTCTTAGTGAAATCAAAGGAACAAACATGGAGCCACCAGCTTTAAGCATTTTTAACGCCAATTTGATGCTCTTTTGGAAAGAAAGAAAGAAAGAAAAACTTCTCTGATTTAATGAGTTTGTTTGTAGTTCAAAGGTAGTGACGGAAACTGTACTAAAGTTTGGAAGCAAAAGGGGCCAACAAGCCCAAACTGTGTCCATCCTTGACACCTGAAATGTATATAAGCCAAAACCTCCGACTCTTGTAACGGTTCCCAGAAACGACTCCAATCCTTGCTTCTTTCCTCCAGAATAAAGTTTCTCTCTGGCCTCTCTTTTTCCCCCTCCCTCCCCGGCTGCCTTGGAAGCTGGATGCTCTATTTTCGACCGTGTTGCTTCTTCTTCCAGCCATTCTCAGTGACAAGTCATGAGGATATGCAGTAATTCAGAAATTAGTGAAATTTTTTTTTATTCTTGGTGGGGGCGTTGGATTAAGAGGCTGGGAGAGTGTGAAACAAGTCAACGTGTAATTGTATGATAAGGCTCTCACGAGGAATTTATTGGCCAAGTTGCTATTTCTATTCCTTCCTAATCTCGTTTAGCACATTCATTCTCTGCAATCTGTCTCCATAATCTTCTGTGACAGAATGGCAGCCAATAGAAGCATGCATGTTTGGAGAGAAGAGAAAATATGCAGAGGCGTGATAAACTGATGCTAATTATCCATATTTAGGACACCGAGTGCAGAAGATCAAGGTTTACAAATAACAAACCCGAGCCAGTGATGATGGCTTCCTAGGGTGGAATATATTGGAGGGGACAAGATAAGGGCTTCACATGCCGAAGAGATTTATTGGTCAAAGGGTTCACCTTCCACTTCCCCCACTTTTATACAGCAGTAAATTATTTAGGCTAAATTCACCAGAACATTACTCTTTTATTTGGCAACGGGCCATGGCTTGCTCCCGCTTTGTGTCTTTTCAATGCAAATCCTTGTAGTGTAACATCAGTTGATAAGAAGGAAATAATTGAAGTAATAGGTAATTCCCTTTAAATTGGGCATATAAGGACAGTAAGGTAATCGCCATCTAATGGGCTGGGAAGGGGAAGGGTTGAGTCCAGAGGAGAAAATAGAGAGAGGAGGGGAAAAGAAGACCAAACGCCGGCTATTCGCCTACTTTGGGACCAGCAATGAGTAAAGAAAGAAAGAAAGAAAGAAAAAGTTTGGGTTGGGTATAAGGCACGCTTCTAAGCTGAGACCTAGCCCTTCACCCCTTCACTGCTTCATCCCCCCCCCCCCAAAAAAAAGAGAGGTCTGGAAAGATAGAAATCGTACACACTTATTGAAATGATGAAGTTAACTCCATCCCATCTTTAGCTCGCTCTTGTTTCCTCTCTCCTTCCCTCCCAAAGTTGGCTCTGAGAAATAATGCGGGGATTCAATTTGGCAATATTTGGGCTGCACGGTTGAGAGGTTAGCCGTAGTGATCTTAGTACTTTGCCATAATTGTGTTGTCAGTTTTCCAGGCTGCTTCTGCACCTTGAGAATAGGCTCGGTTGGCAATGGGTTTTAGGGGATGGTGTGTGAAGCTGATTTTATTCTCTTTAACATAGGCAGAAAATGCACTGCGTTCTCCCTTTGCCTCTCCCTTTACCTAATTCCTTCTTCTTTTTTAAAAAAGCCTTTACCTTTGCAGAATCACAGTGCCTTTGATACTGACTGTTTCTCTTTTGCTCGTCTTATGGACGCGTCCTTGGTTGGTTTCAAGCTGCTAAGATACCGCCGCTGCTTTCCAATCCAATAAAAGGTTAGTAGAAAAATTATCATCTCTAATTAGCCATCAGGTAGGCAGTGTTGCTTGGGATCGGAAAGAGACTGGCTTGATAAAGGGAAAAGGGAGAGTCTCATCTCCTTCTCCCACTCATTTTGCAAATGGTGACCATGCGAAGCTGAGAGCTCACACCTTTCCAGAGATTTTTTGGGCTCAGTCCAATTCCTAGCCTTCACTAGAAACAGGCCAGTTACTCTTCTTCCAGCTACAGGAAAAGAAATCCAGTTGCTGATTCCAACTAAATGAGAGTTGAACAGTAAGTCAACACCTATGTAGGTCCCCTTGGTGCAAGGAGTCTACTCTCTTTGGGCCTAGCAATTGGACCTGGTATTACGCTATGATTTAAGAGGGCGATCTGTCAGTATTGGTAGGACTTGAGCTCCCCTCTTTAAAAAGAATAAAACCAAATTTTGATCGCTTCTGCTTTTGAGAGGAAAACAGAGATGATGTCTGGTGTACACCAGATACAAAAGGTACTCCCCATCGAGTACTATTCATGCAGTCTATTGGGGCTTGAAACTCCAGGCCACACTATTGTCCCAATAGTACTTTTGTTCTGGGTTAGAACATGAGGCATAAATTGTATTTACACTTCATAGTACTAGCAGTTTGATACCACATTACCAGCCTTGGCTTCATCCTAGGGAATCCTGGGTCGTTTGGTGAAGCACTTAGAATAGGATAGGCAACCTTTCCCCTTTAAGAGCCGAGGGACTTCGGCTCCCAGAAGCCTCAGCCATGTTGGCCAATAGTCCCATGTTGGCCAATAGCTCCTGGGATTCTGGGAGCTGAAGTCCCTCGGCCCTTAAAGGGGAAAGGTTGCCTACCCCAGAAGCTCCTGCTAGAGAGATCTAACCCTCCAACCCTCATCGCCCAAAGTACAGTACAAAAACTCTCCAGCAGAGAATTCCAGGTACCTCGCAAACTGCAAATGACAGCATTCCATCGGATGGAAAGGCAGCTAAAGTGGGATCAAACTGGTGCAACTGTATGTGGTGTGGATGTCCTCAGAGCAGGACTCCAAATGATAGATGATACAGAACAGCTAGTATGCTGCAAACAGCGAGAAGAAGTGACACTCTCTACCAAGCTGTGGATCTTGTGCAGATGGGAGGCATGGAGTCCGCCAGGTGTTGGGTGGGCTACAGCTCCCATCACTCCTACCTAGCACAGCCCAGATTGTGAGAAATGCTGGGAGATGCAATCCAGCAACATTTGGAGGGACGCATGAATCTCACCCTCAATCTAGATCTGAGCCTTTTGAAGAGCAGGGATTCTAGAGGGCCTTTCCTATGGTGTTGTACCCTGGGAAAGAGGCATAGCTATGAGAATGGTCCAAAACACACTGCAGAAATAATCCAGTTTGAGACCACTTTAACTGCCTTGACTAAGGCCTAAGCAGACTGCCAGAAATAGTGCACATTAAATTGAGGCATTGCCCTGGCTCAGTGCAAGGGAGTCATGGGAATTGTATTTTTTTCTGGGACATTGAGCCTTCTCTGTCAAGAGAGCTCTGGTGCCACAATAAATTACAGTTCCCATGATTCCCTAGCACTGAGCCAGGGCAGTGCCTCAATTTAATGTGCACTATTTCTGGCAGTCTGCTTAGGCCCAATTATTCTGGGAACTATAGTTTTGTGAGACAATTTTGCCTTCTCTGTCAGAGAGCTCTGGTGCCACAATAAACTACAGTTCTCAGGATTCCCTAGCACTGAGCCAGGGCAGTTAAAGCCGTCTCAGACTGGATTATTTCTGCGCTGTGTTTTGGACCATAGGAAACATGGGCGGATTGAAAGTTCCTGGAATTCCATAGTAAACACCTTGGCAGGGCGAGAAGGTGATAAGGACGGGAAAAAAGTGCATCCACTACTAGAGTCTCCCCTACTAGTCAGACATGTGTTTGAGTACAATGTTGTGGCCGTATCATCTTTTGCTTCGCCCTAATTTATTTAGGTAGATATCACCATGATCTCTAGCATCCAGTCTACACCAAGATCGGAAGACCAGGAGTTCAAGACGTCAAGAAGCAAAGATTTCAACGGAGAACTACTCTCTGTGCAGAGTTTGGCAAAAGGATGAGTTTGGACTACATCTCCCAGAATCCCCCAGCTTTTTCCGAGCTGGCAAGAGATCAGGGATATGCTTAACAAGGTGGAGTTGTTTGAAAGTTACACTAGCTTGTATTGTGGTCGTCTTCCATTTCACCCACGCTACGCAGCCCGAGGCCTACTAGAGGTTTACTAGCTCTAGTAACCACAGGACTAAACTCTAACTACCATCAGAGGCGGAGAGATCTGCCACGATTCCCACACCGTGAAGAGGAGACTCGGGTCTGGGGATGATGGTGTTTGCCCTGAATAGTCCCTCCATTCTGCAAGGGAAGGGGGGGGGGGGAACTATAAAAGTTAATTCTTCAGTAAAACCCAAATGAAGAGTTATTGTCTGCTCTTTTCCTTTGGGTGAGATCGTTCCCCAATATAATCCTTGTTGGAGTATTAGCATCAACGCTTATGTGTATTTCTCTATTTTCCTTGAGAAGGGGGTGCTCTACACAAGAACACTGATATACCTCTCTATGGTCATTTGGTCAGTATTGCTTGTGAAGAGGTCACTTCCCATACCCCTCCTTTTCCTGAGGATAATAAAGTTTCATGATTCTTTGTCTGCTAGCACACTTTCCTCTCTGCTCTTACCAAGCATGGATGCAGAAACCAGACTTTGCTCCTAAAGATGTTTTTCTTCTTACTTGCACTCATGGAGCAGAGCTATCTAGAGACCTCTGTCCCAAAGTATAGTTTTCTCTACTCATTAGTTATTTTTGTAGAACCTAGATATAACAATAAAGTTAGTTTCTTTTTACCTGCCAGTGTATCCTGTTTATTTACCAGAAGCTCCGATCTAGTCTTTTTACCAAATACCTGTGGAGTACACACTTGTTGCTGCTGCTAAACTGATTTAACCACAAATTAACCAAACCCATAACAATCCTGACCACATTTACTCAGAAGTCCTAGTGGTTTGAGTATTGGACTACGACTCTGGAGACCAGGGTTCAATTCCCAGCTCCGCCATGAAACCTACTGGGTGACCTTGGGCATGTCACACTCTCTCAACCTCAGGAGATGACAATGGCAACCCTCTTCTGAACAAATCTTGAACCCCATGATAAGTTCGGTTTAAGGTCGCCATAAGTGGACAAGGACTTGAAGGCACAACATACAAACAAACAGAATAGCATTGGAGTTGAGTGGTAATAATTATCAGGGAAACATGATGGGGGGGGGAGGGAAATGTAACTCGGCTTGACTCTTTAGGGGACTCTGAACTAAATCCGATTTTAGAGTAGAGATCATTAAAGTGAATGGAGCTTTTTAGGCGACGCTAAAAAAAATCGCATTGATTCTGACGTGTCTACGTTAATAAATAAACGCAAGATTTGGTATTTTAGTTCAAGTGGACCTTCTAGCCATCCCTCGGCCGGTTCCTTTAAATGCAACCACTAACATGCATCAGGATCTTCATTTCTGCTGTCACAACAGCATTCAAAGGGCAGAAACCTCCATCCACTCTTTTAGGAGGCTTGAAAGCGGGCTCAAACTGGATTCCTTCTGCCGTTTGTTTTGGATTTTGGACCCTTCTTTATTGTTTGTCAGGGGGTGAAAAGAGGTAAATGTGTACTCGTGTTTATTATAGTAAAAATAGAAGCTTGAATTCTGTTGGAAACTTCCACTTGAAGCAGACCCATTCAATCAACACGAAGGTAAACCCCATTGATTCAATGGGTCGTCTCTGTTTAGTGGCAACAATAGGATTTAGTCCAGGGTTTATACTGATTTTAACATGAGCTTTCCTCATATTTATTCTACTGCACACAAAGACGATAGTCTCAAAAGTACGACAAGTGACCTTTGCGTACTGATCCAAAGTATCCAAAGTCTTTGAGTTCTGTATTATACTTATTAAAATATACTGTACGATTTTGAAATGGTTGTGTTCCTTCAAGTCCTTTCCGACTTATGGCGCCCCTAGGTGAACCTATCATGGGATTTTCTGGGGCTGAGAGTGTGTGACTCGCTCAAGGTCACCCAGTGAGTTTCCATGACCTAGCGGGGATTCGAACCCTGATCTCCAGAATCGTAGTCCTACATTCAAACCGCTACATGACGCTACTTTACTATTGTACTGTACCATACAATATGCTAAACCAGGGGTAGGCAACCTTTCCCCTTTAAGGGCCGAGGGACTTCAGCTCCTAGAATCCCAGGAGCTATTGGCCAACATGGCTGAGACTTCTGGGAGCTGAAGTCCCTCGGCCCTTAAAGGGGACAGGTTGCCTACCCCTGTGCTAAACGATCTTGCATGTTCGCTGCTTGTCTCCAAATGTAAGGTATCAAACTCAAAGTGCATATCTTTAAATACTAAAGTTTGGCATTCTAGACCAAGAATAATGGTCACAGCTTCATATCGAAAGCTAAGAACACATTCAAGGAATGAATTAAAATGCGGGAGAGAGGAGCATGTGTCCCCTTGTGCCTGCTGCCACACTGCAGGATTAATGCAGTTTGGCACCGCTTTAACTGCCATGGCTGTATTCTATGGAATCCTTGGAATTGTTGTTGCACCAGAGCTCTCTGACAGGGAAGGCTAAATATCTCACAAAACTACACATCCCAAAATCCCATTGCATTGAGCCATGGCAGTTAAAGTGGTATCAAACCCAAAGCTAATGGTAGCGAAGTCCTACAGTCAGACATGAGTGTTCAGAAATGAGTCCCACTCAGTCGGTAGAGGCTCACTTCCCACTGAATAGGATTCTGGTGGCATGGGTTTAAAGATTGTGGTTTACTCCTCCTTAACCTGAGTCATGGGATTCACTGGAGTTTTTCTTGGAGACAATTTCTTTTTCTCGGTTAACTTTTTCAGACAACAGGGTTGTGGTCCTTGAACTAACCTAATCCATGCTCTTCCCAAATCTGTGGGAAGAGTTGGTTGGCCGGATTTTAACTTGCAAAACAACAAACCAGAACATGCCTAAACTATGGAGGGACACATTCGCCTCCAGTCTCTTATTTGCTTCTTTTGTTCTTCACTAGTTTGTTGTTGCTGTTGTTGTGTGCCTTCAAGTAGTTTCAGACTTAAGGCAACCCGAAGGGGGACATATCATGAGGTTTCCTTGGCAAGTTTCTTCAGAGGGAGTTTGCTATTGCCATCTCTGAGGTTGAGACAAGGTGACTTGCCCAAGTTCACCTAGCCTGGTCTCCAGACTTCAACACTCAAACCACTACACCAGACAGGCTCACTAACCCCACTCCTAAAAACATTCAAAACCTGCAATGGATCCATGTAGAAGATTTCATTTCCCAGTTTACTTTTCTTTTCTTTTACTTTATTTTTATTTTTATTTTACTTTTGACATTGTTTTGCAGTCAGCATGCTGGGACAGAGGTCTGGAGACATGTTTCCTGCGTTCTCCACCAGGCAGATGTATAGTTTACAATGTAGAGGCTACCTGATTCATGAACCAAGGTTTCCATCAAAGCTGGATTCCCGTGTAGAGCTGCCAATGGGCTTTATAGTTTTGGAATAAACTCTTCATCTTGGCTTGCATGGAAACATAGGGAGATGCTAAAGAGGCTAAGATAACTGTTTTGAAGAGCACTGATGGATAATAATAATAATAATAATAATAATAATAATAATAATAATAATAATAATAATAATTTTTATTTCTATCCCGCTCTTTGGAGACCCAATCAGGGCGGCTTACAACAATAAAACCATACAGTGTATCCCAAAACACAATCCCTCCCCCCCTTAAAACAGTATTAAATCAAATAAAATTTAAAACTACAAATTCTAACCATAAAAATTAAAACATTATAAGTATAACATTAGCCCTAGGCAATGTTCCTCATCCATCAAGCTACTCATGAAGTGTATTGGCCTTGAATTTCACCTATTCAGGTGAAAGTAACAAAAGCGCAGTGAGCCAGCATGGTGTAGTGGTTTGAGTGTTGGACTATGACTCTGAAACCCACTGGGTAACCTTGGACAAGTCACACACTCTCAGCCTCAGAGGAAGGCAAAGGCAAACCCTCCTGAGAACAAACCTTGCCAAGTAAAATAGTAATAGGTTCCCCTTGTTGAAGGCCCATAAATTCTCCATTCTTCCCTCCAAACTCCTTGCCTTCCTGCAGGCTATTACTGTTTTATGGCCACAAGCTCGCTTTGCTTCAGTATAAGTGCACTAATCTAAAGGTTTGCTCCTAAGTAATGATGAATAGGGATTGGGCTGTATGCGAAATATGGGACTCTACGTATCCTATAGAAGAGAAGATTCCCTGGCTAGACCTGTGCTGGTTTGTCCCACTCCTGCTAATAAAGGTTAACTCTCAAAAGGTGCCACAGTTAGACCTAGAGTACATCTTTGGGTGATCTGGAGTATATCCAAAAGGATTTCTGGGTCTCACTTGATTTAGCAGCAGCAATGATTCCCTTTCGAAATCAGATGGCTGAAAGATGGAAAGCTGGCTTTGGGAGGGAAGAAGAGTGGGTTGTGTGTAAAAGGGCAGAAAATTCAGTGAAAATAAATTTTGGATTAGACTTAGAAGTATTTTGCTCCTTAAATTTAAAGCATCCCAACACCATCTTTATCTCCCACTATTTCAAACCTGTAGTGTAGTTCGCTTTAGAGTATAGTAAAATTAAAATTATCAAAAAAAATTAAAAAACAGGACAGTTTGCAGACACTGCCATAGTATCTACAAGCTTTCCTTCTCTTGCTCTCACTCTTTCTCCTCTAAATAATCCGATGTGGTGGATCACAGCCAAGTTTTTCCACAAAGTCTGGGACTGGCAACTGGTTCCAGTTTTCTTCTTCTTCTTCTGAGTTTGAAACCCATGGTTTCCATGGAAGTTTGCTGCTAAAATCTGAAGATACTTTAAGTTCAAAATCTACAGTTGGAAGCATTTCTTCATGCATTCGAAACAAGTTGGCATAAGAATATGTAATGCTAATTCTCTCATTTGCTCTCTCTTGGTAGGACAAACCTTAGTCTGACAGTTTATGAGCAAATATTTACCTTACATGCAATAAATGTATGTTCTCATATTTCTTAAAGCAAATGGCCATTTTTCAAATACACAGCCACACAAATTATATTAAGATAAAGAATCTGATTTAGTTTTATGACATTCTCTCAAGTGAAAAGACTACTTACAATTTCAGTCAGATTCACAGTTTGGTTATGCAAAAATATGAGGAGTCAAAACTGTTAGAATTATGGTTTGGTAAATTGTGGTTAAATTAGTTTAGCAGCAGCAACAAACATGTACTCCACAGGTATTTGGTAAAAAGACTAGATCTGAGCTTCTGGTAAATAAACAGGATACATAAGTAAGTAAAAATGAACTAACTTTATTGTTACATCTAGGTCCTACAAAAAAAAAATTAATCAATACAGAAAACTTTGTTTTTCTTATTAATCAGCAGAGAAAACTAAAAAAACTAAAAACTAAAAAGATGGTGGAACTCTATACTGGTGGTCAAGACTAGAACAGGCACCAACTATGGCACAGATCACAAATTACTCATATCAAAAAGAAGAGTAAAACTCAAAAAGAAAACAAAATCAGTGATTATACCAAAATATGATCTAAATAATATCTCAATGGAATTTACTGACAACATAAGAAACAAATTCACACTACTAAGCACAATAGACCGAAAACCAGAGGAACTATGGTCTGAAGCCAGGGACAATATAAAAGAAGAATGCAGACTGATACTTTAAATAAACAAAAAGAATGAGAAAAAAACATGGATGATATAAAAAAAGCTACAAGCAATAAAGAAGAGAAGAAAAACAAAAGGGAATAGGAATAAACTAAGAATTAAGAATGCAACAGCACAACGGCTTGTGCCGAAAGATAAATTACTACAATGACCAATTCAGAGAAATAGAAGACAACAACAAAAAGGGAAGAACAAGAGATCTATTTCACAAGATCTGGGAAATCAAAGGAAAATTCAAACCAAGGACTGCTCTATGACACTAAAAATAACATGATTCGACACCAGGAAGGAATAAAAAGGCATGGGATGCAATACACAAAAGAATTATACAAAAGAGATGACAAAATGAAGGACATGTGGAATGAAGAACCATAGAAAGATGAACCCCAAATTCCTAAAAAACGAGGTGGAAACTGGAATAAGAGAAATAGTGAAAAACAAATCACCAGGAACAGATGATATTCCAGTTAAATTGCTGCAATCCACATTGACAGAGTCAACCTTAGTGCTGATTAACATTTGTCAACAGATATGGAAAACAAAATAATGGCAAACAGATTGGAAGAAGTCAATATACATCCCCATCCACAAAAAGGGAGACACAAGAGACTGCAGCAACTATAGGACCATAGCACTGATCTCTCATGCAAGCAAAATCATGCTAAAAATTCCACAACATGGACTCCAACCATATACGTAGACAGAAATCCCAGAGGTCCAAGTGGGGTTCACGAAAGAAAGAGGCACTAGAAACCACACTGCAAACATATGATGGCCAATGGAGTGCACCAGGGAATTCCAAAAGAAAATCAGCATGTG
>JAIPUX010001232.1:59696252-59707246 GCA_020142125.1 Phrynosoma platyrhinos | reverse complement strand
CCCCCCCCACATTTTTTCTTTCTTTCTTTTTTTTCTTCCAGAGGTCCCAGTGTGTGCAAACTGTGTACAAACCCGAGAGAGGAGTCCTGCCGTCTCCGAGCCGGCTGGGCTTGTTATTTTATTTATTTTTTAATTATTATTTATTTATTTTTATTTTAGACATCTGAGTGCCAAAATTATGCTGCTTCGAACAAGGAAAGGGGAGAAGAACAAGGACATAAAAAAGAAAAAGAAAAAAAGACTGCAAACCAAAAAAGATGATGATGTCCAGATATTAAGAAGCAGCATCTCTGCTGCAATTGTTATTATTGGTCTGACTTCTCTTGCTAGCCCTTCCCTCAAGTGTGTTGTTGTTGTGTGCCTTCGAGTCGTTTCTGACTTATGGCAGCCCTAAGGCGAACAGATCATGGGGATTTCTTGGTTAAGAGGGTTTTTTGCTTTTGCCCTCCTCTGAGGCTGAGAGAGTGTGACTTGCTCAGGGTCTGGCAGTGGCTTTCCATGGCTGGGTGGGGATTCAAACCCTGGTCTCGAGTCGTAATCCAACACTCAAACCACTACCCCGCCTTGTCTCTTTCCTGCTCAAAGTGGACTCATTGAAAACAGTAAACCGAGTTTATTCCGACACTTTTCCCTCTCGGATTTTCTACTTTCTGCGCTTTGAAATCCCCCGTTGGGTTTAGGATTCGGGCACCAGAGTAATTCAATTTTGCTCCGGGTACAATTTCTTGGGACCCCAATATTATAATAATAATAATAATAATAATAATAATAATAATAATAATAATAATAATAATAATACGACCCCCAGGAGAGGTAAGACGCGGAGGACAGCACTTAAATTTAAAAAGGAAGGATAGGTGTCATAGTAACCTAAGATCTTTTTATTCGGAAGTAAATCTACCCTTCCAAAATTTCCACCGAGTTTTTTTTGTGTGTGTGTGAGTGTTTTTGCCTTCTGCCCTGGGTGGGATTGAGAAGAAAGGAAGGGAAACCCCAAAACAACTCACAAAAATAAACCAACCACACCATTTTGTCTGCCAAGATTGACCCAGGGAAGGGATTTCTCTGGTTAGAGACCCAAGTGCTCCATTGACTTCATGGTGAAGAGAGACACAGGAATGAAAGGAAGGGGCTGGAAACAGTCTTTAGCATTCTTTCAAAAGGAAAAGATAGTTGATGGAGTGAAGCTTGAAAGCCGATGGAGGCCACGATCCTATCTACCCACCTCCTTGCTTTCGGAAGTGCAACCGAAGCAGGCTTGGAAATATTTTTATCATGTATAATTTGGGTATGTGCAGAAATTCATTTCCCCTCCCTTTCCATCCAGGTTAGTGGGAGATTGCTTTAAAAAGGAAAATCCCTGGTTTTTCTAAGGATTTTCTATTACTATTGCATCTCCCGATTTCTGGTTTGTCATATCGGGATATTCGATGGCAAAGTGAAGCTGTTGAAAAAAACAACAACCCAGAAGATGCCTTTTCAAAAGGTGAAAAACCCACCAGATCCTTCTGTTGTGTTTTTTCTTGCCGTGCGCCTCTGTGTTTGTGACAGTTTTGGAAGAGATTCAGACCCATTTGGGTCTTTATTGGAAAAGTCGGAGAGGAATAGATTTGCATTGGAATGGATTTTCGGAACCGATGTTCGAGTTAGGCAAACACTTTGGCCGCATCCGCGCTGCAGAAATCATCCGGTTCGACACCACTTTAACTGCCATGGCTCCCTGGTATGGAATTGTGGGGAATGTAGTTTGAAATGTACCAAAACTCTGGTGGTGCCCCGGCAAACTACATTTCCCACAGTTCTACCATGGCAGTTAAAGTGGTGTCAAAATGGATTATTTCTGCAGTGTGGATGCAGCCAGTGCCAAAAGAGAGGCTTTCGATCGCCTTCGTTTGGACTCTGCTTTAAAAAATGTCCGACCTTTTTTCTGAGTTCAAGACGGAGATGATGATGATAATGATGATGATTGCATTTATTTATACTCCGCCTTTTCCTCGGTCTGGGAGCCCAAGGCGGCTTGCAAAAGGAAAAGCATCACATTTTGCGCAAGTGAAAACTAGAATTTAACTCTCAGTAACACGGGAAGCCGTTCAAAGCAGAACTATTGCGAACCGAGTACAGGAAAGGCGCTCTTCCTTCCTCCTTTTCTCAAAGATCAGCTGAAACAAAAAAGTCTTAAGAAAGCAACTCCAGAGCGCACTTTTTCGAAAGAGATCGCAGACTTTAAAGAAGAGGAGTCTGGACTTTTCCACCCCCACCCCCCACCCCTTTGGGATATGTAGGCTTTTAGACTCAGCCATTGTGGGGGACTCTGTGCCTATGCCACACCAGTTTGTGGTCGTTGTTGTTGTGTGCCTAGAAATCGTCTCCGACTCCTGGCGACCCTAAGGCGAATCTATCACTGCAAATATTTATTCTTGTGGAGTTTGCCTTTGCCATTCCTTGAGGCCGAGAGAGTGTGACTCGTCCAAGTTCACCCAGCGGGTTACCATACTCGAGCCGGGATTCTAACCCTGGTCTGCAGAGTCTAAGTCCAACACTCAAACTATGGGCCTTTGCAGACTGCCAGAAATAGTGCAAACTGAGGCTCAGTGCTAGGGAATCATGGGAATTGTTTTTTTTTTCTGAGACATTGAGCCTTCTCTGCTAGAGAGCTCTGGTGCCACAATAAACTACACTTCCCATGATTCCCTAGCACTGAGTCAGGGCAGTTAAAGTCAGGCCCTCTTACTCCATGCTGGCTCAGTGTAGGATCTGCTTTCAGCCCGATCTGTAGACAATAGCAACCCTAGTCCCCAATCTTGACTTGCCAAGAAAAGCCCTGACAGAGTCGCCATAAATCTGAAACGACTTGAAGAAACACCAGAACAACAACAAAACCCTACTGAGCACTCTGGAACTTACTTCCCAGTTAAATAGATAGGAGTGTGGTGTAAATTTCCTTTAAAACACTCTAAAGAACTCTACCCCCAACCCAACCACCTTCTATTTTTAAAAATAAGTACACCAACAAGTTATGAATGACGTGCATCTGGAGTGGTTATAGCCTGCCTCCTATTTTACTTTAAAGATGTTTGGGATCAATCAGCTGCCATTTTGCTCATTGCACAGATAGCAACTCAAAGTCGGTCTTCCAAAGTGGAGCTGCGGTCAAAAAGGACTCTTTTTTTTCTTTTTCTTTTTTTTTTTTGCATATTTGCAAAATCAGCTGCCACATTTGTGCTTAGCTTTTTACAATATGCACAAAACATCCTTAGAGGAGCACCTAGCAAGATGTGAAGTAGCCTGTTAAAATTTGATTTCATCTGAACTTTTGTTTCCAATCTGCTCATCTTCTAATTGAATGCTCCCTTCACTTTCTATTTCACATACAACACACACATTGAGAGAGAGTCAGTCAGATTGTATAACTTAACCTGTTAGTCCTAATAAGTCAACATTCCCGTAAAAGATTACTGCTTCCTCCTAGAATATTTGTGGGCAGATTAAAAAGCTTTCCCCTGTGCCTGGCTCCTTATCTTTCACTATTAAGCTGTCCTGAAAGTCAGAATTGAGACGGATTTGGCCTGAGCTATGCCATTTTGATCAGCCTTGGCAATTTTGTGAAGTGTAGCAATGAAGTCTTGTAGCAGTCTGACTCTTTTAATATTGCTCCAGAGTCTTTAGCTACAGTGTCATCAGGACAGGAGGTGGGGAAGGGGACTAGTTGATGGATGGATAGAGCTGGACAGACAGACATAATTGTTTCCTATGGCAAACATTGCAAAAAACAGCTCTGAAGATTACTGGTAAGATAAAATGAAAATGAAAGCTACTTGGGACTTTGTGATTTAAGGGAAAATTTCATGGTCCTAGAATCCTAGCATCCTAGAATCATAGACTCATAGAGTTGGAAGAGACCCCAAGGGCCATCCAGTCCAACCCCCTGTCATGCAGGAACTCCCAATCAAAGCATCCCCGACAGATGGCCATCCAACCTCAGCTTAAAGACCTCCAAGGAAGGAGACTCCACTACTCTCCGAGGGAGTGTGTTCCACTGTCGAACAGCCCTTACTGTCAGGAAGTTCCTCCTAAAGTTGAGGTGGAATCTCTTTTCCTGACTATGAATATTTACAAGAGAGACGAGGATGCACCCCAGATAATTTCAGTGGGGAAAACGTAAGCACTGCAAAGCAAATTGGATCAACTGACTAGCCCCTCATCCAGCCTAGTTATGAAACTTCAAATCTACACTAACAAACACATATAAACATACATCTGTATCTTATGAAGTAGACTGGGCTGATAAAGGCTTATGCTACAAACTTCTTTCTCTCATTTAGTCTCAAGCGTGCCACAAGATCTCTTTGCAACATGGGTATGTCTTTAAATAAAACACATACATTTATGAATAAATAGGTCCAATTGAATTCAAAGGTATGTATCTCTGAGTAAGAATCGGTTAAACAAGTGGAGAAACATTATCAGATGGAGGCCTCCTATTCCTTATTGAACAACTGAAAATCCAACTACAACTACAATAAATAAGCGTTGTAATGATTAAAGTGCTAGACTAGGACTTGGGAGATCTAGATTCTGGTTTCCACTAACAACCTGCAGAACTTACTGTTTGGCCATGGGCCTCTTGGCCTTTCTCAGTCTGACCACAAGATTGTTGTGAGGACAAAGGAAAATGGAGAGCCATGTATGCCATCTTGGGTACATCTACATAGTAGAAATAATGTAGTTTGACACCACTTTAAGTGTTCTCGCTCCATCCTATGGAATCCTGGGAATTGTAGTTTTACAAGGTCTTGGGCTTTCTCTGCCTCACAAAACTACAAATCCTAGGATTCTGTAGGATGGAGCCATGTTAGCTAAAGTGGTGTCAAATTGCATCGTTTCTACCGTGCAGATGCATCTCTTGAGCTGATTAGAAAAATGGTGAGATATAAATATGACTGATAAATTAAAATAAAGACTAGCTGTGGCAGTGGGAGATTTTTGGGGAGGCTTGGTATAATAAATGAACCGAATTTAGGAAGTCTAGATAGCCAAATATATTCTATATTCTTTTCTTTGCTACTGTACAGCAATGCTTTCTTTGGTGCTTTCAGAGTGGAAGAGATTTTATTGTAATTATTATTTGTTACTATTATTTTCCAACAAGTCAGCTTCCACAGAAGATGACCCTATGAAGGAGAGAGCTCCAAGAGCCCAGGTCATCAACTGCCCTGCTCCGATCTTGCAGACTCAGGGCCATCGCTTCCTTGTTTGAATCAATCCATCTATAATGTGATTTCCTCCTTTTCCCTCTTTATAATAATGCTTGAGTTTTATGTAGCACATTCTGACTATTCAGAGGGTTTCTTATACAAAACTCACTGCAACAGTCCTGTGATGTAGGCTAGCTGTGGAGACTATCTTCATCTTGCAAATTCTCTTTTTTTACTCTCTTTAACAAGGATTGTGCCAGAATAGGATTAACAAAACTAATTTTAGATTCAGTATCCCCTTACAAGTAGTAATATACTAGACATCACAAAATAATATTGAGGGATGGCAGATATAGCCATTCTCAATATTCTTATGGTCATCCATGCCTGAGAGCCAGTGTGGTATAGTGGTTTGAATGTTGGACTAGGACACTGGGAGACCAGGGTTCAGATTCCTGCTTGGCCATGGAAACCCACTGGATATCTTGGGCAAGTCACACTTTCACAGCCTCAGAGGAAGGCAAGGGCAAACCCTCTCTGGACAAATTCTGCCAAGAAAGTCCTCTGGCATAAGTCAAAAGGTATAAAACAATAACAACAGCAACAACAATACAAGTGGAGGCTTTGTGTAGTCCATAGTTTACATTTTTTTAAAAAAAAAATCTGCTCTGTGAAATAGCTAGTTTTTTGTTCTGTATAAATTATGCAGATTAAATATATTTGCACATTTTTTTCTTATTTTGCACAATTGTTATCTTTTTAGTCATGGAATGATCCTGGGCTGCTCATATGAGTAAAGCCTGCCCTTAACACTGGAAAGTCTAGCTTCTGTTCCCCCTTCTGTGGGTAACATTTCTGCAGGTCTTGCCTATTCACTTCAAAGTAGGTATGGGGAGCATTTGGCTTTCCATTTGTTTTGGACTTCAGCTCCTGGAAGCCCAGCCAGAATACTAATTCATGCTAATCTAGTCTAAAGCACCTATTGGGTACTACTATGAGGGCTAGAAACTTTCTGTTTTAAATATGAATATTGAAATTCTCAAGAAACTGAAATCTGTGAAAATTCTATGTGCTTTTTTGAGGGTTTTTTTGGTGCTATCATGGAATAGTACTGTATCAATGACCAGGTTTTTTCTGGCATAAGCAGCTCACTACAGTATTTCCACAGAGCATAGTGGCCTTGTCTTTAGGATGCACAGTTTTGTTTACTGTTTAAACCTAATGTATGCTGAAACACTTAAAACATTTACCTTAGGCTTAAGTGAGTTTTTTTGGGGGAAGGGACATAACTTCATAATTATAGATATCTGGAGACAGACAATTTCTGTGTATTGGCCTTATTGTTTGGCTTCTGGAATTGTCAAGAGACTAGTCTTAGCTTCAGATGTTAGGATGATGCATATAAAAGTCCAAGGCAGCTTCCACCACTCAGTGTTGGACTACAAACTCTATTGTCCCCAGCCAACATAGCCAATGGCTAAGCTGGCTGGGGATGGTAGCAGGTGTAACTCAGCCCATGTGGAGGAAGCTAGATAGGGGAAGGCAGTGGTTCTCAAATTTTCGAACTCCCGGTATTTCAGACTTCCCAGGAAGCCCCAGGAAGCATGAAGTTAAAGATGCTGGGAACTGAGGTCTAAAACATCTGGAGGATCAAACGCAGACCACTGCTCTGGCATATGCAGGGCCTATTTGTTCTGAGAGATGAAAGAATAGAGGGCATGCTTAAGTCAACAGTATGATGCAGCAACTAAAAAGGCCAATGAGATTCTAGGTTGCATCAATAGATATACAGTGTCTAGATCAAGGGAAGTAATAGTGCCACTCTATTCTGCTTTGGTCACCTGGAATACTATGTCCACGGTCCTGCACCACAGTTCAAGAAGGATGTGGACAAGGTGGAGCATGTCCAGAGGACAGTGACCAAAATGGTGAAGGGTCTGGAATCCATGCCTTATGAGAAGAGACTTAGGGAGCTGAGTATGTTTAGCCTGGAGAAGAGATGGTTAAGAGGTGATATGGTAGGCCTGATTAAGTATTTGAAGTGGGTCTTATATTGAGGATAGAGCCAAATTGTTTTCTGCTGCTCCAGAGAATAGGACATGGAGCAATGGATTCAAACTACAGGAAAAGAGATTCCACCTCAATATTAGGAGGAACTTCCTGACAGTGAGAACTGTTTGACAGTGGAACACACTTCCTCAGAGAGTGGTGGAGGTTAGATGGCCATCTGGCAGGAGTGCTTTGTGAGTTCCTGCATGGCAGGGGGTTGGATTGGATGGCCCTTGGGCTATCTTCCAACTCTATGATTCTATTATTATGCAGTTGGTTCTTGACTATATATTTTAAAAATTGTTTAATGATCAGCATCATCCCAAAACCTCACCTGCTGCACTATGGGTACTTTATGTGAGAACTGTCATGGTTATTGTAGAAAATCTTTTGGGTATTTTTTGTGCCTCCTTAAGTCACCATTTACTAATAAATATCCTTGAACTTCAGGTATGAGCACACATACATTAGCAATGGAGGCCTCCTTACATCTCAGAGAATGATTCTCTTTTGATTCATGTTGGTACATTTGCAGTGTTTTCCAGGATAATGACATTGCTGGTACAGGAGACAATTAGCAGTTGTTCATATCCCCCCCCCTCCCTTTTAACAGAATGAATAATTTTGCTGGACTGCTGTGTTATGCTTCCCGCAATGCTTCTGATCAGCCCAAAGCTGTTTATGTTATATGAAGTCTATGAATCCATGAAAAGATTTTTTTTAAACCAAGCTCCTTCGATAACTTAGAGGAAGCAATAACCTAGAATGCAGTCAGTTGTTGCAAAGAGAGCCTGCGTGGTGTAGTGGTTTTAGTGTTGGACTATGACATTGGAGAACAGGGTTCAATTCAAGTCACATTCTCTCAGCCTCAGGGGAAGGCAATGACAAACCTTCTCTTAATATCTTACCAAGAAAACCCCGTGATAGGATCGCCAAAAGTTGGAAGCAACTTGAAGGCACACAACAACAACAACAACAACATAGTAGTAGTAGCAGTAGTAGTAGTAGTAGTTTCAGAGCCTTGGTGACTCAAACACACCATGCTCATTTAAACTCAGGATAGCTGGCTGTGGGTATTCTCTCCTTCCATGTACAGCTTCGTCATCCTTCTCCTTGGCTGAACCCAATAAAATATGTTCAAATGAGACCCTGGACACATGAACAGCTGCTCATATGAATGCCTCAAATGATAAGAGCTGAGGCAGCAGCAGCAGCAAAAAAGTAGCCTGCATTGATGCTATGTGTGTGAAGGAGTAGAAGCAAGCTGTTTTACATTAATGGGTGGCCCTATTTCTAGGCAACAAGAGGCAGATACCTCATGCAGTAGGGCAGCAAACTGTGCTTTTCTGCCTCCTGTGCCAAAATAATTTGGTTGGCTTTGGGTAATCTGCATCTTGACTTAGGTGGCTGTGTGACTCTGTTTTGTGAAGGAGAATCATACGCCTATGTCTTGGACTGGTCCTGTCTGCATGCTATTTCCAATATCACCAGATACTGGTTGTTATTTTTATCTTAGGTTGAATCTGGACTGCAGAAATAAAGCAGCTTGACTGCCATGGCTCAATGCTATGGAATTCTGGGAAATGTAGTTGTGTGAGATATTTAGCCTTCTTTGTTGGAGAGCTTGGGTGCCACAACAAACTACAAATCTCAGGATTTCATTGAGCCATGGCAGTTAAAGCAGGGTCAAATGGTATTATTTCTGCAATGCAGATTCAGCCTTTGCTAATATAAGGTTTGCACCCACTAGTCTTCATAATTTCTTTCACAAGTTATGCACCATCTTTCAATTTAGAAAACAGAGATGGAAGAAATATCATGGCACAAGCCTATCCTGCCTTAAAGTTCTATGCAAATTTGACAAAATGTCTTAGTCCTCCAGGGGCTAAGCTGTAGAATAAAATATTTGCATTGTTTTAAAAATATTTTTAAAAACACAGTAATTGTGAATGCTTACTGGTGTTGTTGCACTAAGCAGGCGCTTAATGTGATGAAACTGCCCTTGTATGAACACAGGCTCTTATTTTATGAAGAACTGAGAGTGTAGTTTATACAGACATGAAATAAGACCTCTTTTGAATAAAACAATCTGCATAAATGCTTAAAGAAAGCCTATAATTATGATAAAAATGTTGCTCAAAGTTAAAATTATGAAGCAATCAAGATTTATAAACAGGCTCTCATCAACTTTTAATCATACTTTCAGTTTTCATATACAAATTGTATATGGAACAAACATATAACAATATATTCCTTGGGATAGATCCACACATTTATTTAGCATGCCAAATCCAGTGGATTTCTCTGGTCCTGTTATCTTTGCCTCACCACATTTCGAGGCATTTCTCATCATATATAGACAATGCCCTGCCATTCAAAAGCAGTCCTGCATGCCTAGGAAATAAAGAACCATTTTGGATGCATTTGCAAATCTGCACTTAATCTGAGACTCTATCCAAAGAAAAGCTTTAAAATAATGGAATAATCTCTCTGGGCTTCATAGTCTGAAAAACATACTTTAAAAGACCACATTCTATACTACAATGCCCAGAATCCCTGAGCCAGTTTGACAAGTACCATGATTCTGTTACTTGTAGTCCAAAAGAGTAATTATTGAAAGCTCTGCACTGCTATAAATCATAACAGATATTTTTGTTAAGGCAATAGTAGGTGGTAGGAACTATCTGCTGCACTCATTAGTATGGTCAAAGAACATTGATTAAACCCATGTTACTTCAAGGAAGATCCTTTATTTGACATGCTGTCTACAGGGTAGTGACTGCTCTAAAACAGTATGGGTAAAGAACGGTCTACAAAGCACATATGTTCACCAAGTAGCTTTTGCAGCCGAACCCCCCTAGTGTTTTCCAGATCCTCACTCTCACCCCAAGAATACTGATATCATAGTTTGCCACCAAAATATGTGCCATGGTCAGTGGGGAAAGGAATGATGTTAACTGGGACTATAGTCAATGGGATGGTCAACAGCCTAGCTATAACCAATATCATAGCCCATATCATATTAAAGTCAACCGAAGTACATTTAAGGTTTATTTACATGTAAATACATATTTCACAATTTAAAAACTAACATATTTAATAATTAACCACATATGAATGGGGAGTTCATTTGTTAATAGTCAGAGACTTTTATTCGTTAATAATGCATATAAAACATTACTTGTGCTGGACCTCTTGGGAGCTTTTAACACTTCTCTGTGATGGGAGATAGTGGGCAACAAAACAAAACAAAACAAAACAAAACAAAACAAAACATGGATGACTGTATTATTTCTGAAGGCCTAGAAGATGGTGTTTGGACTCCTTGGCCATTGGTCTGTGGGATCCCTCATGGTTCTCTTCTGTTCTCCACTCTATTTAACATATACATGAAACTGCTGGGAGAAATTGTCTAGTGGTTCAGTGTCAGGTGCCACCCATATGCTGACAATACCAAAATCCATCTCTTTTTTCCACCTAACTACAAGGAAGCTGGTTCTGTACTAATGCAGTATCTGGCATCAGTAATGGATTGAAAGAGGGAAAATTGATGCTTAATCCAGATAGAGGTGCTTCTGATCACTGGAAAGGCAGATCATGGAACAGAGTTTCAGCCTGTGCTGGATGGGGCTACACTCCCTCTAAAGCAGGGATCAGCAACCTACGGCCTGCGGGCTGCATCCATTCTGCGGACCCCTGCTTACCAGCCCCCGCCGACTCCCGCCGCTGCCGCTGCCGCTGCTGCCGCTG
>JAIPUX010001232.1:59675256-59685990 GCA_020142125.1 Phrynosoma platyrhinos | reverse complement strand
TTAGGGCTCTAGGTGGTTCGTATGGGGAGATACGGTCTCTCAAATAATCTGGACCTAAACCGCGTAGGGCTTTATAAGTCATAACCAGCACTTTGAATTGTGCCCTCACAGTCCCTGACTCCTGGACTCTTACACAACCAGACCTGGACTGACTCCCAACTCCCAATGGAATTCTTTATCACCTACAGTCCACAATTCTATTGGCTGTCACTCCTGATTGACTCTTGCTAGTTTGGCATAATTCGGGCTGCTCCCCAGACCATTGTTGAAGGACACCATTTTACTATGCCCTTGTACATAATAGAACTTGAGCATCCACAGATTTCAGTATCCACGGAAGGGCAGGGGCTGGAACCAAACATCAGTGGATAGCAAGGACCCACTTCAGCTCTTTATATGACACTTGGGGAACATGTGTCTCTCTGAATGTGGCTGGACTGAAGTTCCTATATGCTTAGCCAGCATAGTCAATGGTGAGAGATGATATGAGTTTTATTCCCACATCTGGAAAGCTACACAATTGCAGCAGAGAATGTGGCTCCTCTACTTTTATTCTTTGAAAACATGGTAAATGAGATTTTGCTTCCAACTCAAGCTGTCTGGTTAAATAATCTGCTTTTGTATGTAAAGAAACACACTTATAAATGAAAATCATCAAATACTGTATATATACTCAGATGACATACAAGCTTTAATGCTGAGCAAAACCCCTTTGATTCACATGTTGGTGAGTTTATTTATTTATTTATTTTGACAGGGAGAGAAGGAAACCAGCAATTATGAAACCATAATTGTACTGAAATAGCTGATTCATTCTTACACAAATGCACATATATTTCTAAAATTTCCCATGTGCTAAAACTGCAATTATAGCTAAAGCTGTTGCAACAGAATTTCCCCCATTTGTCTGTTGTCTTGGTAATGTTTATGCTGTATTTGATGTTGGCTCTGTACTTCTATACAATTGTTTTTGCAGCCTTTCCCTACATTTTGTTTTGTGGCCCCTGAGACCACCAATGGAATGGAAAACATCTTGCTTTGAAAATGTGTACACTTGTGAGACTTGCTATGTATTGCAAAAAAAGGGAAAAAAAAGGGTTTAAATGCTATTGTTAGTCTCAACTAAGTAGAGTCATTGAATCAACTGAGTTTACTTCCGTGTTGACTTCTCATTCAATAAATGATTTATACTCTACTCTAGTTAAGACTAATCAACAGGAGCCTAGCCCAAGTGAACATGTGCATGACTAGAATGTGTACCCTTGAAAAATAAAATACACCCATGACTATATTTTGAAAGAAAAAAGCTGCACACAAAAATATGCAAAGATTTCAACATGAGAAAAATAATATTTACATAATCAAGGAAGAAAATATGGCAGGAAATCGAGGAGATAATCTGAGAAAAAGATTGACACTAATTTACTGTAAATGAACTGATTTGTCCTTGTAATCCATCCCCCTTCAGCATGGTTCCTTCCATATCTTTTCTTTTACAAATCCCATATTACTCCAGGCCAGTATGGTCAATTGTTATGTATGTTTGTGCATTTGCCTTCAAGTCACCTGTTTCCTATCCAAGGAGTAACCAGGACTGACCTTGCTTAGTTTCCAAGATCAGACAGCAGTAGGTGCCTGTGTTAGGTTACTGGGAAAAAATACTCAGAGCATTTGGATATCTACCAGGAAGGTTTAGTCCATAGAGCTAAATTCAAGGATGAAAACAAAGGCTGAAGGCTATCATGGGGTTTTCTTGGCAAGATTTGTTCAGTTTTTTTTTTGCCATTGTCATCCTCTGAGGTTGAGAGAGTGTGACTTGTCCAGGGTCACCCCGTGGGTTTAACATGGCAGAGCTAGGATTCAAACCCTGTCTCAGAGTTTAATTATAGTAGGCACCCTCAAAGCTGAAGATAGCTTGAAAGAAGCTATCTTTAAAACAACAGAAAATAAATGTTATCTGTACTCCATACTCTCCTTACTATAACCATCACAACAAAGTCAGACTTAAAGACAATTCAAATGGAAATTTCTGAAGCCTAGAATGTCCACAGAGGTATTAAACAGTATCTTTGAACCCTACAGTCCAATGAGATACCAATTCTACATCTTAATTGAAGCAATTCGTACTACATTGTTATATTTCTGCATCATCTCTTTAGCAGACCCCAAAGAAAATCATTATGGAGCCTAGAGGGAAAATGCAGGTTAGCACTATGGCAGATGATGGGTGAAGATGAGAGAAGATTCAGGGCACATCTCCTGTTGTTACCTTTCCCCAGTCAACATCCATGCTCAGAACCTTTTCATGTGAGAAAAGAAATAATTGTTTATGATGTGACTGATGCAAAGTATATTTGTTTTCTAGAGGTGCTGTAAGGTGGAATTTCACATAAAAGAGTTGCTTCCTATTTTAAGAATGGATGAGTAAACTGCTAAGCAATGGATGTCACTATTACATATTTGCCTATGTTGCTTTGGACTGTCTCAATAATGAATTGTTATCAACATCCCTTGTAAGATTTACCCAAAATTACAGCAACAATTTGAAAGATGTTTCATTCACATCAAAATAGTTCTGATTGGTTCAGTTGCTGATTTCTTGCAAAAAGGAATGGTGATACCTTTACAAACAGAAACAAAGATCTAAACTTATTTAAAAGTTAAATTTAAATGTTAAAAAGTGTCCCATGCTGGTCAGGGCATGGGGCTCAGCAGTGAGCAGTGTAATCTTGTACATATTTAATCAGCTATAAAAGATGACACAGTTATAATCAGAATAATGCCAGATAAAGTTTGCAGCCCTATTTAATACATATCAAGGGTGGGTGGGAAGGACTTGGATAGACTGATATGGTTTAACATTCAGTTCCTCATCTACTGATACCTTCATATCACTGGACAGACATGAAGAAATGTAAAGCAATGTGGAGAGACAATGCCATTTTCAGCCCTACCCTACCTTCTACTTAAGTCTTGCCAGGAATTCCTCACAATATACTTCTTATCTCAACCCCCTGTTCCTTTTACCCATTGATATGTTAAGCATCACACACACATACACATTCACTCTAGAAATTATTCCTTAGAGTCCCCTTTTATTGCACTATGCTTCTTTTTAGTTACTTTCATTTCCACTGCTCTGAATAGTGTGGGTTTAGTTACATTTGTCTGACAATAAAGGGCAGATTGTAACCTTACACATTTGTCCATAGGAAGGGGCAGTGCCTAATTGTTCTGCCTGAAAAACAAAGCAGAGACCCAGCTGCAGATGAATGCAATGAGCAGACCTCCTTTCCCCTTCCCACCTTTCTTCTGTAGGCAACACCAGTAGTTACCCCTGGCAAGGCTTAATTCACTGCAGGACACAAGCTTGCATTGTGCTTAACACCAGCTCTGTTCCCACACAGTAACCTCAAGGGAGTTATTCTTACATTTGTTTCTGCCTCTACTAGTTGGGGGCATTGAGATGAATGCCATGGGGTTGGAGGGGTGTGTGATTCAAAGCCATCCCCTCTGTGCAGGACAAAGCAACCGGGGTTGAGGAGGACAGGGATATGGCACCATTTATAGTTGTGCTGAAAGGAGGCTTTCAGCAGGTGCAGCCTGGCATCACAAGCTGCCCAGTCAAATAGGACCAATCAAAATGTGCCAAAAGTATGCCAGCTTTCACACTTTTGTGACAGTTCATCAGAAGAAGCTGGTAGCTCTGGTGTCAGAGGTGGTGAATTCGCTCCAGGTTTACTTTGAACGTTAAAGGAGCGACCCAAGATGCCAGATGTATTTTGGAGAGAGCGTTCAACAGCTTGCCTTTAAAGTTGGGCTAAAACCTGGAGTGGATTGTCTACACTACTGACATTAGAGTTACCAGCCTCCTATGCATTTTGATTGGTCCCTAAAAAGGTATCACTTGCCTCTGATTTTTGTTTTTCATTACAGACCACACATCTAAGGATTTGTGGAAGTGATACACGGGAGCCTTGTCTGTTTTTGTGGCACTTTATTGAGACATGGATGTGTGAGTCCAGGCAATTATGTTATGAAATATTTAAGAGTAAGGCTATATTCCATATCTCACAAATCCAGGATCTATCAGATTCCAAAAGAGGGTCCGAAAATTACATTTGAGGAAATAGGCCTAATTTTTAATTTTAGGAAGAATATTTATAAGATCTTATTGAATGATTGAACTGATGGTGTATTTGCTCTGCCCTGTTTTTCAACATGCTTTATGGTCTCATAGATGTATATATAGCATAAAATTATGTTTTAAAAATATTTTTCTCATTAGTTGTTTTGACCTTCCAGATCTGTGGGAAAAGGGAATTAATCAATTTGTACTTTCTTCACAATAAGAGTAATCTGGAAGAGGAACCAATTGCTTTGATGTTTTGGAGGGACTTTCCCTTGTTGGCAATGTTCAACCAGAGACTGGGCAGCCAGGTGTTGGCAATACTTTAGCTTGGATCTCAGGTGGTAGTACTACATGGCCCATAAATTTCTGCCCAACCCCATAATTAAAAAAGAACAGACTGCTTCCACTTCAGGCCGAGTGGGGGTTTTGGAGGAGTAATTACCATATCTAGGTTGAGGAACAGAGTAGGGCTGCATCCGCCCTGCAGAAATAATCCATTTGACACTACTTTAACTGCCCTGGCTCCATGCTATGGAATTTTGGGATTTGTAGTTTGTTGTGATATCAAAGCTCTAATAAGCTACAGTTCCCAGAATTCCATAGCACGAGGCCATGGCAGTTAAACCAGTGTCAAACTGGAATATTTCTGCAATGCAGATGCAACCTTCTAAGATTTTCAGCAACTTTCCAAGGAGTCTGTAATGCTAGGACATAGGCCCAAATCCTATTGCTTTTCCCAACTACAGTAGACCAATTGATTCAACAGTTTTTGACTTACCACATTAGCATGGATTCAGTGGGACTATCCCAATTGGGACTAACAATAGGATGAACATCAGTGAGTCCTGATGTAACCAATCAATTGTTAGGACTGCTAATTTGCAACCTGGAAATTCCTATTTTGTATTTGTGGGAGCTTTCCTCAAGGCTAACCACTGCTGGGGAGAGGCAGAGGGTTTCTTTTAAAATCATCCGTTGAAGTGCTGATGATAATTAGATACCCAATTGCCTTGTTGTTGTTGTTTTTTAAAAAATACACCTCATGCATTAAAAGGAAAAATAGAAGTTAACCACACATCAAATATAGCATCTGGTTTGGTCCTGCTTTGTATCCTTCTCTAAGTGGGGAGAAATAAGCATGAGAAATTCTGACTGCTTCATCTGCTGATTTAGGAGGCAGCAGTGGCTTCTGTGTCAGTGGGGTGGTGAATCCATTGTAAGTTTTAATCCAAACTTCAGCCTTGGACAGCTTTTTAAAAAAACAGACTGTATTCACTGGCTATATTCACTGCCATCCTGTCATGGAAATCACCAGCTGTCACTGGTTTAGTAACCCTCACTGGCCTCTTATACTTTTTTATCAGTAACTACAATTAATCACAGGGCCTAAGCCGACGGCTTAGAAGGCCGTCTTCGGCACAAGGAAGGGGAGGGGCAGCCGCACGCTCGGCGCCCCAACCCCCTCACGAGGTCATCCTCAGAGCAGCCGGCCTTCCGCACGGCCGGCGCTTCGAGGAGGACCTCCCACCGCAGCCTTTCCACGCGCCATGGCGGAAAAGTCAACGAAAGTGCGCCGCAGCCTTTTGCAGCGCACTTTCACTGACTTGTGAAAGGAGCGCTAATTTAGCGCTCCTTTCAGGGGTGGCGAAGCTGCGCCGCAGGATCAAGGCATGGGGATGCCTCGGTCCCACGGCGCAGCTTCCCAGGGCGGCCCATGGCCATCCATCTGCTTAGGCCAACAGTCTTCGAGCACTTTGAGGCTAACTTAAAAGAAAGAAGATACATGACCTTCCGTAGACAGGGGCCTACTTCCTCAGATGCATTTGGTGGAGTGGAAGCCCAGGAACATACATATGTAAGTCATTTGTGTGAGAGAATGTCAATTCAAACTCAAAATTCTGTGGGTTTGAATTGACATTCTCACACACAAATGACTTATATAGGTCTGTCCCTGGGCTTTCCACTCCACCAAATGTAATTGAGGAAGTAGACTCAAATCTATGAAAGCTTATGCTACCAACTTCTTTCTTTTAGTAGTCTCAAAGGTGCTACAAGACCTTTTTCCATACTGATTTTACAAGCTAACACAACAATATATTTGAATTCTGCAATGAATCAGGTGCCTGAACAGCATAGTGGTTTTGAGTGTTGGACTAGGGCTCCAGGAGTTCAGAGTTCAA
The DNA here is from genome assembly GCA_020142125.1 of Phrynosoma platyrhinos. NCBI lineage: Eukaryota > Metazoa > Chordata > Lepidosauria > Squamata > Phrynosomatidae > Phrynosoma > Phrynosoma platyrhinos. The sequence goes on along the minus strand of JAIPUX010001232.1, from coordinate 59,679,678 downwards.
ATCCCTTAGCCTTGGAAACCCACTGGGTGGCTGTGGCACAGCCTCCTATCCTAAGAGGAGGGCTATGGCAAACCTCCTCTGAGTAAGTCTTGCCAAAAAAACTCTAGGGTAGGGTTTCTACAAGTCAGAGTTGTCATGAAAACATGTAACAACAATAGCCAAGAAGGGTCTCTTTGGGGGGAAAAAACCAAACCCTAGTGCCCAGAACATACATTGGCTGCAATACTAGTGTATTGAATTAAAATAATAGAACTGCTGAGCATTACAGGGGTCATGTGTAACAGCAGCATTGCCACTCCTTTAAAAGCATGGGTGCTGCATGCCTCCTTTGCCCTACGCTGTCAAAGTCAGGCATTTAAAGGCTTTAAAGGAGGCAGCCAAGGATGTTTAATGGACCTGATAATCAGGGCTACCAAACCATGGAGGCATTCAGTACCTGGTGGAGGCTGCTTGAAGAATAAGTGCCAGTGCTCTGCTAATGTATTTCTTTAGCTTCTTTTTAAAAACGGTGAAACCAATGCTGGTCTGGGGCAAACCATACAGGTAGAGCAGTTGTTTGCATCTGAAGTGGTCTGAGTGTATTTTACATACAGAAATGCATCACATATCAAACAATAAAATATAAAACAACAAAATATTTTCTGATGCATCATCTTTACCAGCTCCTGGAAAGGATCTCTGGGAAGGTAGAATCTGACAGTTTTAAGAACAGCAAGCCATGACTGCTTTTGATTTGCCACAAGCCTAAATTCCCTCGTCCTATACATTATATGATATAATGCTATGTGTAGCATATACAACAAGAAAGTGGTCATTCCTGGGCTATTAGAAGTTTAATTAAATGTTAAAACCCCTGAGGGCTTTTAAAAAGGCCTTTCAAACTGTTGTTTAAACCTAAGCAAATAAACTTGATTTTGACTTGACATTTACACAGGGACCTGAAGAGTCCCCAGGAGAACGATCTCTGTCAATTCCTGTTTCATGTTTCTTTTTGGGACCCCAAAGTCAATCTTGATTCTATTGACCCTTCTCTCAGGTCATTCATTCCCACTTGGATATGATTAGTGGGGATTTCTCAGGTTTCTGTGGGGTGTCTTTCAGCCTTACTGAGACAACCTTTGAGAAGGCACCCAGGGAGGAGCCTTTTATCATATGGATCTAAGATGTGGTGTGCGGTTTAGTAAAGTGGGTAGATTCCAAATGTCATTTTTCTTTGCCTAAGATACAACCCTCTGTTCTTAGGTACAGCTTCAACTCAGTCCAAAGGCAGTGAAATGGCACAGACTGCATGCAAACTAAAACTCAACACTGCTGGATAATTATTTGTGTTCTACCAAATGATGTTAGAAAGAAACGAAGAAAGCAAGCAAAAATGCAATCATCTGAATTTTACAGAGCATTCCCCCCCCCCACAGGTAATGCATTCTCCAAATGTATTCATTCGGTTAAGAATGACATTTTTCTGGTGAATGTAAGATGATAAGAATACTTAGCATTTACATAGCATTTTTAAATGTTCAAAGCAATCCACAGAGATAAGAATTTTCTTGTGATTAATTGTGAGCCTAATGAACACATTGGAAAGATACTTTGTAGGTGAAATTACTCAGAAATGTATTTTATACAGCAGGGTTATGTAGCCTAAGGACCACTTCACGTTGTTTTCCTACATGAGGAGCACGTCTATGGAAGAGGGAAGCACACAAATTATGTATAAATCACCAGAGCTTGGAAGCATTCCCTTGAAGGAACAAGTTATTCCTCATGCTGGTGGATTTTGGGGAATTGTAGTCTGAAAAGTAACTTTTCCAGGCATTGTGAATCTCCTATTCTCCCTCCTTCTCTCACAAACGGCTCTCAGTTTCACAGTGTTTGTGTATCCCATATATGACATGTGATTTTTTTAAAAAAAATGGATGATATGTGCCATTAATGGGAATTGAGTCATTTAAAAGTGATTACATTGGCTTTTGTTGTTGCAGTCCTTAAAAGCTGTCGATGAATGCAAGACACTAACATAAATAAATAATATCTGGAACTTTCAACCAATTCAAAGACCCCCCCTTTTTTTTAAAGATCATTCATTATTAATCTTGTCATGGATAATCATGACAAAGATCCTGCATTGGGGATGCATAGTGTAAATCTCAACTGATTGCACACCCAGATACGCAACCAAATGGGCCCACACATCTGCATGCACATCTCTGGCTCCAAAATCTTGAACTGAATACGGACATTCTACATCGTACAAAAAAATCCACCCACTTTTATTGAGGAATGAGTGAACAACAGAGTCTCAGCTCTTAGCTGTTAATTCACTAGAACATAATCCTGCTCTCCATAGAACTATATTTTTGAGATGCTGGGTCTTGGTATGGAGCTTCTCTCTAAAACAGAAGTGGACAGCCCCCAGCAATCCCAACCAGCATATCTCATGGGGAAGGATTATGGGAGCTGCAGTCCAAACATTTATGGAGTGCTACAGCTGCTGTACACTTTGCTTGAGGCCAATCAATCTGAACCTTCTCCTAAGTCCCAACTGCAGGCTCCATACCTCAAGTCACTAGTGTGTTGAAAAACACAGCAACTTTTAAAAAGGGAATGAATAGAACCCATGGGCTATCTGGAATGCACACCTGTGTTGCAAAAGTCTGAAAATAGAGCAGATACACATTCAGTCCGTCATTTAGAGAAACCTATACATCCAGTTTATTATTTCCATATGTTGCTATTTACGGAAAATCCCACAGCGCATCCCCCATTTACCAACTTTTGAAGGACTTTGCATATCCCCCTCTCTTGAGTCCATTCTTATGCCTGATATCACAGGTTTTCTGAACAATATACATCTTAACATGCCTTCATTTATGTCACTGGTGATTTTGGCCAAGAGGCGTCCCAGAGAGCAGCATTCAGGGCAAGTGTGAATACAATTGTTAGATTTGCCTTAATACAAAGAAATTGCATAGTACTGTCAATGCTGCTGCTGAGGTACTGCATAAATGTCTGAAGCAAATAACTATACTTATTATGATGAATTCCAGTCGTTGACCTTAATAGCTACCTTTTTGCAGCTAATAAAGTTGTGAAGCTTTTATGCAGAAAATATAAACCAGGCATCCTAACATTTACACATGAATAAATGAATGTTGGTGAGTTCAGTACTTTGCTTAAGCTCCAGAAATTCAGCACACAGAGGAATGGTCAAGGTATCACATAGTGCTGGAAAATCACATTGATAGATGAAAACTGGGCAACAGCTAGGGCTTGAATTGAATCTTCATCCTCACAACACATGTGAACTGCCTTGGCTTTCATTTTGGGAGAAATATGTGATATTAAACCATCCAAAAAACCAACCACATGTTATTGTCATGCAATTATTTAGGATGTAACTGGACCTGAATTTACAGTCATGAGTCTTTTTGGGGAAGCTATCATGTTCCAAAACTGTAGTCTATGGTCTTTGGGGAGCTGCAATGGTTGTGGCTGCTGGCTGCCATGTTAGTGGGATAGTGAATCAGCTCTCCTTTTAATCTGAATTTAAAAGGAACTATCTAAGGTACTGAATGATATCCCCAAATAGATTCAGTATCTTGGAAAGTCACAGAAGGCAGATCCTGGATTTGTCCCATATTCATTAAATGGCATGTTCTATTTCATTTCACATCATGAAAAAATGCATGCCTGTAGCAAAGCTTGAAAAAAAGTCTTTTGGGCACTACAGCTCCAAAAATTCTGTAGCCAGCATGGTTTCAAATGCTGCCACATATATTTCTAGTAACATCGAATTCCATCCTATGGTTTTCATCCTATATACACTCACTTTAAAGCATTCCCATTGATGTCAGTGGGGTTTACTGCACAGTGGGCACTACAGCTCCAAAAATTCTGTAGCCAGCATGGTTTCAAATGCTGCCACATATATTATAGATAAGCTATATAGAATGTTTTAATGTACAAAGTTCTTTTCTTATTTTAGTCTCCCAACCATCCACTAGGATATAGTCACTTGGATTATTATTTTGTATAGCCACTAGGATATAGCGACTAGGTATAGTAATTGGGATTATCATTTTTAAGGTGACAGAATGTGATATATCTAGTGCAGGTGTTTGTCATCTTATATACATGTTGGATGGAATTGGGATTTGGGATGTGGATATGCCAATTAATTCTTGTCCTTGAATCACCCCATATGCCCTGCGACATTTTAGATTGTACAGGGCTTTGTAACTTGATGCTCAACTAAGCCCAGCTCTTGGGTTCTGTTTCAAAACAAACATGGATATAGAGCCCTATACAGGCTTTTGTACTACATACAAATCCCTGCTCAGCCATGGAGACCCACTAGGTGACCTTAGGCAAGTCTCTCAGGGCCTTTGCAGACTGCCAGAAATAGTGCAAATTGAGCCCACT
>JAIPUX010001232.1:59643504-59675156 GCA_020142125.1 Phrynosoma platyrhinos | reverse complement strand
GGAGGGGGAGGGGGCGCCGAGCGTGCGGCTGCCCCTCCCCTTCTCTGCGCCGAAGACGGCCCAATAAGCCGTCTGCTTAGGCCCTTAGAATATCTGTTTAGTTTATCTCTTAGAATATCTGTAATATTCAGTAGGAAAAGTTCAGGTTTTAAAGGTAGTTTTTTAATGTAATACCCCTGTAATCTTTTCGTGGATGTTTTTCCAAAATCTCCTTGTTACTTTGCACTGCCACCACATGTAGTACATTGTCCCTAGTTTCTTGAACAAATCTTGCCAAGAAAACCCTAGGATAGGGTCGCCATAAGTTTGAAAAGACTCGAAGGCACACAACAACAACATATGTAAAGGTCTGGAATGCTGCCAGGCAACTGAGGAATATTAAAGACAGGACTCTCATCTCAGGGCTTCATTCCTACTTTAAGGAGCTAAAGGGAAGGAGAAATGGGTAGCCAGGGCTACCCCTTATAGTAATCAAGAAAATCCCATGATAGGTTCACTTTAGGGTTGCCATATTGGAAACGACTTGAAGACACAACAACATAGATATTTATATATTCTCATTTTATAGATGACAAACTAAGGCTAAGTGACAGGAAAAAATCACAAACTTCTCAGCTGGCCTTAAAAAAAACTTAGTACCAGGATAGATGGAGGAGGGCTTGCTCCTATATGAGCTGGCTGGTTTGCTAATAAGAGCTTTAGGAGAGGCTTTTAAAAAAAAGTAATAAAATAACTTTATTGACAAATCTAGGTATTTTACAAAAGCATCAGTGAACACACATGCAAAAGTACAAAAAGAAAGAAGACGACAGAAGACACAAAAAAGCATTAACATATAACAACTGACAAGTCACTCCCTCCCCTACTCCCTGATCCTCCTCCTGGTTGACTTTTGGGAGAAGCTTTCTTGTGTGTTTTCCTCATCTGTGATTTCTGCTTTGTGGAAATGGAAAGAGGCCTCTTCCATAGATGTCCCAGGATGTGAACTCTTCCTTCCTTTTCTCCTGAGAGACCTTGCATAGATTTTCTTTTGCCCTGTATAAAACCCTTCCTGTTTAGGCAAACCTTCAGCATATATTACTTGTTCTTTGTTGTTAATTTCTTTTGTTATATTTTAATCCACCTACTTTGTTTGTTGCTATTTTTAAGTGTGATATTTTGTTGCTTTTAATTATTTTGAGAGTCTCTTTGATATCAACAATTTGGCAAGGTACTTTAAAAGTACCTAGTTTTGTGAGACCAGAGTGAGACCACATGCCTTTAAATATCAAAATATCTAAAATTACAGTTACATTGCAAAACAGTGAACTTATCTCTTGTTAAAGGACAATGTACTAGGCCTAAATATCCTAAAGCAGGGTTAGGCAACCTAAGGCCAGGAGGCCGGATGTCCCCCCCCCCCGAGGCCTTTGGACCAGCCCCAGGCCAGTCCTGCCACCGCCGCCGCCCGCCATGATGATATTGATTATTATTGTTATTACTTGTTCTTGGGGTTTTCTTGGCAAAATCGCCAGTTTTCTGGGGCTGAGAGAGTGTACATGCATATTTTTAAAAATTTTTATTTTTATTTATTTATTTATGGTGCTTCAGCCCCCCAATTGTCTGAGGGACAGCAACCTGCCCCCCCCCGGTTCAAAAAGGTTGCCTACCCCTGCCCTAAAGGCACCAGATATCATCTGATTTTGCAAGCGAAGCATGGTCAGCTCTGATTAATATTTGGATAAGAGACTGCTAATGAATACCAGGTGTTGTAGGATAAATTTCAAATGAAGGATCTGGCAAAACTATCTCTGAGTATTTCCTATTTAAAAAATCCCTGTGGAAGTCATGGGATCACTGTATGTTGATGGGTGACTTTGAAAGCACACACACACTCACACACAGAGAGAACTTGGTTATTGGGGGGGAAATAGTACAGTAATTACAAACAATTTACTTTTTCTAACTAGTTACTCCCAAACTATTACAATGCCTGTTATTGTTACTATTCAGATTGGAGATGATTTCTGGAAATGCGGGGGGGGGGGGGGGGGGGGGGGGAGAGGAAGAGGAAAAGGAGGAGGCAGTATTTTTATAGCATTTGCACATTTTGTTATAGTCTGGCAGGACTGAAGCTAAATATGCCATACCTGTTTTGCCAAATTCATTACGCTGACTCAGAAGTTACATGCAGATTTTTTTGTGTGAATTGCTTCAGCACTAAAACAAATATGTAGTTCTAAATCCAATTATTAGTCCTACTTAGACTGACCCATTATGTCAATGGAAAGCTGGTAAATCAACACTTAGGGAAATTCCATTAATTCAATGGATTTACTTTAGCTGGGACTAAAAACAGAATTCCGCCCACAAATTATCATACAAAATGAAAGTCTTTAAGAATATTATTGATTCATGGTATGGCTCATTTCACCCCAAATCTAGTAACTAGTCCAAATGCAAATATATTATAGGCAAAGCATACATTAGTACTTGCTGCAAGAGGGAAAAACAACAACTATTTGTTTCCAATATAAAATCTAAATGATTGATTTCTTAGGTCATCAGTGGTCACTTATGTCATTGGTTGGAAAACTGTCAGTTCATCAATCTGAGAATTAAAACAAAAACAAAAACATATCACTCGACTATATATTCACAAAAATATTCAGGCAAAAAGAGAAAGTGGACTGCTTATCTAAAATTAGATGACATCAGAAATGATGATAGCACATTTTCCTTTTATATTTATAGATTTGGCTGTTTTCCAAGTTCTGATTTCAAAGGGCCTGATTTTCCTTTATACTGATTTTCCTCTAAGTTATTCTGGTAATGTAAAGAGGGCACCAAAAAAAAAATGGACATAAATTATAATTATAATCACTTCAGGACCCATTTACATCATCCTGGCTGAGTTTTTGTTTGGAATTTCCAAATCCATATTAAAAGAAAAGGGGGGGGGGGGATTTGGTAATCTTGAGCATGGGTTTGGATTTCAGTGGAAAAAGCTATTGCATGTTCTCCTCACTATTTCTAAGGCAAAAAGACTTGTGATTTTGGCATCCATAACTTTTATATAAGTACACTTTATTGCTTATTCTATGAATAGATATTTAATATGTAGAACCACTGGTCTCACCAGAAATATAGAAACTCCTGAATCATCATCATCATCATCATCATCATGAGTCTGTATTTGCAAAATCCATGATTCTCAATCCACTGGACAATCTGCATTTGAAGCTCCATTTTGAAACTGAGGTGATGACTAACTCTCTGATTCAATGTAAATAGTATTTGGACTTTGAGTATAAGTACCTTCTGTTTGTTATTTTTGCTTGAGGTTATATCTGCACAGTTTATAATTATGCCATCATTTTAAACAGTTACTTCATATGTTCAGTTCATTTTAAGTTGAAAAAGAGCTTTTTGAAACATTAATAAAGAAGAATTTAATTGACACAGAATGGCTTTAATCCTACATTACATGGCTGGATGAATTATGGTCCTTCAGACATTGTAAACTAAAACTAGTATAATCTCTCAGCACTGGCTGATAGGAAGTAAAGTCTAAGAACATTCAGAGGGGCATAGTTTCCCCAGCTTAACTATACAGTTTTAATACTCCTTTAGGGTGTGTTTGTTCTCCTACAGAGTATAGCATATAGTGATTTATATTTACGGAGTAGGCTTTTTTAAAAAATATGACTTTCCTCTTATGTAATTGTTTATTTCCTTCACAGATACAGTTAGGGAGGGTGGGGGAAAGAACATATATGCTCCTGGACTTGCTATAGCTGCACTCCTTAGCCATAAGCTATTGAAAGCATTATAAGAAAGAACATGGTTCAAGGACCATTAGCCTTACACATCCTGCCTATGTCATTCCTTTTATATCCTCAGAGTTTGAGATTCTGTATTGAGATTGTGTAGTGTAAATCTCTGCATGTGGAATTACACAACCCTTGTGGTGAATGACAATGTTGCACAAGTGCATGTCGAACCAGATGAGCAACCAATGGAGGACTACTGCTAGTTTCTTCAGGAGCAGAAAGATAAACATTGGCTAAAAAGGCAAAAACACATGCACAAAAGCATTGCATGCACAGCTCTGCATTTATGAATTTGAAAAGAATGCAAGTGTTGCATTTTAGACAATGATTTCCATGAAGGAACTTGTGCATGCATAAGACACTGAGAGGATTTGGACCAAAGTGCTGGAAAGGACTTTGCCAATCATCTACCGTATTTTTCGCCATATAAGATGCTCCGGCATATAAGACGCACCCAATTTTAAAGGAGGAAAATCTAGGGAAAAAAATTCTTAACCAAATACAGTGGTACCTCTACTTACACAATTAATCTGTTCCGCAGGTGGAAGGAGGCCTCCCTTTAGCCACGTCCTCGGTGGTTCAATGGGCTGCTCCTGGGATCGGAGGATGTCCTCCGATCCCAGGATCAGCCCATTGAACCACTGAGGACAGGGGTGGAAGGAGGCCTCCGTGTCTTCGGTGCTTCAATGGGCTGCTCCTGGGATCGGAGGACGTCCTCTGATCCCAGGAGCAGCCCATTGAACCATCAATGACGCGGCTGAAAGGAGGCCTCCTTTTAGCCGTGGCCTTGGCCGTTCCTTAGGCTGGTCCTGGGAGCAGAGGGAGCATATATTCACCTTATAAGACACACCAACTTTCCCACCCCCATTTTGGGGAAGAAAAAGTGTCTTATATGGCGAAAAATACAGTATTTGTTTCAGTGCCGGCCCCAATGACATCCCTAGAAGAGTGTGGGGTGTGTGTGTCCCACACCAGGTGATACCTGAGAAGAGGAGTGTTACCTGGTTGGACCCGCCTCCTGCTGCACACCTCCCAATTTTGCCACAATGAAGGCCTCCTCATGAGGAGACCTCTGCTGCTGCAGCAAAGGAGAAGGCTAAGCATACCCTTTTGGCTGCAGCAGCCCCCCCACACACTGGGTGACATCAGGGGTGGCGGCTGCACTGGCAGGCCCAGTAATAATGCAGCATGCAGCCCTGATGAATGGCCATCTTACCTCTGGTTAAATACTTCCATCAGAGAAGAACTTCCCACCTCCCAAGGCCATCTGTCCCACAGCCAATCATCTCTCCTTGTTAAGAAATTCCTCCTAATGTTTAGTACAAAACTGCTCCCTTGCAAATTTCATGCCTTGATTCTAGTCTTGTCCTGTGGTAGCAGAGAAGACTGCCCTGGCACATCTTCTGAGTGACACTCTTTGCCACATCTCCTTTTAATCTTGTCCATTTTAGGACAAACCTATTGAGATTTCAATCATTTCCCACATTATTACCCAGTCTCCTCATCATCCTGATTGCTCCATTCTGGGTACACTTTAGTGTCCTTCTTAAAATATGGCACATAGAGGTGAACACAACACCCCAAATATGGCTTGACTAACAAAGAACAGAACAGAGTTCTTATCAGGATTGTTTTTAAGGTGAGATGGCAGCTCAGCACGGGCAGGCTGGTGGTTGCTCATTTTGATTACTTGCAGGCATGCTTTTATAATATAATGGACACTGCATTAAAACAATACTCCTCATCCTCTTTCAAATGAAACTAGTAATGATCTGAGTATCATGAAGATAATAGCAAAATAACAATGATTTAGTACATTTCTGACTGATAATGCCCAGTGAGGTCCAACTATGTAGGAGTCCTGTTGATTTTTTCCTGATCATTTCAGAAACGCCACTAGCCTAGTGTTGCTGGAGTAGGGGCGCTAAATGTCCTACCAACCTGTTCTAGGATCAATGCTCTTATATTCCATAGACTTCCCACAGGATGCTATGCTATTTTTATTAGAAGAATGCTGGGTTCTAGTCATCACAATACTAAATCAAGAATGGATTATATTGGTGTACTGTTTTTATATAAATATAAATAAAATTTGTGAATAGAAAAATAGAAAAGCACATGAATATAGATACTGAAAGCAAACAAATATATATAGAATAGAGAAAAACCCAATACAATTATTAAAAAAAATTGGGAAGAATTTTAAATGGGGAGAAAGACCTTTTCACTTTCCAAAAGTAACTCCCCATTTCTGGGAATGTCACTGAACCCTCTTCCTTTTCAACAGCTTATTGGTTTTGTGATCTTTAAAACAGTAGGAACTGGACTTTTTAAATTTTTATTTTTAAAAATAAAATTTTGGGCATAGGAGGGACATGCAATGCTCAGAAAAAAGAATGGAACTCTTCCAGCCTGAGGGTTGAATTTCAGAGCTACAGAGCCTTAAAAGGTGCATTGTAACTTTTACAATAGGAAAACGCATAGAAATGCCAGTGCAGCTAGGTAAAAGTGAATTATGTCACACATTTTTCTATGCAGTTTGTACCACCAGCCATTCCCACAGTGGAAAAGCAGAGTACAATTCCTGCTGGTAGCTGGTTCAAAGTGTAGAGTGGTTCAGAGTGTAAGGTTGGTACTTAGGAGATTCCTGTTTGTGAAACTATGGGCCTTTGCAGACTGCTAGAAATAGTGCAAATTGAGTCCACTTTAAGGGTTAGGGTTAGGGTTAGGGAATCATGGGAACTGTATTTTATTGTGGCACCAGCTACCAGCAGGAATTGTACTCTGCTTTCCCACTGTGGGAATGGCTGGTGGTACAAACTGCATAGAAAAATGTGTGACATAATTCACTTTTACCTAGCTGCACTGGCATGCTTCGTCCAGCCAGATTAGTCCACAAAAATTAAATCCAGCCCATGGCCAGGCACAGAAGGCTTAAATGTAGATAAATGTGTTATATATGTATTAGAAATATTTATGCTGACACATAAACATGCATAAATATATTAAGAACTGAATTCTTTTCAATGCTGTTCTATATGCAGTTAATGGTTAAAAAAAAGCTTTAAATGACATAATGACATTACTATAGCTGATTTTCTGTGAAAATAGTACTTAGAAGTGTTGCACAGTAGTCACTATACATTAATTCCCGCTCCCATCACTTAATTGCATCACCCTTTAAGATAGACATATAATGTAATTAGAGATTTGAACAGTTCACAGCCAGATCACTTAAAGTAACATTGTTAATGGGCTTTAGGAGTTCTCCCTTTAATATTGCCAGTGTTATAACTTCTAATTACCTTAATAATTAGGGCCGTGTCATTCATGATTGAAGTAACAGTTTCTAACACTAATGGGTATTAGAGGGCTCGTACAAGACATGTTTTGATGTTCTCATCCAGTTGCTTAGGCTAGAAAGGAGCTATTTGTCCTTAGAAACATAGTGGTTGCTATGTGGTGACCCGGGAAGAGGCATCCTTACCAGCCACTCTAATACTGCCAGTACCACTGCTGTTTTCAGGGACTGTATAAAATGCATTCACCAAATGCTACTCATGAAATGCAAATGTGGCCCCTATGGCTGAAATCAGTGAATTTAAATTGCTGCAAATAACAGTGCACACCCAGATGTCAAACCTGGCTGGCACTGAAAGAAATCAATAGGCAAAATCCCCCTCCCATTATTAAAATGTAACATTACCTCTTGACACGTATTAATAAAAAGGTGAGAAATTTTAAGATTTAGCATAAAATTTTGTCCTAAACTTGTTCCATTGTCTTGAATCTGGAGGGGGGATGATGGGGTATGGACTGGCTTCAAAAGAAACAACGCATGGTTCCAAAGCTATGAGGATTCTGTTCCCCCCCTTTTTTTGGTTGGGATTTGGGGTGGGAGGGAGGTGTGCGTGGGGGAGGTAGCAGTAGACTTTCCGAGTCTTGTATGATTTCTAAGTAAACGGTTTCTCATAATAAAGATATTCCTGTCCTGTTAAAGTTCTGAAAGATCTGTGGATATTGTTACAGCATTTGTTGTTATTGTTATTTGCCAATTAGGTAGACCCAACTTATGGAAACCCTATTAATGAAAGACCTCTAAGAGCCCCAGGCATTAACAGCCTTGCTCAGGTCTTGCATATCCATGGCTGTGGCTTCCTTTATTGAATCAATCCATCTATAATATGTTCACCTTTTCTTACTGATTCTCATTTTATCAAGTACTATTTGCTCTTGGGCCATTTTTTTTTGGTCTTTTGGTGGTCCACAATATCCATAGCACCACATTTCGAATTAGTTGCTTCATCCATCAGCTTAATACTATGCCATTGTTGATTCTGACTTTCATGATATACCTTTATACTTGAGTTATAGCATTTCTTCCATTGTTTTCCTTTTGGATAGTTGCCATGTTTGCCATGTATTTGTCTACTTAATATAAACTCTCTGTGTGTGTGTGTGTGTGCGTGCGTGCATACCTTCAAGTCACCTATGGACATGGCTACCCCATGGATTTCGTAGTGTTTTTTTTGGCAAGAAATAGTCAGTGGTGGTTTTGTCATTTCCTTCCTCTGAAATATAGCCTACAGCATCTGGTATTTGTTATAGCAGTCTCCCATCCAAGTACTAACCAAGGCTACCCTGCTTAGCTTCCAAGATCAAACATGGTCTGGTACCTTTAGAGTATTTAGGCACTTAGACAAACTATTATGTCAAGTGCAACAGATGTGCTAGAAAACGACAGCAACAATTTTCTTAATGCAGCACCAACATTTATCTTAATGGTTAGCCAACAAAGGAAACACTCTTTTGTGGATTTTGGCTTTATATTAATGTTTACTCAGAAATATAGTTTGAATTTTTAGCCATTAGAGATTCTTAGATCCAATTCAAAGACCCTAAAGTCTGCTCCAGGGGCTTCCTCTAGCCTTTTGAAGCAGATATTTAGCAGGTGCACAGGGGACTGCAGGGGCATTTATTGTACTGACAGATTCCATTCTGTTGGTAGATGGAAACAAGTGGATTTCACCCAATATCATTTCATGGAGGGATTGGCTGTGCTAAGGGCAAATAGCAGTTGACTGTAGATTCTCTAAGGTCATTAAAGACAAAGAAACAATATTCAAGTGGATAAAAGATAGATGTTCTAGAGGAAAGGACTACCTCTTAATATATTTGCATGTAAAATATCTTGAGTTGTTCCCAGACCAAGGCCCTTTAGAGCTGATTAATCAGGGAGAATAAATAAGATCCTGGTTCTCTACTCAGAAGTAAAATCAATTTAATTCAGCAGGGTTTATTCCCAAGTAAGTGTTGTAAGATTGCATCCTTAGTACGTATATTATGCAGCAGTGCTCTCCCCCTTGATTCAGATTCTTCTATAATGTTCATTCATATGTAAGGTTGCAATCCTGTACAAGTTTACCTTCAAGAAAGTCCAACTGAGCTCAATAGGCCTTATGCAAAAAAATACTTGACATATGCACTGTCATCCTCATTAAACAAAGGTCCTTTGTACTATTAAGTAGTAGCTTCCTTCTTGCAATTTTTTAGTTCTTCTGTTCTGTGCGGATGGGAAAGATGAAGGGATTAATGATGAATTACCCTTTAATTACACAGCTTTTACTCCTCATAGGATTGGGAGGTAGTTGTTTGATTCCTTCCTTCTTTTCAGGCTGCATCTGCATTGCAAAAGTTTGACACCACTTTAACTGCTATCGCTCAATGCAATGGAATTCTGGGAATTGTAGTTTTGTGAGACATTTAGCCTTCTGGATTAGAGAGCTCTGGTGCCACAACAAACTACAATTTTCCAGGATTCTATTTCTCTTATTCTATTATTTCTCTTTTGCCATTTTACTTAGGAAATTAACACTAGCTTAATTTAGGCTGCACTAGATTATTTCTGCAGTGCAGATGCAACCTAAATTAAGTTATTGTTAATTTCCTAAGTAAAACAGCAAAAGAGAAATAATGAAAAGAAACAAAAAATTAGAGCATCAGTCTCACCCCCTGCAAGGAACAGATGCTGACCTGACTAGTTAAGAGAAAAGTTATCAGTAATCCTCTAGCCACATGGAACAGGAAGCAATAAGAGAGGCTGAAGCTGCAATCTTTAGAAACACACAGTGGTTTCTGAAAGCTTCAATTTCTATCCATGCTTCAAAGTCTGCTGATACATTTCTTAAAAAATTGCCATGAATCATAAAAAAAGAGTGGATAAAAGATAGATGTTCTAGAGGAAAGGACTAATGTTATTAATTGTTGTCACACTAATGCTTGCATCTGCCTCACACACTTTGGCTTTCCTCTTGTAAGGAAACATGAGGGAAATTCCACTATGAAAAATCACTTGGTCCTTCACTGTTCAAATACAGAATTTCTTTCAAACAGCAGTTCTCAGTGGGATGTGGTTTATTCTGTATGACTGCAGGCCGAATTTCTTTCCATTATGATGACAAAAAGCAAATAGAAAATGCTTAATCCTAGAGAGAGGGATGACCCAAGACATGTTGCTGCTTGTGTCAGAGCAGTAGATGACACCCTTCCTTACTCAAACTAAGCCACACAGTCCTCAAAGCCACCTAGGTTATTTTGGCACACAAGAGAGAAGATCCCACAAGTGTCCCACCTGCCTCCTGGCAGTAAAGATACAATGATAACAAATGAAATAACTAACCCATGATCTGCTACCCAAGGCAGCCATTCCACTCTTCTTAAGAGTAGGATTAGCCCTGCTTTCTGAAATCTTTATAAGGTGGTTATAGAGTCCTTAATCCAGCTGATCTTTCTGAATTCTTTCAGTGAGAATGTCAGTTTGTTGTGTGGCTTCAAATCATTTCCAAGTTATGGCCACCCTGAGGCAAACCTATCACAGGGTTTTCATGGCAATATTTGTTCCGAGGAGGCTGAGAGCTTGCCCAACATCACCCAGTGGGTTTCATGGTTGAGCGGGGACTCGAACCCTGGTCTCTAGAGTCATAGTCCAATACTCAAACCACTGGCTCTCAGTACTCAAGGCCAAAGAGTATCTTGAACTGATGAACTGCAGGATCTAATAATCTCTGTATTGTTAGAAAGGCAGCCTCTATACATCAACAGGTCAAACTGGATTAGGTGATATTCCTCAATTTCTATAAAAGCTTCCAGTCAGGGTTTTGGCAGACAGTCTCAGCAACTAAGGGATTCTGCTTGTATTGGCTATGGATCATTTTAGCTTGTTATCCTTTCCCTCAGTGTCTGCATCTGCACTGTAGTTTGACACCACTTCAACTACCATGGCTCAATGCTATTGAATGCTGGTATTTGTAGTTTTGTGAAATATTTAGCCTTCCCTTGTCAGAGAATTCTGGTGCCACAACAAACTACAAATCACAGGATCCCATAGCATTGAGCCATGACAGTTAGAGCAGGGTCAAACTGCATTATTTCTGCATTGCAGCCAGAGTCAGTGGATGGATTAGTTGGGTGGGATGAGAAATATTTTTTTTAACCTGGCATCCAGGGGTATATATACACTGCATAATTAACATATCCGATTTGATAGCACTTTGTCATGGTTTTATTCTCCAGAATCCTAGGATTGGTAGTTTTGTGAGGTACTTAAATTCTCCACCAGAAAACTCTAGCATTCTAGCTCAAGGAAGTGCACTAGAGAATTCTAAGTGCCTTAAGCAACTATAAATCCCAGGATTCTGTAGGATTGAGCCATGAAAGTACAGTGGTATATAACTGCTATATAACTAAAACAGCCCTGGTGATGCAGTGGTTAAATGCCTATACTGCAGCCACTCACTCATAGACCACAAGGTTGCAAGTTCAATACCAGCCAGGGCTGAGGCTCGACTCAGGCCTGCATCCTTCCGAGGCCACTAAAATGAGTACCCAACTGTTGCGGGACAATCAGCTCACAGTTGAAAACCGCTTAGACATCCCATAGCGCAATATGAAGCGGTATATAAATGAAGCTGCTTTGCTATATGGGGTGAACACACTCCAGGTATCTCTGATGCAAACCTCTCCTCTGTGACACTGAACCAGCTTCAGGATCATGAATTTCAGATGGGACTTCTCTAGCACCTTTCATTCATAAAATAAAATAGGACTCTGCCTATCAAAATGTGATATTGTATATCCTCCTTCCACCACTGCACATGATTCTCTCACAAGCAATAATATGCTATGCTGCTACATTATTATATCTACAATCTTCTGCCCACTTATGTGAGAGAAAGGTCCATCGAATTCAATGGAGTTTATTTTTTGAGCAGACACACACAGGAGTACTTAGTGCCTAGAGTTTTTACAGCATTTTAATTGAAATTATTTCATTAAACATGTCATTGAATGTCATATACCCATCTCTGCAGTTACAATAATGCTGGTGGGGATGGGGTGGGGATGGGGAGATTAGGATATTTAAGTATAAAAGCTTGTTAATAAAGCTAACACATCCATCTTCTGATCATAGGCTGCTAATATCAGATTTTAAAAATTAAATAATATTGGAACATGATTTAAAAAAAACCTGTTGAAAGTGAACAGGCAAAAATAAGTTATGCACTCTAACAATCCAGTTTGAGACTGCTCTAACTGCCCTAGCTCAATGCTAGGGAATTCTGGGAACCGTAGCCTTCCCTGTCAGAGAGCGCTGGCACCACAATAAACTATAATTCCTAGAATTCCCTAGCATTGAGCTATAATACTTAAAATAGTATCACACTAGATTGTTTCTTCATTGCGGATGCAGCCATTGAAAATCAGCCTCCCAGAGTCCAACACTGAACTTACTACACCATGTTGACTCTCTTTCACTGCTTAGCCTTAGCCAAACAACTCTTTCTTTGCCTCTATCTATTTGCAGAAAGTGAATTAATGGAGATTTGAACCTCAGGACAAAATTGTATACATGCTATCTAGGAGGGTTTTTCTCATTATTATTGTTCTTAGTAGTAATAACAGTAAGAGTAGTAATATTTTAATATTATTAAACATTATGCAAGCAATAAAAAATTTCTATATGTTGCTTTTGTTGCCTTCAACTTGTGAACTTATCATGGGTTTTCTTAAGATTTGTTCAAAGGGGGTTTGTCACTGCTTTCCCCTGAGGCTGAAAAAGTGTGACTTGCCTAAGGCTGCTCTGTGGGTTTCATAATTTTCTATATAGCCGAGTTCAAAAAGTTGCCCATAAAAAACAATGTCCCAGAAATATAGCTCCATGGCCCAAACTAGATTGCAAAAGTTATAAGTACAATTTTGCAAAAGCAATCCCCCACTTTCCTTTACCTTAAAAACTTACTGTCTAGTAAGTTTTAAACAATCTGATTGCTACAATCTGTGGTATAAAAATCACTTTCTTCCTGCCAATTTCTGAGACTTCCATAAATTATACAGAAATTGCAGAATGAACAACCAGCAACAGGTATTATTAAAGTTTGCTAATATAACCTCCCATCTTTTATAGATTTGAGAATATATTAGGAAGTTTTTATATAAATTTTTTATTAAATATCTAGGATGCCTATGGAAAACATTCCCTGGCTAGCTTTTCCTTCATTGGACATTCATGTGCTGGTAGGAAACCAGACCCAGAGTTGCTTGAATAGATAATGCTATAGACTAGAATTCTCAAACAATTAAATTTTTTGTAGCTGATGGATTATCTCTGCCTATCAACCAATTGCTTATATTTAAATACATTTTCAAGACCCACTTTGAAACAGTTGCCTTGTTGAGGCTGCAAAGCAAAAGTAACATAAAATACAATTCATCAGCAGGAAAAGCCAACATTTAATATTTTCTTTTTAAAAAATGCCACTACCACACTCACACCCCAAAGCTTTCACAAAACAAATAAATGAGTCTTTTAGTCATATTTCCCTCACTAAAATGTCCTTCCACTAAATAAACTGAGGGATAAAAGCAATTGTAATCGAAAGTGTCAGTTGATTCTTGTTGAAATTACACAAATTCAAGTTGTTGTAGATTGGAAAATACCATAGAAAATTTATTCATATTACTATCTCTTTCAAAAATCCTCTTTGTCTATGACCTTCAAATCCACCCCCCCCCCCCATGGGATGCTATAATGCTACTTTTTAACAAGGTCACAGTGAATTTTTTCCTGGAAAATTTAGATATCTGTAGGCAGAAAAATGTCACACATATTTTGAGTAAAAGAGGTACATGCTAGTTAGCATTTCTCTTTGGATTGCCATCAGTCTGAATAACCAGCACTGTCACCATTGAGAGAATAGAGAAAAGCATGATGTCATCTAGAATGACACTATCAAAAACATACCTGCAAATGAAATCTGTACAAAATTAAGTTTAAAAAAAGGTTTAGGGGAAAGAGAAGAAGAATATAGTTTCCATGAATGAAAATTCAATATTCCCTGGGGGTTCAGAATTAAATGCAGACTGTAATAATTACTCTAATTATGTCTGTTGTGATTCTACCTTTCAGTCTGCATGAAACAAACATGTAACAATTAGTTACACTTTCATTTAATTAATGAGGTTTAGGAGAGCCAGCTATTATTTCGGTTGCCTCTAAGTCTTTTAGAACAGGCCAAAGATAAAATTGTTTGCTTTAATTTGAGAATAAACATGTCACTGGCATTGGCACAATACCATATTTATTTGTCCCCCCCAGATTAAAATTCTCCCTTTATTATAGAGAAAAAAGACGACAACACAACCCGCCACAGTGTAAACATCAAGTGTTTGTGTTTTTTTCCTTTTTCCTTCCTTTCAGGACCTGGATGAAAAGCTCTTAAGATGGTTTTAGGCATTGGTTACTTTACCATGACTACCCACCTGGTGACAAATGGACCAAAGTGTGGAGAAATACTTGCACATATGTGGATCTAGGAAGCAGAACTTGGAAAAATGATCTCTTTCAGCTTTATTTCCCAGAATGTGGTCACGGGGATTCAGGGTGACCATGCGCTACATTTCAGCCTTCTATCCAGGAGGAATTCCAAAATATCTTCCATTTTGAGCATGACTAAGAAGGACAATTTTATATTTCTCTTAGTGATTTTAATTTTTATTTTGTACATTTTCCCTAGAAAGTCCTACATTTTGTGGTGCCTTGTCCTCCTTTGTGGTTATGACATCTGGCCACACTGTAGGGATTATGTATATTCAGAAGTAGAGCTAAAAACTTATTTTCTACCAACTCAGGGAATAAGCCTATATGCCAGTATTGCCTATATTACTGAACATACCTCTCCAGGATTTCAAAAAGAAGGCTTTCCAGGCTGATGTAGAGATGCCTGGAAATGTGTGCATGCCAAGCATGTGCTCCAGATTCACACAGTGGCAAATTCTGAAGTGTGGAAGCTCATCATGACAATTCCCATAGCCCCCCTTCCTCAATCATATTCCCAAGGAGAGTTCAAACATTTAGGCAGCTGTGTTGATTCATAGGGGTATGCATGTGTGTGTTTGTTTGTAGATGGCCTTTATGTCTCTCCAAGTATATATCTTCCTGATAAGGTTGCCAGGTATCCCTTATTGTATGGCGTGTCCCTTATTTGAAGACCAGAAAGCTTGTCCTTTCTAGGACTGGCAGGTGTCTCTGATTATAAGCCTGGAAAGCTTCTCCTTTCATATAGACAAAATGAGATGCTAAAAAAATTCCCATATTTGGGGTGTGGGACTTTCATAAAGACATAAATGTATGCATGATGTAATCTATGAATGTGGAGAATATATTCATTTTACAGAGAAATAGCTATGTGAACTGAAATAAATACGTTCATTTGGTAGTTAGGTAGAACACAAACTTGTTAATAGCTACTGCCTGACAGTCAGCCCTGCATACCTTGAATTTTGACTGCCTCTTATTGCTATTTGAAAATTTAGGAAGATTACTTTCTGGAGACATTTTGGATTACAGCCTTGAACAGGCATTATGTTCATTGGATGCCTTTGGAGCAGGGAGTGGATCTAGCCTACCTTTAAAAGAAACTGAGGCCCTGTACAGACCAGCCAAAAGGGCTGGCCTGGGGGGTGGAATCGGGGCATGGCGACCGCATGCCGGCAGACCCAACTCTGCTCCAATGCCACCATCATGCCATGCGCCCCACTGCACAGTGGGCAGCGTCAGAGTGCTCCCTTGGCACAGCGTTCAGACATGCTGCACTAATGGAATATGGAAAAGCCACCACCAAGGTAGCAAGAGCGGCTTTTTGCCACTCTAAAAAAGAGCAGCATTTGCCAGCTCTTTTTAGAGTGGCAAAATGCCAGATTAGGGTCGTGGTGTATGGTTGCCGCGGCCCCAATCCAGCAAGGAAAGGGGTGGTGGGACACCGCCCCTTAGGGGCTATCTATTTAGCCCCTTATTCTTTAAACCCACAAGTTACATCACTGGCAAATGCTATTTGTGCAGCTGATGTCCTTATTCCTGCCCTGGAAAAGTCCATCTGCTTTGTATTTGTAGTCTGTTACACCACTGGTGCTCTAGTGCAGGGTTAGGCAACCTTTCCCCTTTAAAGGCCGAGGGACTTCAGCTCCCAGAAGCCTCAGCCATGTTTGCCAATAGTCCCATGTTGGCCAATAGCTCCTGGGATTCTGGGAGCTGAAGTCCCTCAGCCCTTAAAGGGGAAAGCTTGCCTACCTCTGCTCTAGTGTAATGAACCGGGCCTCTGCAGACTGGTAGAAATAGTGCAAACTGAGTCCACTTTAACTGCCCTAGCTCAGTGCTAGGGAATCATGGGAATTGTATTTTTTTCTGAGACATTGAGTCTTCTCTGTCAGAGAGCTCTGGTGCCACAATAAACTACAGTTCCCATGATTCCCTAGCACTGAGTCAGTGGGAGAGTAATGGCTTTCTTTGTGCCTCTCCATATGTTGTTGTAGTGCTTTCTTTCTCTTCCTATGTGAGGCAGTTGTAAAAATGTTCTTTTTGTTGAACAAATTTTTCCAGCATGATAAAAGACACGTTTTTACGACTGACTCCCTCTGGAAGAGAATAGAAGTATTACAATGGCATATGGGGAGGCACAGAGAAAACCACTACTATCCCACTCTGTTTCAGCTTTCTTTTCTCATGTAATGAAGCTCTAAGGCTGCATCTATGATCTAATATGCACTGCAGAAATAACACAGTTTGACACTGCTTTTACTGTCATGGCTTAATGCTATGGAATTCTGGGCTTTGTGAGTTTTGTGAGCTTTTTAGCCTTCTCTGTCAAAGCTCTGATGCCACAACAAACTATAAATCCAAGGTTTCAGAATACTGCAGTTTGGCAGCAGCCTAAGGACCTTATCACATGGGGGTCTAAAGCAGTCCCATCCCTGCGCCATCCCTGCGCCACCGCGGTTCCTTTTCCCTTGCAGTATAGAAAGCAGCATCATTCCAGCATCAGCATGTAATTCCCAAAAGAACCCGGCATTCAAAAGAACGGGGATGACGCCGGGTGATGCCGGAATGGCACAGGGATGGCACAGGGATAGATGGGGTCTCTCTGCAACGTCGTGTGGAAACACGGGACAAGGATCTGCGATGGCACAGGGATGGCACAGGGATAGATGGGGTTTCTCTGCAACGTCGTGTGGAAACATGGAAAAAAACCCTGCGATGGCGCAGGGATGGTGCAGGTATGGGACTGCTTTAGACCCCATGTGATAAGGCCCATTGTTACAGACTTTCCCTTTTAGCTTGAGAAATAGCTCAATTCCTTCATTTGTTATTGGGGTTGGTGATGATATAGGCTTTTAACCTTGAGGGCAGGATTCCCTGTATACAAATGCTGAGGCAGCCAGGTGTTTAAAATTCATTTTGCACCCTAACAACAAAATGATCTACTCACTCAGAGTGGAGTCCATGCCATCTTAATTATTTATTAAACACTGGCTGAGATCCTACATCATAGATGCAGGTATGAGTGTGTAACTGATCTGACTCTCCATATAGTCAGTAACCTCAGTGAGCAATAGAAGTCTATTCTGCTGGCTATTAAGGTGTAGCAGGATGATATTTCAGCCCTTCCAACCAGAAATCTGTAGCAACATGAAGTTGCAAGAGGAGTCCTGCTTTTGATTGTTGCACTGCATATGCTGGAAGATAGGGCTGGAAAGTGTGGTTTTTCATATGGGGTGTATTAGTTATGTTTTTAACTTTTGTAAATGTTTGTGTTAATACTGTTTTAATACTGTTTTATCTAGATGATTTTAATTGTTTTTTAATTTTCTTACTGTAAAGTCTTTAAAAATCTTGTGAGCTGCCTTGGGTCCCTTTCTGGGAGAAAGGCGGCAAAGAAAATAAATAAATAAATAACTTGCTGCACTCCAATAGCCAGCAGAACACACCTCTATTGCTTGGTGAGCTCCCTGGAGTTTAAGGTGAGTTTTGTGGAGCATTTATGATTATGGCAATAGTTCCACAATTGGAACTACAAATCACAGTTGAATACAGATAATTTTAGGCTATGAATCCATAATTGCAATGCAGGAGGATGCCAGCCACTCTTTCTGGGCATGTTTGCACCAAAAGCATGCAATTCAGATGGATCTCTGCATTAAGAACTGATTTATCTCATCAAATTGCAAAAGAGCAAGAAAATTATTAACCCTATCAGAAGATGACCGGAGGAAAGCAGGGCCCCAACTGAGAAGTGTTCAGAGACAAAAAGAGCTTTGGCTGTCAATTGGACTCACATATTTGGAGAGCGGGAAGGCCACCAATGAATTAATCCACTCACTTCTCATAACTTGGTAATGGGTTTTCTCTCAGGACAGATAGATGTGATCCAGCATACAGTTTGGGAATTACTGCATTAGGAAACAGGAAGTACTTTTCTGGATGTGAAATTTAATTATCTTTTTATGGTTACATGGTATTTTATAAGAAAACATTTTCAGTCCCTCATAGGTTAAACAGATTAAAAGCACAATGAAAAGCAATAGTCAAATATAAACAATTGCCCTGTAAAATTTAAATTACAGAAATAATAATAATAATAATAATAATAATAATAATAATAATAATAATAATAATAATGCCTTAAATTCTGAATGAAAACAGTTCTGAAATAACTGGATGGCTATCAGGTTAGTTTCCTTGGTGAAGAAATCCCATAAATGGGCACTACAACTGAACAGTCCCTCTTTCTTTTGGTCATCTGCCTACAGAAATCCATAAGAGTAATAAAAATGATCCATGCATAGCACTGGTAAACATAAACAGAGAAATAAAGAAAAACAACATTGTGATAGGAGTTTACTATAGGCCACCAAACCAAGACATGGTGGTGGATGATACCTTTCTGAAATGAATCACAGAAATCTCTAAGAAGCAAGAACTGGTAGTTATGAGGGACTTGAGTTATCCTGATATCCACTGGGAAACTAGGTCTGCTAAGCATAGGCTCTCTAACAATATCTGATGTGCCTTGCAGATTATTTCCTCTTTCAAAAGGTGGCAGAAGGAACAAGGGAATCAGGAATCCTGGTCTTGAATCTAACCAATGGGGAGTTGGTCACTGGAATCAAAGTAGTTGGTACTTTAGTGGGGAGCGACTTTGTAATGCTAGAATTCATTATTGTGGGATAGGCCAAACACACACTTTGGCTTTCAGGAAAGTTGACTTTATTAAGCTGAGAAAAATACTGAGCAGAATCCCATGGCTAGAGATACTAAAGGAAAAAGACACTCAGCATATGAGATTTCATGAAGAAGGAAGCAGTCTGCATTCATGGTGTTCAGACAGCAGCATGCCTCCAGGCTGCCAGTGTGGTGACTTCATGGAGTATCTGCAGCACAGCATTTACATGCATTGTGCTGCAAAAATGCTGAAAAGCTAAAGCAGCAGTATTTTTCCAGGCCCAAAAAGGAGTGGCTTTCTGCCACTTCTCTGTGTGCTGAGAAAACGCTGGGTTGGGGCTGTAACGTGCGGTTGCCGCTGCTCCAATCCGGTGCTCAAAGGGCAGGTGCAAGCCTCTCCTTCGTTTTGCCCCCTAGTTAACCTAAGTGAGTTCAAATCTGCAGGGCCAGATGAAGTGTATCCCAGAGTATTGAAAGAACCTGCTGAGGTACTCACAGACCCTCTTCAATCATTTTTTTTGAGAAATCTTGAAAAATGGGTGAGGTGCCAAACAGGTGAGGTGCCAGAGGACAAGATGAGCAAACATTGTTCTTTTCAAAAAAGGCAAAAAATAAGACCCTGAAAATTACAGGCTGGCCAGCTTGACCTCAATTCCAGAAAAAATATTAGAATAGATTGTAAAGGAGTCTATTTGCAGATATTTAGATGACAATGCAATAATTGCATGGGTTTGCCAATAACAAATCCTGTCAAACTAATGTTATATCTTTTTTTTAGAAGATAGTTTGTAGTAGATAGTGGGAATGTACTGGATATCATTTATCTGGATTTCAGCAAAGCATTTGATAAAGTCCCCCATGATATTTTGATTGGCAAACTGATTACATATGGAACAGATGGAAACATCAGTAGATGGATCCGTAATTGGTTGGAAAACTATGCTCAAAGAATTGTCATCAGTGACTGTGCTTTAGACTGGAAGGAGATCATAAGTCGAGTGCCACAGGATTTTGTCCCAGGGTCAACATTCTTCAATATTTTTTATCAATCATCTAGAAATGATTGGGTGAGGGGAACCCTTATCATATTTTGAGATGATACAAAACTGGGAGAGATAGTGAACACATTGGAAGATAGAAAGAGAATTCAAAAGGACCTTGATAAACTAGAAAACTGGGCTGAAAGAAATCCAACAGGGACAAATACAAAATTCTAATTTAGGCCACCAAAGCCATATGCACAGGTATAGAATGGGAGATACTGGGCTCAACATTACTACATGTGAAAAGGACCTCGGGATGATTTTTGATCACAAATGGAACATGAACTAGCAGTGCTGCACTGCAGCAAAAAAAAAAAAAAAAGGTTAATTTATTTTAGTGTGCATTACTAGAAGCATAGTTTCTAGTCAAGGGAAGTAATAAACTCCCTCTATTCTGTGCTGGTCAGACCTCATCTGGAGTACTGCGTTCATTTTTGGGGTGCCTCATTTTAAGAAGGATGTAGACAAGTTGGAGGGCATTCAGAGAAGGGCAACAAGGATGATAAGATGTATGGAGAACAAAACATAAGGAGCGGTTGAAGGAGCTGGGAAGTATCACTTTGGTAAAGAGAAGACTGAGGGATGACATGTTTGCACTCTTTAAATAGCTCAAGGGGTGTCACAGAGAGGTGGGGGGCCGGCCTGTTCTCTACTGCCTCAGAATGTAGAACTAGATCTAATGTTTTCAGTTAAAAGAGGGTAGATGTCAACTGAACATTAGAAATAACTTCTTGATAGTGAGAGCAGTTTGGCAATTGCCTAGAAGGTGGTGTAATCTCCTTCTTTGGATATCTTAAAAGAAAAATCTGGACAGTTGCCTTCTGGGGATGCTTTAGTGGGAGACCTTGCACTGTGCAGGGTGTTGTAGCTGATGGCCCATGGGTCCCTTCCAACTATGTTAATATTATTCTATGAATTTAGTTCTCATTCACACTACACAATTACAACATTGTGATTCTATGGTCTCTTAGTTGAGCTGGAAGAGGGATTCCAAAGATATCCCAAGATTCTGAGGAGGTACGTATGAGAGAAGGAAAGACATGGAGAGGAGAAAGAACCTCATAAAGGCTCTCTTGTGCTTAGAGTTGTCAGATCTCAGGGTCTGGCCCCGAATGTTCTATTTTTCTGGGTCATCTTCAGGGAGAGACAAAGATGCAAATTCCCAAGCTTTGCTTGGTTCAGCTCCAGACAAGAAGAAAGAGATGGATGCGAGCTCCAGTTTAAAGCAAAGCAAAAGCAAAGCAGCTTATTTATATACCGCTTCATATCACGCATGGGATGTCTAAGCGGTTTACAACTGTGAGCTGATTGCCCCCCAACAATCTGGGTCCTCATTTTAGCGACCTCGGAAGGATGCAGGCCTGAGTCGAGCCTCAGCCCTGGCTGGTATTGAACTCACAACCTTGTGGTCTATGAGTGAGTGGCTGCAGTACAGGCATTTAACCACTGCGCCACCAGGGCTGATGCTACTACAGGAGCAGCTTGCTACATTTTTGTAAAGCTTAACTGATTTGTTGCCACAATTTGTAAAGATTCTCATGGGGGGAGGAGATCTGTATGTTTACTTAGCATCCTCATTTCCTCCCAGTTGACAGGGCTCATCTTTTGCTCTGTTCTGCATCCAAACAGGAAAAATATTTTCTCTGTGTGTCTGTGTTTGAATGGCAAGCTGTGAGCAACTGTGGTTGGTACTTAATTTATAATAATCAATTAAATCTCCAAGGGCTATCTCTAGGTCTCAGATTTTGGTCCATATACCTCAGGCCATGCACACTATAATAATTTGAGCATTGGACTATGTTTCTGGAGACCAGGGTTTAAACCCCTGCTCAGCCATTGAAAACCACTAGGTGACTTTGGGTAAGTCATTCATTCACAACTTCAGAGGAAGGCAAATACAAACCTCTGAACAAATCTTGCCAAGAAAAACCCAGGATAAGTTCGCCTTAGAGTCGCCATAAGTTGGAAACAACTTGAAGGCACACAACACTGAACAGGCAGCTGTACTTGTGCTTATATTCACAATTAAACTACACAGAAGTACATGAGCCTTTGTTGTACTTTAAAAACTGTTTGCTAAAAACTATGGCAATACTGTCAATTGAAGTAAAAAAAAAAATCTTTCTAAGTCATTGTAAGCAATTGTCTTCTCTGGATGGCTCCAGGAGTGTGTCTCCTTCTCAACATTCTGGACCCAAGAGGCAACTTTACCCACAGTAGTGCGTAGCAAGCAGCAGCAAAGCTGTGATCTGTGACAAGTTCCTTGTCATTTAAACACCCCAGCATTTCCTGGATGCGTGGAAAATTTTAAAATGGTGGGCCAATTGAGCCAAGCAAATAGGCAGGGCAGCTAACCATCAGTGCCAGGGGGAAGCCCTGGGTCACTTGCATCTTAGCAGCTGCCTGCTACCCATTGTGTTTTTGGCACACAGTTAGTGCATAAATCCTTTTAATTGGCCACAGTAGGACTAGAGTGTGGAAAAGTTATTTCTTGGACTGCAGCTCCCTGAATCTGCCAGGTGGCTCTCCTAAGATCTGGAGCCAGTGTACCAAAACAGACAAGTTGAACAGAACCATAAGTGTTTCTGAGGAGAAATCACATCCAGTCCAAAACATGAGGGGCAGCTGATAACTCCTCTGCTCAGCAGACAAAGGCACAACAATGCATGTAGCAAAAAACCCACCACAACCAAAACTCAAAAAGCCCCAAACAAAAAACAAACATGGGAAGATAGTGCCATTTGTTATGTCTGCCTTTGAATGAAAAATATCATAGAAGACTACCATCTTTCACCTTCTCATATTTTTGGAGAACAGAGAAAGATACCAAAGGCTGTTGGATAATTGAGTCACAACTCAAAATGACAAAAGTAGCTGGATTTACAACTTGAATCTCAGTGTTGTCAATAGGACTAAACTATCCTTACATCTTAATCCTAAAAACACACACAGCCCAATCCTACGCTGCACTTTTGCAACTAATCCTGTTGATTTTAATGGGCTTAGACATGTTTAATGCTGCATAGGAACACACAGGAGTTCAACAGGGCTCACTCTCACATAAATATGCATAGGACTGGTATTTAAATTCTGCTATGTGCAGCTCATGTGCACACAAGTAGAATTGATCAGGTTGGTGAGCAGGAGGAGTAGGTGATAGCTTCACAGTTATGCAGATTCTTTCCATCTGACTACACGCTATAGAGTTGTAGCACTTTAACACCAGTGTAACTGTCATGGCTACATCTTACCAAATTCTAGGATTTGTATCACAATGTGAGATTTATAATTCTCTGCTAGAGAATTCTAATGTTGTAGTTCAAGGGTGTATTCTCTAGCTCTCGAGCAGAAAATTCTAAGTACATCACCAAACTAAAAATCATAGGATGAAGTCATGACAATTAAAGTGGTATCAAATTCCTATAACTCTGTAGTATACAGACAATGTCGCATTTGACTCTTTAAGTTCAGGCCTTGAACAGAACCATCAAAATTTCTCTTCACTGCTTCCTTTCTGTATGAGTAAAATTATATGCGTGATTTACAGCAGTTTTCTCATAATAATTGTACAGCTATCTGATGTACTTAATGTATAATTTTTGTATGATTCTTTTTATGTATGTTGCTCTGTGAGGTCTTAGCCATAAAGAAAAGCTTATAAATACTCCAAACAAGTAAACAAAAATAAATATCATGCTTTCTCATGTATTAGATAAAAAAACCTTCTAGAAAACCACCCACCTGCTAGACTATTTTCTTTGAATGCCATTTAATAATAATAATAAATAATAATAAAATTTATTTATACCCCGCCTTTCCAAAAAGGATCAAAGCGGCTTACAAAAATTAAAAAGGCCAATATCATACAATAATACAATACATACAATACAATACGATACTGGTCCAAGGAAGAGCACAGGAATCAACTAAATCACAAAATAACAAGGAGGAACAGAAAAAAAAAACAATCAAAATCAACAGAGTGGTACATGGAGAAAGGATACCGTTACTGAAACGGAAAAGCCAACTGAAATAAGTATGTTTTTAGATTTTTCTTAAAGGAGGCTAAAGAGACAGAGGAGCGGAGCTCTATAGGAAGCTTTTACACCTGTAAAGCTATGCAAATATGCACTCCTATATTTCTTAGCATCAGTATTTAATTTACAGCATTTTAATGTTGTTGTAGTTGCTGCTTCTGCTTCTGTGAGGCTGCTTTTAGGTAAAACTTGGACAAATTTCCTTTAAAATCTCATTTTTCTTGTGAATACTTTCAAGCACCTTAGGCTGCTGCTACATTGCAGAATTAATACGGTCTGACACTGCTTTAATGATCATGGCTCTATCCTATGGATTCCAGGGATTCATAGTTTGTTGTGGCACAAGAGCTCTCTGACAAAGAGTCTAAATATCTCACAAAACTAGAAATCCCATAATTCTACCATTGAGCCATGTTAGCTAGTGGTGTCAAATTGCATGAATTCTGCTGCAAAGATGCAGCCCAAGTTTCATTAAAGAAATCAATTGTCAGGTACTTACTAATTCTTAATATGAGATAAGTAGAAAAAGGTTGCATTTTAAAGTGAGAAATTGTGAAAGGATGCATCTGATGGAGCATGATGGTTATATGGTATTCTACACACGCTATATGTTTAAATAAGAGCAAATCTTATAGATGACAACCTTTTGAAAACAATGAACTGGAACACATCCAACATGAGTTTCCAAATCATTCCCACAGACAAGAAAACTTTGGGTCACTATAACATCTTATACTATAGTGAGCATTATTAATTATCATCATTTTTTCAAATAGTTTTCCTAATACTTTCTTATTAATTTTGTTTTTCAAATGGCCTTTTGCTAGACTTAAGTCATGCTGCACTGTTGTGGCAGAGCCAGTGTGGTGCAGTGCATTGGACTAGGATTCTGGAGATCAGGGTTCAAACCCCCATTGTGTATGGAAACCCACTGGATGATCTTGGGTGAGTCACACTCTCTCAGTCTCAGAGGAAGGCAAAGGCAAATCCCCTCTGAACATATCTTGCAAAACACACACACACCGTATGATAGGTTCACTTGAGAGTCACCGTAGGTCAGAAATGTCTTGAAGTAGCAGCAGTAGCAAACAGCCAGCAGTAGCACCAGCAGCAACAAGCATTGCTGTGATGATGTACTTCTTCTGAAGTCCCCTGGTACATACCTATATTGAGCAACATCCTACACATCCTTTATAACCTGGGCTGGGAACTGTGGAAAGCTGTGGGGGGGGGGGGGGGGGGGGTTAGCCTACAGGAACCCTTGTAGGGCCCCACTCTACCATACCCACAGCAAAAACAAATTGAAAAGATTTTTTTGCCCCCCAAAACATGGGTTATTTTCCACATGTTTTTAGGCCTAGGGGAGGCCTATTTTAACATCAGGAAGTGAACCAAGGCTACTTTCTATTTGTTTCTTGTTTTTAAGAAGTCCCACCTGGGCCTATATTAGCCCAGAGGCTCCCCTCCCAGAACATGGTATAAATGTCCCTATGCTCCCATAGAACATTTTGGGGTAAAATTGTTTTGATTTTTTTAACTCTTGGGCCCACAAAAACACTCTGAATGTCATGTGCTGCACTTAGCCTGCCCCACTTTAAAACGAGTGAGAAAACAATGATACAGCAACTAAAATCATGTTTAGGGCCAATAACTTGTCGATGATGCTGGGTGAGCTTATGCAACTGTAGGTAATTTTTGGAATGCTGTGAAAGATGCTATTCAGTGCTTTCTTGTGCAATGCTTCCCCCACTCCCAGACAATGCCAGAGCATGCCTTCCTAACACCATTCGGTGGGTGTTCAGGCAGTATCTGTGCTGAACAGATAGTGACATTCTCCGATCTCCACATGTTGCTCTCTGGACTAAGCATATGCTAGTTTACTTACTGGAAATTTGGGAGAGCAATACCTGTTCTGTTCTGGCTGTAGAATTGCAGCTGGGGGCTGTCTTTGTATCCCAGGCCACTTAATGATTGCAGGGATGCAGCCCATTTCTGGCTAGATGTTTTGGATGGAAGCAGTAGAGGTAGCCCAGAGGAACTGATCTGCTGCAACTTTGTATTTTGCCTGTGTAGTGTAGGATATCAGCTTGATGGAGCTTAAACACATTTTTTTCCACACATAAATTCTCACCAAAATTAATAGGACTCATGCAAAATATAATGAACCTGAGGTACTCCCCAAAGTCAGTTCAAATGGATTGTTCCCCCTCCCTCACAGTGGCATGCATGCTTTCAACTGATTCCTAGGTGGCTTAGAACTCAGAATCCTTAGAAAACTGGATTCTGGTAATAAATTCCTTGCTTGAAAAACAACACTTGTGTAACAGAATTCAACAGCAAATAGTAATATGGGGAGGATAATTTAATGGTTTTCAAATTATGGCAATGGCTATAGATTGTTGTCCAAACAAACTTTCAGTTAATTATTCATTTTGCAAAAACCTTCACATGCAGAGATTCAGAGCACCAAGATTTTAATACAACATTATTTGACCAGCTTAGAAGAACTGCTACACCATCATGTTGTTAATTCCACAAATACCTAGAATAGATTGTGCAATTTTGAAAACAAAATAACAACCACTTTTCTGCGTGTGCTATCCATTCAAGGCTATCCCAATGCATTTCATTTATTTAAGTACCATGCAATATACTATCTCAGAACTTGATTTTTTTTAATTTTAATTCCCTCCCCCTCCGGTCTGTAAAGATGATCTTCTATATACATAATGAAAGTTGCAGATTATCTGCCAGAAGGGGGAAAGCTACTGAGACAGACAACAATCTCCAAATGCGTGCAGAGCCACAACAGTTAAATCTCAAAGGCAGAGAGAAATGGGTTGGGGGCTGTGAGCAAAAAGTGTGGTTCCAGAGTATAATCCTAGCAATACACTATGTTCTTTGCAAAAGGTTGTGAGGCCTTGGCCTAATAAGCATAATCTCATTACACTGCAAATAAAAGTTTCCTATTTATCTCCAGATTTCAAATGAATCTAATAAGGCTTATGATACAGTCACCCAATACCCTAATCATATTTCAGCCTATCTAAAAGCAATCAGTAATTGTGTTATAGCAGAACGTGCTGACAATACCTCTGACACAGAAAGGAGAATGAGAGCCCAGCTGTACTAATTAAATTAAATGCTAGGCTGATGGAATACATTTGCTGAAGCTTGGAGAGTATGGGTGCAGAATTAATAAGCATTACAGCTTAGAGCAGGAGATGATATCATAATGGATGCAAGGTTTTGATGTGGAGAGCCTCATTCAGATTCAATGTACCATAATGTACGGATGTGACAGCTGCTTAGAGAGGTGCAGAACCTTGAACAAAGTGCACAGGAACTTTCCCTTTTATTTGGTCGCTTCATTTCTCAGTTAGGAACAGTATATTTTTTAACAGGGGGCCTGCAGCTTCAGAAATGACCAGATCAGGATAGCAAGGCGGCGGCTGCAATTTGCAGTTTGTTAACAACCCTGTTTATGAACATGGATTGCCTCCTGACTCACACCGGTATCCCCTTGACTTATGTTTTAAGCATATTGGGTGCACATGGCAATATGCCATGCTGGACGTAAAATAGTTACGAATGACCATTGCTCCCTCCCTTCCACATTGCCAATATGGATTATTAGGAGCATCATATTATTTTCACCTTCTCCAGCTGCATGTGGCACATTTAGGCTGTAATTCTATGTACACTTAATGGGAAGCTCACTGAACAAAGTGGCACTTACTTCTGAGTAAACATGCAGCTTTGTTTGTCAAACAACTGATACTATACTTAATTCTTCAGGAGTAGGTTCAATGCCATTGTGTGTAGTGTGTGTGTAGTCTTAATAGATCAGTGTAGTGTGTGTGCAGTCTTAATAGACCAGTCCAACACATGTTCTCATGGAAGTAAGTTCATGAAATAAATGGAACTTGCACAGAATTGCAGGCCAAACTACTTCCATGCTCTGTCCTACAGAACTTTTCATCCATACAACTGCCACAGTCCCTTATTACTGGCTATTCTGGGTGAGAGAGCCAAACCATCCAGATGGTCACACATAGTACTACTTTACTGGCACAGTGTACTTGGTCTGCTCTTCCTTTCTGATTTGAATGTTGCATACTTCAGATAAAATTGCCATGCCAGCATTTTCTGAGTGGTAATGAGACTGGACACATTCAACATATCACACAGACAGGTGGCTAAGTGATTATGTCTGAAGTCAAGAAGACCCAGGCTTAATCCTTCCCACGCCATGAAGTCTCCAAACTTGCTGCAATCCTATGCACACTTATGGGAGGGGAAGTCCCATTGAAAAACAGTGGGACTTACTTTTGTGCACACATGGACAGGCTTAGGCTGCATCTGAGTTCAGGCACAGGAATCACTCGGGATAATTTACAGTGTGGTTGTAAGAATTACAATAACATTAAAGTGTTAAACATTCTAAAACAACATATAAATTCAAGGCCTTCTATTGGATGATGATGATGATGATGATATTTGTGTCTTCCTTTCTCCTCCAAATTGACTCAAAGCAGATTACAATTTAAAAGAACAATACAATTAAAAAATATAAACCAGTGAACATTAACATAGAATTGAACTGTTCTCAGTATTAAAACACAGTATTGAAACACAGTAGCAAGTTAAAAGAATAAAATGCAACTAAAAAGATAAAAAGCTATTAAAAACAGTTCTGTAAAAAATATAGAGCTTCTTAGCTAGTCCTTTAAACAACTTTCTATTTCTGTTGGAATAAAAATTAAAAAAAGATTTTAGCCTGCTGATGGAAGAACATTCTGACCTCCCTGGGAAGGGAGTTCCAGAGTCTAAGGACAGCCACTGAGAAGGCTGTTTCTCATGTCCCCAGTACTTATGGGACTGGGAGAAGGGTCTCTCCTGATGATATCAGGGTCTGGGGTGGCTCGTGTAGGGATATATATATATATATATATATATATGTCTTTGTAGATCATAACCAGCACTTTGAATTGTGCCTGGAAACACACTGGCAGTCAGTAGAACTGTTAAACAGGGTCCTGTTGACTAGTGAATGCAGAATGAGCCCAGTGTAATGCAACAGATTTTACTTCCTGCTTAAGTCTTCTCAGGATGGTCTTGTGGGTCATTCTTACAGTATCATTTTTTATTATTTTATATTTTCACATTCTCCCAGTGTAGGACCCAAGGTGGCGCATTGTACAGTACAATTATATGTATTCATTTTGCCAGGATTCAGGATGCTGAGATTAAACCCAGCATCCAGGCAGAACATACAGTGGTCCAGCCAGAATGCACAGCAGTCCAACCAAAATCTTTCTGGGTATGTTTAGAATAGATGAAACATAATTGAAATAAATAATTTTACACTACAGATTTTTTTAAAAAAAGATTTATATTGATTTCTTTATTATAAATCACCCAACAACATAGACTTTTAAAAAGTTCAAGTACAAATTAAACAAGAGTTTCTAAAGGGACAACAAGAGTTTCTAAAGTCTTATTACTACTCTTGCTGCCTTTAAAAAGGCAGTAAAGATGGATCTCTTCCGGCAGGCCTTCCCGGAATAACTGCCCGGCCATATGGAGGTAATCTGCTGCTCTCACTTTTCTGGCTGCCATGACATGTTTGCTAATTGGTTTGTATGGCATTTTATGATTCATTTGATTTTAATTCTATAACAGTTTCATTTAGTTTTAAGGGGTGGGAGGGTTGGGATGGGGATGGAGGGCATGGGGAGTTGGACTGTTTTAATTGTTGTATTTTTTAACTTGCTGTAAGCCTCCCCAATTGCCGAGCAGAGGGGCGGGTTATAAATAAAAAAAATTATTATTATTATTATTACAACCATGTTGGTCTGCTGGAGCAAAAACAACAGTCTTGCAGCACCTTAAAAATTAACTATTTTATTATAGTATGAGCAATACCATAGCACACCACACAATAATTTTTGCACCATCAGCTAATACATGTTATCATTATGTTCAGAGTCCTGTGATTCTAATAATAATAGCAGCACTAACAACAACAACAACAATAATTAGACTAGAGGGAATTAAAAATAAATAATACTTAGAAGGTATAATTCTATCATATATAATTCTATAATGTATTTTTAAAATTATGACCCTAAATTATGGAGTCTCTTGTCCATCTCTAGATACAGGTAAGATTGTCAGGAGAATGAGTGTGACAGACATACTGCAATCATAGATAGTTGTGGTGTTTTAAGAACATTTGAGCTTTCTTTTAAATCCTTTATCAACTGGGAAATCACCTTAAATACTTCATAATATCTAGGTGCTTCCCTGCTCAGCTAGCAACTTCAAACCCAAATAAAGGGCCATCAACATCCCTCTCATCTGACCAGCTTAGCTCATGCCAACACATTTCTTGTTTGCAAATTAGCAGTACTATCTTGTGAGCCACTGCATCAGAGCGGCTGTGCCAACTGAGCCAGGAAGGCCAGCCAAGATTCATTATCATGAGAATTTTGACAGGATATTAAATTTACTAATCCTGAACTTTCCGGACTGACCCTTAACTCATGCTCAGATAATACTGACAGTGGTTGCTTTCCTACAATGTACATTCCCTCTGTTTTCTTTGCTCTTTGCACAGGTTTCTACATTTGTCAAACACCCACCCTATCAATTCTAGTCTTTCTCTGAGTCTGGAAATGGCACTAGTGTTTTGATTTGGCATGTTTTCATAACAGACCCTATTTAAAAGGCCCTGTCTTTTCCCTCTATATGTGTCCTGGTCTGGATTTTTGTTTTATCCCTTGCCTCCTTTACCCCACAGCTCCCTAGGTGTCTTAAGAGAACCAGTGTGGTGTAGTGGTTTGAGTGCTGGACCCACAGGGTGATCTTGGGCAATCCACTTCCTTTAAGAAGAAAGCAGTGGCAAACCTCTTCTGAAGAAATCTTGCCAACAAAACCCTTTCAGTTAGAGTTGACTTTAGTTAGAGTTGACTGTGTATAATCTGCACAGCAGAATTAATGAAGTTTAACACTGCTTTAACTTCTATAGCTCAATGTTATAGAATTCTGGGATTTGTAGTTTGGTGAGATATGTAGCCTTCTCTGTAAGAAAGCTCTGGTGGCACACCAACTACCAATCCCAGGATGGAGCCATGACAGTTAAAGCGCTGTCAAACTACTTTAATTCTGCAGTGTGGCAGCAGCCACAAAGGCATACAAGAAC
>JAIPUX010001232.1:59620933-59635986 GCA_020142125.1 Phrynosoma platyrhinos | reverse complement strand
GAGAGGAGGGAGAGATGTGGGCCAGGGGTCGCCAACCCCCGACTTAGAGCCATGAAACTTAGATGCAATTTCACATATTCACCCCAATGACACATTATTTCTCAGGTTTCTTTAATGCTTTCAAATATATATATATCGCTAGATCACTAAAAATTGATGCAAAATCAACTTGGAGGTATGCGCTCAATTATATATATTCTGATCTCTGGTCACTGAAATACAGCTTTGCTGCTGCCATCACCACTGAATCATTCAACATTTTATTTCCTTTCAAACTCTTTTTAGGGCCTGGAAACAGGAACTAGTCAGATGAGGCAAGATCTGGTGAGTAGGGTGGACAATCTATGCACTTAGACTCCAAATTCATCAACACATCAGTTGTCTTACCCTGTGAGAAGGTACATTGTCCTGCAAAAAGAGAACACCTTTCTGCAGCTTCCCTTGCAATTTTTCCTTCAGTGCTGCCTTTAATCAGTACAAATCAGAACAGTATTCAGAACAGGAACTTCACGATGACCTGGAATTCAACACTTGAAAATCTCACAGTTTTTGTTGACATGGTTCTACCAATAATATGAAAAAACCCAGAAATTAGACCTACACACCTGCAATTTGGCAATTTACAATAAAAAGAACACCTTCAAGCTACAGTGACAAGATTATGCTCAGATTTTAGGAAGTGGGTCAGGTCAAGAACTTTTCATCACTCCTTCATATGGATCTGTGCTATTTACTCATGGCAGTGCTGTGGTATGCAGGTCTGCTGTTCAGATATCTTTTGAGCAAAACTGGGCAAACTCTGTGATCTGGGGCCATTTGCTTCCTCTAGGAAGCACTATGGACTGCATCATCTCCCAAATTAAAACAGGAGGGTCTGCTGGGGGGGGGGGGGAGATACAACGCATGTGTGTGGAGTTGTGCCTTGTTCTACAGGAGACTTTCTACTACTAAAGGTTTCTAGGATCAGCACTTCTTTTTGTCTTCCAGTTTTCAGTAAGGAGTCCAGAATGGGAGAGGGGTACAAGTAGCCCACAGACTACATGATTCCTTCCCCTGAATCAAAGGGTCAGGAAGGACCTTTTTGTTAGTGATTCAGTCTGGCAGTGAAAGCACATTGATCTGGAACTGAAACTTGGTTGAAATTAGTTCCACAAATGTTCTGAGAAAACAGGGTATGATGTATGGGGTGATGGAGGGTAGGAAGAAAGGATGCCTGCTTCAGTTGCAAAGCCTTTGGTCTCAGCTGTGATGTGTAGGACTGCTGGGTGTTGCAGATCAGCAGCCACATTATTCCCACCTCTGCTTTAGTTATTCCTTCTTTTACTTATTCCAAACCAAAACTAAAAATAATTCACACACACACACACACACACACAGTCCTACAACAGCTGTATTTTTTAACCAATCTCTCTAAAGTTTGATAGAATTTTAGGGATTTTACTTCAGTTATTTTCTAGTGGTGCAATAAAAATCACTAGGATAGTCATATATGTAAATGTATTCACTCCTTCTTTTTAGAAAGAAAAAAAAAACTTTTGCCATGATTGTCAGGAGTGTATATGCTGGAGAAGCTTT
The DNA here is from genome assembly GCA_020142125.1 of Phrynosoma platyrhinos. Classification (NCBI taxonomy): domain Eukaryota; kingdom Metazoa; phylum Chordata; class Lepidosauria; order Squamata; family Phrynosomatidae; genus Phrynosoma; species Phrynosoma platyrhinos. Next base: position 59,634,411 of record JAIPUX010001232.1, on the reverse strand, counting down.
CTCCTCCTAAGCTCTGGTTCAGTCCTCTTCTTAGTCAGGCTGACAGCCTTAGATTTTGCACTGAGTAACTGTCATTTTAAAGAAATTACACAAACAATGCAGAGGAAAATCTGGGTTCATCATCACGAACTGGAAGACCCAACAAAGAATTGTAGCCAGTCCTGGTTACCTATATTATGCCTATATGATGCACTCACATTTTGCATTGTGAGATGTAATGTGGAGACTGACCCTAAACACTCTGTATGTAAACACCCCGTAATTTCCCCCCTCAAATGTTCACCTTCTAGCAGGAACATCAGCCCAGTTTCTCATTCTAAGTCAGAAGGGGTTAAATACATTTTATTATATGAAAGAATTAATTAAAAATATTCTGTATTGAGTTATAACGGTGATGTTTCTTTATGATGAACTGATTAATTTTATTGATTAATTTAGTGGAAGGAAAACATAAAATTGTAAAATACATAAATAATATGGATTAAAAAACCATCAGGTAAGTAGAAGCTACAAAAATAAAGATAATAGTTACAGAGCAAATAAAATTAAGGCAGCATTTAAAATCTTGAAGAAACAATCCTCTCAGTGGTAATAATAATAATTTCAAAGTAATTAACAAAATGGAAAAAAACTAGGGAAGTTACTGAACAAAAAAATTGACTAACAAATTCCATTGAAATTCCAAATTCTGAAGATGACAAGGTATTAAAAGAACCTGTTAATTCAAGTAGCATATATAAACAATCTGAATTTTGCTAATTAACACAATAATATAAATCATGCAGTGTATCTGAACAACATAATGCTAACATGCCTAGCCACTGTAATGTCTTAAAAACAACAGATTTTTTTTTAAATTGACATAACTCATTGGAACAGGTAACAATGCTTGGTAATATTTCTCCTCCTCTGCACCATTGGGAAAAAAAACCACAACAATTCACTATCAGAACCAGTCCACTAGAAAGAAATTTGGGACACAAGGAGACAAACTTGACTAAATTTTGGACATTTACTAAATTATTAACCACAAATTAAATAATTTCCTTATTGTGCAACTGTACAGAGATAACTGATTTCATATATCTGCCCAATATATCCTATTATACAATTACACCTATTATGGTCCTGTGATCTGTTGACATTACATCTGCACTGAAGAAATAATTCAGTATGACACCACTTTAATTGCCATGGTTCAGTGCTATGGAATTCCGGGAATTGTAGTTTTGTGAGATATTTAGCATTCTCTGTCAGAGAGCTCTGGTACCACAACAAACTACAATTCCTAGAATCCCATAGCATTGACCTATAGTACTTAAAATGGTGTCAAACTGGATTATTTCTGCAATGTGGATGCAGCCATTGATCCTTTTTTAAAAAAAAAAGTTAAAAAGTTAAATGATACTTCCAGAATTATTTGGGATGCAAGTATCTTGGATGCAGACAAAAGCATACCTGCTATGTATTAAATTAGAAATTCATACAAAATATTCAAAAGGTCCAAGCAAGAATTTCAGTATATAAAATAACCACAAAGCTTGATAAAATGAAATGAAAAAATTGTGTTGTAAAAGGTACAAATTTAGAGTTAAAGCAAATTTATAAGATGAAAAAAACTCATAACAAAATCCAAATACATTGAATATGGCAATCAGCCTCCCAAATGATTACCTAATTTTCTAAAAAGGAGCAACAAAACCAAGAGTTGAACTTATATCACAAAATGTCACAAGAGCAGAGACTATTTTGCAAATATTGTAATAGTTTAAGCAATTATATAAAAATCTTTATTATTCACTAAAACCAACTCTCGCCTAAACTGGGTTGAGCAACTATGAAGGGCCACTATGTCACTCTTGATGTGACCAGAAGTGATGTATTATCATTTCCAGTTTTGGTTTTTGGCCTAAAAATATGAATCCCCCTTTTTTCCGGGGTTTAGGGATTTGTAAGTGACATTTGAGCAATTGACCAAAAATAAATAATTAAATAAATAAATAATTTAGGAATGTGGTCAAGAGCCTCTTTAGGGGCTCCAAGGGTTGCAAAATGGGGGCCTGGGGGCCACATGTGGACTGTGGGATAGACTTTACCTATCCTACCCAATTCTTAGTACCAACTAGAGTAGTTGGTACTTGATAGTAGTTGGTATTCAGTGGTGTCACTAGGGTTGGTGTTACCCGGTGTGATAACTCATGGTGTCAGCCCCCCATTGACCTCCTCCCATACCACACCATACAAAATCCTTAGTAATGTTTTTGCATTAATGTTACTCATAAATCATAATTCCCATATATTACTGAATGTAATGGCAATAGTTGTGACATAAAGAACTAGCAAAATTAAAATTATACCTTTAAATTACAATTTCCTGTGCACAGTCTAAATGTATTTACATAGTTTCATGCAGTTAAAGTGAAAATTTTGTAAGAGATTATGCTTTCAAAGAAAATTTGAAAGAGTACCCCCCCAAGACTTCTTCTTTCTTTCTCACTGAGCCTCGCTCCACAAATGCCTTCTCTTTTGCTGAGGTTCATGGTTTTAAAGAGATGTGAGTGAGCACCACAGCCCATTTCTGCCAAAAGGCAGACATTTGGGGAACAGTGGTGTCACTCTGCTTAGGACATCACCCAGTGTAACCCACATATCCTATATCCCTAATGATGCCCATGGCCCCATTGAATCAATAGATATTGACTTACCAACTTTCAATTACAGGATAAGTCTCTCTTATCAGGAATACTTGGGTTTTGGATTTTGGAATATTTGCATATACATAATGAGATATTTTGGAGATGGAACCCAAGTCTAAACATGAAATACATTTATGTTTCATATGCATCTTATACATATAGCCTGAAGGTAATTTTATACACAGTATTTTTAATAATTTTGTGCACAAAACAGTTTGTGTACACTGAACCATCAGAAAGCAAAAATGTCATTGGGTTTAACAATTTTAGGCCTCTATCTTCAACTGGCAAATTCTTCCCTGGTTAACCTCCACCTCCCATACACCAGAGTTTAACCAATCTGAATTATATGTTATGGTTGCTTCTTTTGCAAATCAAGAGGTAATTAAGACTATTAGGAGTTATAAAAATAATAAATCCTGAGACCCAGACAGATTCTCTTTAGAATTTTTGAAATTGTTTCTAGATCATATCAGTCAAACTTTTAACAGATATTATGAAAGAGTGAGTTCAAATTAGTGTGTAGCAAAATACTAGTTTTTAACAAAAACCAAAATGGCTGTGCTTTAGCTAAAATGGACAAAGCTACAACATAGCCCAGCTCTTTCAGACGTATCTCTACTTTGGTAGGATTTTAAATTCTGGAATAATTAAGCAATGTGATAATAATACACATAGTTGAAGATTAGACTGAATTTATTAACAGCAAGAAAATGTCAGCAAATATTAAACAACAAATGGACTACTGAAATTCCATAACTAAACCAAACATAAGCAGCAAGCATCTTACTTAGAGTAGAAAAAGTATTTATCATTTAGAATGGAATTTTCTGTAGAAGAATGTCAATTTAGTTTAGGAGATGAGTTTAATAACTGGATATCTTTTTTGTACAAGTGGCATTCTGTTATATTAAACAGAAATCAAACCTGCCAATTTACTCATCATTTTGAACTTATTCATATCAGTGAGGATCTTTATAGAACAGGGGTAGGAAACCTGCGGCCCGGGAGCCGGATGCGGCCCACCGAGGCCTTTGGACCGGCCCCAGGCTGGTCCTGCCGCCGCCGCCGACAACCCCTGCTGCCACAGCCGCCCGCCATGATGATATTGATTATTGTTGTTATTACTTGTTCTTGGGGTTTTCTTGGCAAAATCTCCACAGGGGGTTTGCCATCATGACTTTTTTGGGGCTGAGAGAGTATGCATGCATATATATATATATTTTTAAAAAATAATTTTAAAAATTTATTTTTGCTTCGGCCCCACAATTGTCTGAGGGACAGCAACCCGGTCCCCTGCTCAAAAAGGTTGCCTATCCCTGTTATAGAACAACACTGGAAGAGATCTAAATCTCATGGTATCACATATTGGTTAAAAAGAAATTGGGATATAACTCTGCTTATACAGCTCACCAGTTTATGGGGTAGAGCTCTGAAAGGGGGCTCCCAAGCAGTCAGCTTTATTTATATACAGAAATGTATATAGTTGCCCCAATTTAAGCCTGCAGTTTGATGCCTTGGAGTTACCTCTACATTAACATGCATAGGATTGCACTGTATGTGACTTGCGTGCTATGAACAACCCATACAAGAAACTTTCATGCATCTGACAAAAAGTAACAATGTAAGCTCATGTCACAGTTGTGTTTTGTTTTTTGTTTTGCTACAGGACTCTTTGTCTTTTTGCTACAATGGACTAAGCTCTGTGGAATTTTCTAGTTTTAACTCCATTATGTGGCAATATTTCCAGTGTCTTCAGTGCCTTACTTTTAATGTGCATATGATCTCACCACAGGGTAGTTTGAAAAGTATACATTTAGAACAATACATCTATTCCTTCTTCAGGGTTACAACAAATGCCTCCATCTGCACAGATAATCTGGCATTTTAAACAACTTCACATTTAAACTGTGTCAGTTTGATCTCCCAAGGTTAATTGATTATTGTTACCACAGCACTGCCATAAAAGATCAGAGTCCTAACATCTTTTCATTGACCCTTTGCTGTTCAGTGAAAGGCTATGAGCCTACAGAGGTGTTTTTTCAGGTCAAACTGTTCCTTCTACTACTTAAGGTGTGCTCACATGCATACACACACAGACGCATAGACAGAGCTTCTTTGTATCTGATTTTATTCATCATTTACATGACTTATGAGACACACAAACTGACGATGCTAACATCATGTTTTCCATCATCGTGTTTCCATTAAAATAGCTAAGCCTCAAACAAAGGGGAGAGCATCAAGATTATGAAAGGTGGTTGTGGTGGCAAGCAGAAAAATCTGTCTAAATCTGGATGTTGGGAAGCGGAACAAACCAGAATCCAGCTCTTTCTTCAAGCTGACATTCAGCATTTTTTGCCTCAGTAAAAGCCCGTCAGCATTCAACAATGCCTCTCAGGGGTGTTCTAGTAGAGATGAGCTTTATCAGCAATTGCATATTTGTTATTGACATCATTCTTTTCAGTGGCCTAGCTGGCACAATGGGGGATTAACCCTCATGCAAGGCAGTGTGACAACTCAGTTGAAAAAGAGAACCTGGTCAAATGTCAGTTTAAAAAAATGCTGTTATAGAGAAAAAGTTTTTTTTAATTTATAAAGCATTGCTGTGTTTGCAGAAGCCTGCATTTATTTTAAATGATCACCAGTAGCATTTTCTATGTAGGAAACAAACAAACAAAGCTCTTAATACAGAAAAACTGGCAATAAAAATGATGAGATGTTTCTGTTTATCTTGCTTTCAGTCTTGCTTTTCTCACACACACTTCATATTATTATGGAAGCTTCCACCATTTTTGTTTAAAAGGTCAAATTAGTTTGTGTGTTTGGTGCATTTGTAACCTCCAAAGAGGTTCCTGCAATATTTGATGGTAGGTTAGGATGAGAGACAGTGACTTAGGGGCTGGACAGACTGGCACTTTAGGCCGGCCTGGGTGTGAAGTGGGGACGTGGGGACCGCATGCCATCCACCCTGACTCTGCCCCGATGCCACTGTCACACCACCCACACAACCAGACCATGGGTGGTGACAGGGTGTGTCTTTGGCACAGTGTTTACATGTACTGCACCTAAGAAATGCCAAAAAGCCGCCACCACCACTGTGGCAAGGGTAGCTTTTTGCTGCTCTAAAAAGAAGCGGCATTTTGCTGGTTCTTTTTAGAGTGGCAAAGTGTCAGATTGGGGTTGTGGCGTGCAGTTGCCACGGCCCCGATCTGGTGAGCAAAGGGGCGGCTTACCACCACCCCTTCTGGGCAGTCTGTTCAGCCCCAAAGTCAAGGCTACCTAGTGGAGCAAAATATTTCAAGTAAAATGGGGCAGCCTCTCCAAATGACAGCAACTGTATCGAGTCACTTCTTTATCCTTCTCAGTGTTTAGCTAGCACAAGTTCATCTATGTCTGCCTGACAGCATTATGCTATTGGTTGTTTCATCCACACTTGCTAGAAACCATTGATTTAAAGTGGGGAATGTGTTTCATAGTTCAGCATGGATGTGAGCAATGTACTTCTCACATTTATCCAACATATGCAAGCCACTATACCATGCTATTTTGGCTTTAAAAACACCAAATGAGATGCTGTATTTAGGAGAAAACTCTGTTTCTGAGTGCAGCATGTAAACATAACTAGTTTTTACAGCTTGAAGAAGTTATTTTTTTGGATTACATTTCCCAGAGTCCCCTAATCCAGTGATGGAGAACCTTTTAGGAGCCAAGTACCCAAACTAAAAGGTGTCCCAGCACCAGGTATTACCTGGTGCTGAGGGGGAGTGGGACTTCCAGGGGTGGACAGCACCTCTGCGTTGGGACATCTGCCCTCCAGAGGTGGGACTTCTGCCTTCCAGGGATGGGACGTCCGGGGGAAGACCATACTTCCAGGGTGAGACTTCTGCCCAATGGGGCTTCCAGGGTGGGACTTCTTCCCCCTGCCCTCCCGGGTCTTCAGTGCTTCTCCAGAGACAGCTGAAGGCCTGGAAGGATGAGGAGAGAAGAAGAGGAACAGGCATGTTCTCTCTGGAGGCAGCTGAAGGCCTAGAATGGCTGAGAAGAGGGAACAGGTATGCACCTGTTCCACCTTTTACCCACCCTCCGCGTACCAGGGAAAATGGCTTCACTTGCTATCTCTGGCACACATGCCATAGGCTCACCACCATGGCCCTAGTCATCTATTGGCTCTCATCTTATCTGTGAATAGCATTTGGCTCTCATATTCTTGTCCTTATCCAATGATTCAGTTTTTGCCAGAGGGTATGGGTGGATACAAATAGCTCACTTCCTAATGGGAAACAGCCCCTAAGCAATACATACAGAAACATGGACATAGAAACTGGTTCTACAGTGAATGTACATGCTGCTTCTGGATATCTTGGAAGGGACTTCAAAGATTATCTGTTCCAACCCCCTGATTCCAGAGATCCACTGCTATGGCTTCCCTGACAGGTGCCCAATTCATCTTTGGCTGAAATTCATTATTACATTGCAAGATCTAATAATGTCAACCACAAAATCAAATGCTACCTAATTGATTCACCTTCCAATATGTCTAGTATAGATGCTTTCATCAGCCAACAATGGCCTTCTCCATTCTACACAGCAGGACGTACCTATCAGTTTCTATGCAAAAGAATAAATGGACACAGACCTGACCTTTCAAGGGACAATAGGTATGAACAAGCTGTAGAATGTTCCAGCCTTACTCTGCTGGTGGCCTAAAGGTGGATGTTCTTGAACAAGGAAACCTGAAAGGAAAGCTTCAGTGCAAAATAGTTAAATTGCAATTGACCAAGAATGTTCCATAGTCTCTGGATTAAACTGATACAATGGCTCATTATCCCACCACAGGTATTAATTAACATGACAGTTCTACAGTGTTTACTTTATTATTGACTACTGCAGTTGTAAATGGTCACTGGGCTTAGTTTGCATGCATTTATGCTTCATTGTAATTATCACACCTATTTGCCTGGATCTAGCATGAAGGTAGTGGAGAGCAAAACTCTGCTAATTCACTTGCACTGGATTTCACTGGGCTACAAGTAGTAGCTCAAGAAACAGTAACACATGCTATCTTTTCTACAATTTTTTGTGCACTGAAAAACTGTGCTGGATTCCACCTTTGTACTCTAGAAATGCATTCTCAGTAAGACAACAGGGATGGCACTAGTACATGATGGCACCAGCCTTTGTTCTTCTGTTTCATCTCCATCTAATCTTCTCTCCTTGCTACATCCATGCAAAACCTGCTAGTGAAGATGCATGGGATGTTCTGACACAATGTATTTTTCCTATAGTTTGCTTTTGGGTTTGTTGTTGTTGTTATTGTTATTATTGTGTGCCTTCAAGTAATTTCTGATTTATGGTGACCCTAAGATGACCTTATCATGGGATTTTCTTGGCAAGATTTGTTCCGAGGAGGTTTTCCATATCCTTCTCTTGAGGCTGAGAGAGTGTGACTTGCTCAAGGACACCCAGAGTCCTAGGATTAGGGTTAGGGAATCATGGGAACTGTATTTTATTGTGGCATCAAAGCTCTCTGACAAAGAAGGCTCAATATCTCAGAAAAAAAATAATTCCCATGATTCCCTAGCACTAACCCTAACCCTTAAAGTGGACCCAATTTGCACTATTTTTGGCAGTCTGCAAAGGCCCCTAGTCCACTAAATCAGTATACCATGTTGGCTCTCTTATTTATGTAGTACTTATTTATTTGATTTCTATCCCACCTTTCTCCCCAAAAGGGACCCAAGGTGGCTCACAAATAAAAATTCCAAACACATATTACAATAAAACAATTAAAAATATCATCTAAAAACAATATAAAATTAGATACATTAAAATCACACTAAAACCATGATACCCACCCCTTTAAGAAACACCTAAGCCATCCCATGATTATACATCAAAAGCGTGCCTGAATAAAGCTGTTTTTGCTTGCCAGTGAAAGGCAAGCAGAGAGGGGGCCAGCCTTGCTTCCACTGCTCACACTCCGATTCTCAGGTCTTAAATCCCTGGAGCTGGGAAGCCATCACTCACTCCAAAACCTTGCCCAATAATGGAATATTAGGGACTGCCTGAGTGGGTAAAGGGAGTGTTGAATGCTTCATGGCAGCAAGGCAGATTTCCTGCCTAAAGGAGGATGTGGTGAGGCTATTACAGAAAAAGACCTCCCTGGATCCTGCCATCCTGGATAACTATCGACCAGTCTCTAATATTCCCTTTTGGGGCAAGGTTCTGGAGTGAGTGGTGGCCTCCCAGCTCCAGGGTTTTTTGGATGAAATGGATTATCTAGATCCATTTCAATCTGGCTTCAGACCTGGCTATGGGACAGAGACAGCTTTGGTAGCCTTGATGGATGAACTCTGCAGTGAATTGGACAGGGTGTGTGTCCGTGTTGGTTCTCCTGGATCTCTTGGTGGCTTTTCATACCATCGACCATGGTATCCTTCTGAGCCATCTCTCAGAGATGGGACTTAAGGGCACTGTTATGCAGTGGTTCTGGTCTTTCTTGGAGGACCAGACTCAGAAGGTGGTTGGAGAACTCCTGTTCGATTCCTTGCCCACTAGCTTGTAGAGTGCTACAGGCTTCCATTTTGTCCCCCATGTTATTTAACATCTATATGAAACCACTAGTAGAGGTCATCCTGTCATATCCAGAAGTTTATGGATCTGTCATTTATAAGGGATATGAGTTAATGGGGATAAATGATATGGCTAAAAATGCTATGAGGGAATAAAGAGAAATCAAAAAGGGAGGGGGTGGTAATCTGAATGGAATGCAAACAAGGACCAGATGGGCAATGGCCAGAGAGGGTGGCAATTTATGGCTTTGTTTACTTCCTAAGGAAACATTTGATGCCCAGCAAGACAACACCTTCTTTCCTCTGATAGATGGATTGATACGGGAGATGGGAAAGTTGGAGGAAAAGTGGCAAGTTTAAAGAGACCTTTAGTGTGGTTGAAAGTGTACGGACCGTGGGCTGGGAAAGGGAGGGGCTGGGAGGGAATACTTAAAGGCTGGATGGTTTTGGAGAAAAATCAGATTTGACGCTACCACGTCTCTGGTGAACTTCTGTCTGGAAATCCAAATAAAGCTTTAGTTAATCTATACTGTCATCCTGTCTTGGTTACTGAGGTCTGAGTCCGCTAAACATGACACTGTCAAAATTCCCTCCAATGCCTCATATGATGCAAGTGCATTCAGCCTAGGTACAACCATCCTGGAGGGCCCTTCCAAGGACAGCGGCCCAAGAGCCCCGGTCTGGGAAGTGCGAATGGACTCTGGCCTGGGAACCAGAGTGAGACAATGCCGAGCGGCCGAGGAAGACGCAGGGAACAGCAGGTGGTGGCAGGCAGAAGCCCCACTGGCAGCACAAAGGAGCATGGAGGAATGGTCCCTGGACTACAAGAACTGTAAAGATTGGTCCATGGATGATGAAGGGGGAGAGGAAATGATGGTCAGGCAGTGGGAGGAAGCCCAGGAGGACTCGCTAAGTGATGCAGAGGAGTATGAGTGGTTCAGGACCCTGATGCCCAGTGCAAGCAGGGCGCAATGGTGAGGGACACCAACAGGGGAGTGGATGCTGTGAGACATGGTGGTGGAGGAGGTGGCAGTCCCGCTCACCGGAACCATAGTGGGACCATTGGTCCAAGGAGAGGAATGAGTATGGGAAAGACAAGGAACCTTGGGAAGGGACAACATCATGGTGGCACCCCCTGCAACAGCCCAAACCCTGAGGTTTCAGAGACTGGCACTGAGTGGAGTGCGAGGGATGACACACACACACCCCCAAACACAAGCCATAGCCTCGACAAGTTGTGCCCAGAACCCAGTGGCCTGGAAATTGGAGGTGGGTTTGACAGGAGGTCAAGCCAGCTGTCCTACTTCCTGGCCCAGGTGGTGGTACATATGCATGAATGGAGACCCATCTTCCCAAGTGAGGTTGCAAAAATGAGGTGCTTGACCGCTTACCTGGAAGGCGAAGCGGCAGACTGGCTCGTAAACTGTTCAACACTGGAGCTGTGGAATTGGAAAGTTTGCCCAAATGATGGCTCTATGGGCTTGCTTCAACGACCCCTTCCAGGCAGAGAGGGCCCAAACCAAGCTATTGGTACTCATGCAAGGAGCATGCTCCATGGCGGAATATGCAATGGAATTCTGTAGACTGGCAGCCCAGGTCCCCAACTGACCTGAGGTGACCAAAGTACAGCAGTTCAAGGTGGGACTGTGGTTGGACCTGTTGAAGTGGATCCAGAGGACAGATAACACTCAAACCATGAGGAAGTGGCCAGAGAGGCTGAAATGGAGGAGGAGAAGATCAACCAAACGATGCAGTGGAAATGGGAATGAGCAAGGGAACCAGCTCAAACCCAAGACAGCTCTTAAACCTCCACACCATGCTGGTTTTCTAATGTGCTCTAATAAAGTAATAAATAATAAAATAAATTTGCTCCAATAAATAATTTTTGTTCTAATAGCATTTGCTCCCTTGCTGCAAGAAAAAATCTCCTAGCATGGCTGCTAATATTTTACCCATCCATTAAAATTTTAGAACTTTAAAGAAACTATCCAAAGTATTTGAGAAGAGGATTCAGCACTGTGGCTTTGTAATTTGTACTAAAACTTGGAGTATATTAACTGGAAGCTGCCAGCTACTACTGTTAATTTTTATGTAGGTAAGCCAATCTGTATGCCAGTTCTTTTGTTCACTCCTCCCCCCCCCCCCCCCCCCGTGCCCTCCAAACATTTCAGATCACTCTCCATAAGCCCCATCATTTTAATGGGAGCTGTGACCTAACACATCTGGAAGGTGACATTGCTTTTTGTTATGGCCAAGACAGTGGAAAGTAAAGGCCTGAACTTAATGTGCAGAGAGAACTAGAATCATAATTTTTCTTTAATCAGTTATATCCAGCCATACTGTCAACAGGTTCTCCTTGAATTGGTTCCTTCTCATGTCCCTTCACACAAAGACTGAGAGGGAAGAGGGGAAGGCAAATTCATCTGGAAAAAGCCAAGGCATCAAAATTAAAATATATGTTAAATTAAACACATGTGAAGGGCACAATATGTGGCAAATTAGTACAGAAAATACTGTGGGAAAAAAGTGCATCTTCAGGTTTTGCCTGCATGCCGTGATGTGACAGGTATCACTGCCTTTTGTACAATTATTTAAACCCTGTAGGAATTCACGGTGTCAGGGTATGTCAGTGTACTGTTATTAGACAAGTTTAATTAGGATCTACCCTGCTGCTCCTAACAAGTATTTAATTAACTTCTAGGCACGGTAATTAGCTTTTAGATTGTGGCTGATTTTCTGTCTCACCTTCTGTTGACACTTGGCCTCCAGTAAGACAGGACTGCTTTACTGACAGTGTAATGGATAATATCTTTGGGAAGCCTGATATCAAGGCTGACTGGTCTAATAAATAAAAAAAAGAAAAAAGAAAAAGAAAAGATGAAGATAAAAGACAAAATAATGACTGTCAGGTCATGGTCTGAGAGTGCTACAAAAGGCCATAGATCAGACAGGCGGACACAAAAGCCTGCTAAAAGGGAAGGAGGAAAGGAACCATTTGACCTTACGTACTTCAGGAAAATAGAAATAATTGGACAAGATGTATGTGTGTGGAGGGAGAACAGAAGGAAACAAAAAATATATATACAAAGTATTTTGTGATGTATTGAATGTGGCTATTAAGAATTTGTACTTAGCAGCCTTTTATAAATATATTGTGATGGAGTTCTGACACTATATGATTGGGCATATAAAGGGAGATATGTTTTTTTAAAAGATGCTTTTATACTAAGTAGTAATCTATTTCTCTCTAAGCAAAAAATCTGGAATAAAGTGAACATTAAACAAAATTAGTAGACTATATAAATGATCTTGATCAAAAGTGGTTGCTGTTTAACCCCTTGAGGTCCCGTGAAAGTGTAGTGGAATTCAGAGAGCATATCTTTTTGATCTACTCTGTTCAATTCTTTTAGCTTTTCCTGACATATCATTAAAAATAATGGCCCTGCATTCAGGAACACAGCTATGCAAAAATTTGGGACTGGTGGGTGGGAGTGCTGAGGAGCTTGCAAAACCCTTTCCCTGTCATTAGGACAAAAGGCTGGTAATTTTCTTTCATTTTGAAAGCAGGATAATTTTTTTAAAAGTCTTAATTTTTTTGCAGAGTGCCCCAGGTATCTAAGTGTATGTATGGCATGCCTCCTCTAGTTACAGAATTTCAACAGCATTGGTCCAAAACATTAACAATTGACAAAGTATTACCACTGAGTTTTGGCTTATTATAACACTCACTCACTCTCTCTCATACACACATGCATGAGGGAAAGGACTCCTTTGCCCTAATTAAGGCACATATAAAGGAGAAATTCCAATAATGAAATTGACTTTCTTTCTTTGAAGATTATCACATTAGGTTATAAACCGGCTTACTTGAGCCAGCTTAAAATTAGAAGCAGGCAGCATCCTGATAGTATCAGATGAATTCAGCTGCCAAAATCGCTGCCTGGGTGCAGCCCAGCTCCATCACCGCTCAGAGGGGTGCTCTGGCGGCCATTTTTTCAAGCTGGAAAACTCTGGGCTTTGAAAAGAGGCGTGAAGAGTGCCCCTCTGAGTGGCAATGGAGCTGGGCTGCACCTGAGCAATGATTTTGGCAGCTAAATGCATCCAATACTATCAGGATGCTGCCAGCTTCGGATTTTAAGCTGGATCAGGTAAGCCAGTTTATAACCTAATGCAATAGTCTCCCCTCTCTTTCTTTGAATGCATCTCT
>JAIPUX010001232.1:59566942-59580682 GCA_020142125.1 Phrynosoma platyrhinos | reverse complement strand
CCAATACGTATTTGGTTATCATACTTACGGTAAATGTGAAATGATCCTAATTGCAATTCCTCAAGAAACTGAAATTCAAAAGATCTCAGTTCTTTTCACTTTCTGTCCACTTTCTGTCAGGGTTTTGTGCAACGTCGTGTGAAAACATGGGCAAATAATCCTGATTCGGGCGGGATTTCATTTGGATTCTGTTTGGATTGGGCCCCATGTGATAACGTCCATAGTGTTGCACCAGAGATTGCTCATGGGAGGGAGTGGAAATATCACTCAGCTGTTTCCTGATTGACAGAGGAACAGATTTCCATTGTTTATGGAAATGGGGATGGGTGTGTGGGCTAAGATGGTCATGTAATTCAGGAGCAAAACAGACTGGCCTAAACACCAACACTAGGCTGGAGTGGGGGCGTAGCGACAGTCCGCTGGCCATGCTGACTCTACCCCTATGCCAGCATCACACTGTCTGTCTAACCGCATGTTAGGCAGTGTTACGGCATTTCTTTGGCATGGCAGCCACATGCCAAATGCCAAAAGGAGCTCCAAAAAGTGCCTCCATGGTGGCAAGGGTATTATGCGGTATTATGTGGTAGATATTATAAGTAGTTCATACAGAATCATAACCTATATCTACCACATAATATTGGTGTTTGGAGGTTATTACAAATTAAACAATCTCTTAAAGAGGAGGGAAAATCCTTGATTGAATATATCAAAGAAAGCTAACAAATAACTGTGTATGTATTAACTGAACATGAAAGAAACAAAAGATGTGTAATATTTTTCTATTGAGAAACATAAGATGTGTAATATTTCTATTGGGCACCAAATAATTTATTGAACAATAAAGATACAAAAGATGTGTATAAAAAAGAAGTCCCGAAAAATTAACTTGAAGCCTGGCAAAACAAATTGCTACATGATCAGTACATTGAAAGCATAGAATGAAAAGATGCAAAGGGAAACATCTGGAAACAGTTACAGAGCGAGTCTCTGAAAAGAGAAATTGAAGGACTTATGGCTGCAACTCAAGAACAACCACTTCAGAAAAACAGCATCAATAGTGAAAAACTAATTACAGATAGTAAATGTCATCTATGTAAAGAAAAAGACAAAACTTTTGACCACCTTATTAGTTTATGCATCAAAGGGCCTTTACAGACTGCCAGAAATAATGCAGATTGAGGCCACTTTAACTGTCCTGGCTCAGTGCTAAGGAATCATGGGAACTGTAGTTTATTGTGGCACCAGAGCTCCCTGACAGAGAAGGCTCAATGTCCCAGAAAAAACAATTCCCATGATTCCCTAACACTGAGTCAGGACAGTTAAAGTGACCTCAATCTGCATTATTTCTGGCAGTCTGAAAAGGCCCAAAATGGCATAGACTGAATATAAGGAACCAAGTGGCTGCAAGGAAACTGTGGAATTTATGAAAAAGAATGTGATTTACCATTTACAAATGCCTGCTGGGAACATAAACCTGGAAAAAGTTGTCCAAAATGGTGACCAGTTTGGTATAATGGTTTGAAGGCTGGACAAGGACTCTGGGAGATCAGGGTTCAAATTCCCCCTTGGTCATGGAAACCCACTGGGTGACCTTGTGCAAGTCACACTTTCTCAGCCTCAGAGGAAGGCAAAAGCAAAACTCCTATGAACAAATCTTGCCAAGAAAACTGCATGATAGGTTTCCCTTGGGGGTTGTCATAAGTCAGAAACAACTTGAAGGTACAGAACAATAACAAGAAACAAATGATGTTAAACATGTGGATTGAAGCTTTTTTGTTTTGGGTTTTGTTTTTTTACTGTTTTTCCTTTACAGAAGAGGAAGCACAGGGGAAATTTAGATCAGGTCTAGGGTACATGGCATAGGGAGGTTTAAACTTTTCCTTCTCTGCTTTTTAACCATGCAACAGTTACTTATTGTAAACAGATTGTTTCAGACAGGCTTCAATTCCTGTGTTCTGTCCAGGGTCCTGATGCCATCCCAGACTCCTGACTTGGTGTATATGTGCATTGCTGCTGCTTCTGAATTGTGAATCACAAAACTTCCTTAATGCCATATACTCTCAGCACACCTAAACTCACCACTGGACAGAAATTCCTAGTCAAATGATGGCTAAGAACACACTCCCTCAGAGAGTAGTGGAGTCTCCTTCCTTGGAGGTCTTTAAGCAGAGGCTGGATGGCCATCTGTCAGGGATGCTTTGATTGGGAGTTCCTGCATGGCAGGGGGTTGGACTGGATGGCCCTTGTGGTCTCTTCCAACTCTATGATTCTATGAAGAAAGAGATACCCATTCTTTACCCACCAAATTGTTATAGTAATTTTTGATATGCTTCTTGAGGGCACATTTTTATTTCCAACTTCCTTTAAAAGTGACAATCCATTCATCAAATTACTCAGATAAAGTCAGGTTAGCACTGTTGGGAGTTGAGACCTGTGTCACAAAGCCATGTACGCATGCATGTATTTTTCTGATTTCATCTCTGAAACAAAGTCAGGCATGCAGCCCTAATGTAAAGCAATGTATTTTATTAAGCTTCTTTTTTCTTTTATTACTCATCAATTATTATTAGAAGTAGACTAAATTTATGACACAATTATCTAGAGATGCCTCTCTCTCTCTTGGTTCCCCTCAATCTTGTTTTTCTCTAGAGTTTCATGATGCTAGTCCCACTCCCTTGCAGATAATGGCACTGCAGTATTGAACATGAAAATGGTTTTTACCACCACCACCTGTCTCTCTCCCCTATATGGTTTTGTATAAGAAAACATCAATTTAAACCCAATTTATAGCTTTCTTGCACCCCTTTCACATGATAGTTTTTGTGTTGAGGACCAAATGGCATATTCAGAAGGGTCAAAAAAAATCTGTTTGGGGGTTATGTTCTGGAAAGCTGTTATTTGTTACTGTAAAATAACTCTGGGAACACTCCATGATTGTATTGTATGTCTTCTTGTTTAAAAATGTTCATATGAGTAGAATTTCCATCCATAAGGGGGTAAAGGAAAAGAAAGAAAAGGGGGGAGGTTCATTATTGCACAAGCTTTTTTTTGCTATTGATATGAAGGAAAACATGGACAGGAAAGAAGGGCAAAAGCTAGAGTGATGGTGGAGGAAAATGTGGGACAAATCTGAATAGAAATGGGCTAGAGCCTGCACCCTGTTATAGCAACACATCATATTAAAGCACACACCTCCTAAAGGCAACAAAAAGTATAGTTTTTCAACATCTGGAACTATGCAGAGCCAACACAGAGCCAACTCAGCTATTTCGAATTATCAAAAGTTTTTCATATTGAGAAGGACAATTCAGTTGCCCATCAGAAAAAGTCAACCTTCTATCGATAGATATAATGAATACAGCTCACATAAATCCAGGCTATTGGCCATGCTGGTTAAGTTTATGGGAACAGTGTTCCAAAACACCTGGAAGGCACTAGGTATCTTCCCCCTTCTGTGCTTCTTGTGGCTTCATGGCCTGTTCATACAAGAGAGCTTTAAGACAGAGATCCCTGCTTCATTTCACTTGCAGCGTGAAAGCAGAGCAATGAATATAGGAAGTAACTACATGGGTTTACCCAAACACTGGAGACATTTCAATTGTCTATCCTTTCCTGGGATTGTGGTGCCACAAGAGAGGCACTTTTTGAAAGGTGCCAGTGAGATTGATTGCCCAAAGGGTTAGTGCAGCTCAGAAGCCCACACCAAAATGCATTAAATCTTGAGAGGAATGGTTAAGGATAGGGCCAGTCAGAATCAGAGCTAGGGTTCATGAGGTCCAGATAGGGACTAGCTGGATGGAGAGAGGAGGGTGTGGAAAGAGTTCAGAGAAATGTTTTGCTTTATTTTAACTAAACTGTTATATTGGGATGTGTGTGTGTGGAGCCAGCATAATGCTAGATGTTTAATGTAGCTATCACACAATAAATCTTTATGGTTTTATTTTCTATATGTCTGTCTGGATATATTTTTATTTAACAATCAATGAGAAGACTCAGTTAAATTTTACTAGACTGAACCCAACACTAAATACATCTGCTTGTCCAATACAGTGGTCAGCTTGAGTCCCAGGTACCAAACCCAGGGAGGAATCTTAAGGATAAAGAGCAAGGTGAGTGATTGGAGCCCAAGGGTTAGAACTGTGGAGAGAGGGTGGGAATCTGTCACGTTTTCTAGGAAAGAAGAAGTTGGCAAGGAAAATGATACCTAGACTTTCCCCATTTCCACAAACAGTCAAACTCTGGGAAGGACTGCAGGAGAGACAAGCAGGCAGACAAGGATAATCCCAGACCTTTACAGCTGGATTCTCCCTTCCATCTCCTCACAGGCCCATCTACTATTGTGATCTGCCAGCTGGTAGAGAGGATGCTAGAAGAGAGAGAGAGCCAGGCAAACAGGTAAGGATAACAGGAGGTCTTTGCTCTTCCTTCAGCTGGATTCTCCCCTATCCTGACAAAGCCATCTACACAATGTGCCTGTCAGAAGAACATTGGATGACTTTTAAAGTGTCAATATTTTTTTACTGAGATGTGCCTTGTAAGCCACCTTGGAAGGAATTGTACTCTTCTGAGCAAATATTTGAAGGATCATTGTATAGATGTAGAAGGTGAAGCAGGCGTATGTTTTTCAGCTCCAGAGGAAGCCTTTGTGAACAGGGAATTTTGTGTGCTTGCTGCACCTGCAATGAACCAGTGAACAGGCATTGTGATTGGGGTTGTGGGGGAAGACAAGAAGTTGCAAGTGTAAGAGACCTGCAGTCAACCTGCTCTTGTTAACCTGCAGTCAACCTGTGCCAAACTTTTAACTAGTAGGGTAGGAAGAAAACAGTGAAAGCAACAATCAGTCAGACAGACTATAGAGTCTGAATTCATTCCAACATTTTCATTTTGACCTTGGGGAGAGATGCACTTGTGTCAACATCACATAATCTGAAAATATCACAACTAAGTTAGTAACCTCATGATTCATGAGTTGATGTAACAGAAATGACATGGTGGACAAAGGTTAAGCACATCTGTTATTAGTTGGAAGCCTTTAAGCATCTCTGATAGAAAAGGAAAGATCTTGAAATCCTGATCAATTGTAATATGACTGCAGTAGGAACCATTGGTTGCAACAAGAAGTGGATGGGAAGAGGAATATACACATTTTGGGTGTAAACATGACATTTCAAGTAGGAATAGGACAATATTACTGCCATTGCATTAGTGAGTATGTTAGATTTTGGTAATCCAAATGTTTAAATGTAGAAGACCTTTAAAGTGAATGGGAGAAAGAGCAATTTCAATTCCTGTGAAGGAGGAGAGCTGGGAAGAAGAAGGCTGTCTAAAAAAAATGAAGGATGATTATTGCATTCTATAAAAACAATGCTGAGGTCAACAGAAGAAGAGGGTGTTTATTGTGGTCAAAGAAAAAATGATGGAGTGAAAGATCTATTATATAAAATATATTTGCTATTTGCTATTGCTATTTATGCCGGATATCAGAAGCCTTAAACTCTGAAGAGCTGGTCCAGAATAGTCCAGACCAAAGAGGGTCAATGTTTCCCAGAATTCAAGTCAATATAATATAAATTCAAGTCAATATAATAAGGAAGTTATAATTAAAGCTGTCATTAGTTCCAGTCTACTGAACTAAAGGAAAGCCCTTTGAAAGCCTTTTCATCTCTGAAGAGTACAGGTTTTGCCATAGTTAGATTTTGGGTGTGGTGGACAATAATTTCTGTGGAATCAATGGGCTGTGCATCTTTTGACTGCACTGTTTGCCATATTGTGAGCAGGAAAATAAAATGCCCTTTATATAAGGTGGGCTAATAAACCAAGAAAAAAATGTGTGTTTTTTTTTTAAAAAAAATATCCCTCCTGAATTGCTTCTGTAAGCAAGAGGGGGAATCACAGCTGACAAACCATCAAGATAATAAGAAGTTAAGGTGACAGGCAAGTTAAACACCCATGTGGATGCTACCCGTTTATTTTATTCATTGAAATAATCATTTAATGATCATAAGATGAAGCTGAAACAATGGCAGAGCCAAGGGAGTTAAATCCCAGGAGAATAATCCTTTAGAAATTTACAGTTCAGGAGCTAAATCCTAGGGGGTGGAATCCTGTTGAAACATACACTTTATTTAGCTTGGCTGTTCCAGAGAAGCACTGAAGAGCTGTAGTAAAGCTCAACCAGATGTACCTAGACTAGACCATAACTTGGAAAGGAGTGGATACATTGGTAAAAAACCTAATCTATAGCCCTATATTGGTAAGGTGTAATTGGATAAATCTAGTTAAATCTAGTTTGACTCTGTAGAACATGGTTTGAATCCCTGCTTGCCCAATGGGTGACCCTGGGCAAGTCACTCTTTCTTAGCCTTGAAGGACAGCAATAGCAAACCTCCTGAAGAAACTTGCCAAGAAAACCCCATGATACAAGTGGAAACCATGAAACAGGGCTAAACATTTGGGGTGCAGAGACATGAAAGACACAAAAGGTCCTCTGGGAGGAAATTGCTTCAACCAATAAGAACTTGGTTGGCAGCAACGTCCCAGAGGACTTTCTCTGTCATGACTCCTAGACTGTGGAATGCCCTGCCGGAGGAGATCCGTCAGATAACCAACTTAGATGGCTTTGAAAAAGCCATCAAGATGGATCTCTTCCGGCAAGCGTTCCCAGAATGATATTTCCCATAATCTCTCCCCCACCATTAGATCATGCCTTTATAATCAGAGTGCCCTGTTTAATTCGTATTGCATTTGTAATTTTGTTTTAAGTTAAATTTTAATGTTATGAATTTAATATATTTTTAGGGCGGTGAATGTTTTTGTATTGTATGGGATTGTGCTTTTAGATTGTAAGCTGCCTTGATAGCTTTGGCTAAAGGCGGGATATAAATAAAATTTTATTATTATTATTATTTATTACAAAAAATGGCCCATGTCGCCTGCAGTCCACAGTCTGCTCACCCTTACCCTACATGTTTACTAGAGAGTATTCAGGGCTGACATGAACCAGCATGGAACTTTTCATCCCTTCTTTCTTTATAAGGTCCAGGATTAAATTCTGACACTGCAAATGAATGACACCATCTGCTTTCTGTAGAAATGAATGTGGCATCCCATCTATACCTCAGTGTGCAGCTGGACTAAAAACTAGTGAGGAATGAAAATTGTATGTTCCTCCAGATGTTGTTGGACTGCAACTGTCAGCATAACCATTGGTGAAGATTGCTGGGGATTCAGACCTTAATGTGTTTATAAATATTTTATAATTCTGTCATGTTGGACAGGAATGTGCAGGGGCTGTTGCTGTTTAAAGCAGGACATATCCTTTGGTGAATATCCAAAAACACTACTCTGGTGAATAGGCATTATGGAAACTTGCTACTTAATATTGATTAAAGAGAAATTTTTAAATTTCTTTAATAAAGACTGTGAATGATTATTTTTCTACAGCCTTGTTGGGGCCACCTATCAGTTTTAGGTTTTGTAAGTTAAACAGAACAGAACATGGAGAAACAGAATGGTTCCCAATTGGCAAAGGGGTCAGACAAGGATGCATTCTTTCACACTATCTGTTCAACTTGTATGCAGAACATATTATAAGAAAAGCAGGCTTGGACACAGAAGAAGGAGGAGTGGAAATAGGAGTAAGGAATATCAACAATCTGATATGCAGTCAACACCATGTTACTAGCAGAAAACATTACAGACCTAGAGCAACTACTAAGGAAGATCAAAAAAGAAAGTGCAAAGGCAGGCTTACTGCTGAACATAAAGAAAAAAAATAATGACCATGGAGGATCTACATAAATTCAACTTAGACAATAAGGAATTAGAAATAGGAAAAGAGTTCCTATACCTTGGATCCAACATAGATCAGAATGGGGACTGCAGTCAAGAAATCAGAAGATTAAGAATGGAGGGCAGCAGTGAAAGAATTAGAAAAGATTGTAAAGAGCAAAGATATACAATTAAGCACAAAAGTTAGAATCATACAAGCAATTGTATTCCCTGTTTCCATGTATGGATGTGAGAGCTGGACAATTAAGAAAATGGATAAGAAGAAAATAAATTCATTTGAGATATGGTGCTGGAGTAGAGTGCTGAAGATACCATGGACAGCCAAAAACAAAACTAAACAAAAAACACAAATGGATCCTAGAACAGATTAAGCCTGTAATCTCCCTGTCATACTTTGGCCATGCTATGAGAAGACAGGAATCACTGGAAAAGGCAATGATGCTAAGAAAAATGGAGGAAAGTAGAAAGAGAGGAAGACCACATGCTAGATGGATGGACTCTATTAAGGAGGTCACAGGTATGAATCTACAAGAACTATGCAGAATAGTGGAGGATAGGGAGTCTTGGAGATGTCTGATCCACAGGGTTGATGTGAGTCTGGATCAACTCGAAGGTGGGTAACAGCAACAACAAGTTAAACAGAGTCTGCATGATGTAAAGCATAAATGCATTCTCATTTAGAGGAAGTATAGTAAATAGGGGAATATATTCATCAGTTAGGGGGTGGGAATTCAGTAGTGTAGGTGTTATTTGTTTTTGTTTTGTTGTTTAATAATGTTATAGTTTTGTTGTTGTTTATGTGTATATGATTTTAGATATATAGATAAAATTTGTGTGTGTTCTTAAAATATGTTTAATAAAATGATTTTTTTAAAAAGAGGAAACATGCCACACAAGGCTAGGGAGGCTGAAGAGAAGACATGCACTTGAAAGCTAAGGCTTAAGGGCTAGTTGCTTGTTACGCTTACCTGCTTGGTTTTGAATTGGAATTTTGGCCCACTAGTTCAGGTTACTTGTGACACTCATTGGAACTCAATGTCTAACTGTTGTCCACCCTACTGATCATTTCAGAAATTTGGTGTTAAATAAAGTGGTGGTTTGGTAGTGCTTAGTTCAATCTAATTACATTGTCTTGCTTCCTTATTTCTGATTCCATCTGCAAAACTATCCCCGCTGCAAAAGTGAATGGGACAGCTAGCAAGCTTCAGAGCAAGTTCCACATGTGCACTTTGGAATATTTATGGAAGACAGGATCAGGGACCACATATCAGCCAGATACTTAAGACCCAGAACTGAATAGGGAGATGGCAGCTTGGCTTTCACAACAGAACAAACAAGTTCAGAAATATATTGGTATACTGCTACTGTCACCTTGCCTCACCTATGGCAATGGTTACATAAACATGGTAAGTCTTTAAGGGATGCTTTTTGGTGTGCCCTTGGTGTTTGAACCTGGCATACAAGCAGTACAGTAAAGGAGTGTTCCTGGTTGCTCTTACAACTCATGTTGGTGCAAAGGGGATAATGTCATCTCAGACAATCTTGGGCCTATAGATCATTATATGAGATGTAAAAGTGCACTGTACTACAGTTTAAGCAATCTGATATCTGATACCACATTAACAGCCACAGCTCCATCCTATGGAATCTTGGGACCTGCGACCTACATAGCTTTAATGATGTCTGGGACTGTCAAGGCTTTTTCCTCAGTGTGCCAGGTACTGGTACCATATTTATGTCTACTAATTACAGCTGTTTCTTTCCTGTAAATTCACCATGGATTTGTGGTCTGGCATTGGTCTGTGGATCACTACTTTGAGTAGCACTGTTCTAATACACTCATGTGAACTTCTGCACTGGAGCTCTCTAGCACAGAATTCCAAGTGTCTCATCAAACTGCAGATCCCAGGATCTGTAGGATGGAATCATGGCAGTTAAAGTGTTATAACTTTATTATTCACATAATCTACTAGCCAGGTTGGCCAGATTCTGGGATCTATAATCCCCAAAAGTTCTGATCAGGACTATTGTCTTTAGCCCAATCCATTATGTGCAACTCTCCCAATCCTTTATGTGCAACTAATTAAAAAATACATTAAGAAATGTTGGAGATATCATGTATTGAAGTCTTCTTGCCACACATTCCATTTGAATGGATTTCAAATCACTGTCAAACCATTGATCTTGTAACATGCTGGATAGAAGAAATCTATGAAGTAGAAACCCCTTCTGATCTCTCACTCTACAGCCCCCTTCATCTTACAGGAAATGGTGCTCTGCATAAACTCTGACACTCTGGTGGCTGAAGGGTCCTTCAGTTCCAAACACCTTCTTCTACAATTCACTGGGCCTTTGAACTACTTCTTTTAAATAGGCTTCTTGAATTAATGAATAATTTTTCCAGGTGTTAGAGCACATGAAGGAGCTACCAGCTTCAGACCTAAGTTGATCCATGCTCATTTTTTTTTATGAGTAGATATTTATTAGTGTAAGATAAAAGCTCTGGCTTGTTCCTATGCTTTTAATATGACTTTGAAATGGCAGTGGCAGTCTTAAAACTTTGAACAAATGCCCTAGATGATGTTCCTAAGAACCTAGCAAGGCAAATTGCCACTCTAAAAATTGCACTAATTAACCATGTTGCTTGGGTAATAAGCATTAGCCTCACCATAATAATAGGATGCACCAAGAATTGCCAGCTGTCATTGTCTATGACACTAGAAAATATTAAAATAGGTACATCAGAGAGGCTTAGATCATCAGCTTACTTATTTGAGATCAGCCCTATTTGCCTCTGTTCCTTGGCGAGTTTTCTACCAAATCTGATGATAAACCCCCCTCAACAGAAATACAAACACAAAATGTTAGTAACTAAATACAGTTGCCCCCTCCATTTTCGCAGACTTGGAGTCCGTGTCCCTCACACATTTGTGGGTGGCAAATGGGGTACCTGCCTCTGGGCACCCGTGGGCATGCACTGCCATCCAAGCCAATGGGACATGAATATTGGTGATTTTCCATTTTTGTGGGATGGTGGTGGCGGTGTCCGGAACAGATCACCCACAAAAATGGAGGGGTGACTGTACCAACCAGGGAACATATTCAGGGATATCTGTGTTGGCCAAGCAGCAAAATACAATAAATAAATACATAAATAAATAAATACAAAATCTGCAAAACAGTGATACCTTTATTGGCCAACCAAAATGCACAAAATACATCATACAAGCTTTCAACCTTCACTGGCTTTTTCATCAGGCCAAGATGTTAAAAATCATAGAGGAGAAGAAAAGTGATGATGCTAGAGTCACAGGCCTATATTTTGTCTCAGATGTCAGTTAAGATTGTCTAGAGGATATCAATGCAAGCAGAGGCCACTCCCTTTCTTGGCCATGTGGAGATGGGGACAAAGGGCAATACCAACCAGGTATGCTGCATGGGCAAATGCCAGTTCATTTTTGTTTGCTTAAATGTAGTGCCACAATAAAAAATATTTTGCACTGTTATTAAGTTTAATATCTTGAGTACATCTAGTGGTAACAATGCCAGTTATATCCATTTGAATTCTAGGCTGTAGCAGAACAAAATGTGGAAAAGTCCAAGGTGGTGGAATGTTCTTGCAAGGCAAATGAAACAAGAGAATTTGTGCCAAACTGTTCTGAAACTGGTAATGGATGTTGTGTTCAAGGCCCTGCCTGAACAGGACGAATAAAATAGTCTCCCTCTATTCCCTTGGCAGAGAGACCAGACAACATGACAACATACAGCCCAATTCTTGAGTCTGGTACAAACAGACCAAACAATGTCTGGCCTGTTCAGTGCCAAACCTTGGGTATACCCCTTTTAAAACAGACTAAAATATCTCCCTGTTTGCCTGGGATCTTCCCAGATGATTTAGAGCCCTCAGTTCTGATGCCAAGTGGCTGTTTAAAATGCACCCAGCTGTGTCACCCAGTGCCACTGTCACTGCCACTTCCAAGAGGTCAGAACAAGGTATCCAGCCATATGACCAATGCTGGGTGCCTCATTCTGACCCCAGAAGCAAGCAAATCATAGCAGTGACAGTGGCACCGGGATATATTTAAACAGATGGCCAGCATCAGAATGGAGGGCCCCAAGTAATGGGGGGAGGAAGGGGCATCCCTTAGCCAGGATACTCCATCAGCCCCTGGCATATTCCTACCTGTGCAGAGAGGGCTCCAGTCTTGGAAACAGAAAATATGATAATTTTGATTACAGAGCTTGGAACTTCCAGAATTCACCAGCCAATTTCCCAATGTCTGCTCTCTGATCACTTTGTTTCTTTGCTACCCCAAGCCACACTTTTCCTTAAAGGAATTAAGAACTCCCAGAATGCCACCGGTAAGGAAAGGAGTCCCTCAATATGTGGGTCTGACTTCAAATATGTTTGTAGAGAGCTTGCTATATCAACTTTGCTCATTACATAGTAAGTAAAAAGCTTATAATGCAGCCCAGCTATTAAAAAGCTGAACTGTTGTTACATAAAAGAAACACTAAAGGCTAATGCAATGGGCGGGACTGCAAGTGGGCTTTTGCTAGTATTTTGGTGACCCATATGTCATTCGAGTGGTGATCACTGAATGAATAAATAAAGCTCGGCCAACCCTTCATAGGAACAAACTATGTTTAAAAACATCTTCCCTTCTCTTTGGTAAACATGGTGTCTACTAATATATATTGAGAAAATTAGTGTTTTCATGCAATGTTTTATGGTACATTACCTAAACTCAATAAGAAACTTAGACTCTGTGTTTCATTGCTAGCAGTGGATCACAATGTTTCACCACCAACTATGGGTGTCACAGCAATAATTTGACAGGCAATAAAAAGAGAATAAAGCTCTTTGGTGTAATTTTTTATAGTCTGTTCTCCACAGTTCTATTCACTGAAGTGGAAGAAATGAAGATGTACTGCCTAACCAGTATGTTTACATGCTTCTAACTAGATATTTTTCCCTTCAAAGATTAATTGAATTACTTATGTAAATAAAAATACCTCCATTATAATAATCAAATGGAATGAATTCTTGAAATGCAGCCACACTATTTGCAGAAAAAAAGATTTGGGTTTTGGTTTTGCTGAATGATCAAAAACATCAGCAAGGACACATACACAGGGAGTGCAATGTCCTCCTTTTATTACTGCTGTTTCCTGCATTAAGTTTTCTAGAGTTAGCTTTCTATGCACAGTTATGAACATTTACAGCAAGGCCTGTAGGTCCCAATTAGAGTAAACTCATTGAATCAGTGAGATTTCCCTATGTGTTTACTCACCATCTGATAAGGGCTTCAGCAGGTCAACTGTCGTTGGACCTAACCCACAAGATTCAAGCCATTATACTTAATATTTTAAAATCTTATAGCTAAAAACTAGTGACTGCAGATTGCCCATCCAAAAGCACAACCTCAACATATCCTGTGCTGTTCTGATGTCAGAGAACACCATCCCAGCAAGTACAATGAGAGCTCTAGTAACCTCAGCCAAAGGCAAGCCTAGTTCCATTTATCTTCTGCTCTTTCTCTCAAGTACATGAGCACCTCATTGGGGCCCTTTCACACTGCAGAACTATAGCACCATGATTCCACTTCAGTTGCCAAGGCTGCATCCTGTGGAATCCTGGGGTCTGTCATTTTTGAGGGACTAGAAGAGCTCTCTGGTAGAGAATGCTAACACCCCACCTCTCACATGCCAGTCCTAGGATTCCATAGCATGGGACCATGGCAATTAAAGAGGAATCATAGCACTATAATTCAATAGTGTGATAGGGGCCCTGGGGGGGGGTATTAGTGAACCATCTCCTGGTTAACCTTTCCACCCTCATTTATCTCTTCTTCTTACCCTGTTGAGATAGTATTACATCAGAGCAAATCAGGTGCCTTCACAGAAAAGGGTTTGTGAACAAATATTGACATGGATTAAAAAAAAAAA